>JAVJIF010001223.1:0-164054 GCA_038442645.1 Agave tequilana
GGTAAAAGGCTTTGTATTGATTATAGAGAATTGAACAAAGTTACTATCAAGACCAGTATCCCTTACCAAGGATTGATGATCTGTTTGATCAGCTTCATGGAGCCCGAGTATTCTCTAAATTAGATTTACAATCGGGTTACCATCAGCTAAGGGTGAAGAAAGAGGATATTCGAAGAAGGCATTCAGACCCGTTATGGCCACTATGAGTTTCTAGTTATGCCTTTCGGAGTCACCAATGCCCCTTCAGTTTTCATGGATTGATGACAGAGTGTTCTCGCCCTATTTGGATCAGTTTGTAGTGGTTTTTATAGATGACATCCTGATCTATTCAAAGAGCAACAGGGAGCATGCAGAACACTTGAGGATAGTATTGCAGACTCTCCAGCAGGAGCAGCTTCATGCTAAGAGGAGCAAATGTGACTTTTGGGTTGGACAGTATAGCCTTCCTTGGACACATGGTTTCAGCAGAAGGATTTCAGTTGATCCCAGCAAAGTCCAGGCAGTGAAGGATTGGCCATTCCAAGGACGGTGACGGAGATTAAGAGTTTTCTTGGACTAGCCGGATATTACAGACGCTTTGTCCAAGATTTCTCTAAGATTGCAGCCCCGTTGACCAAGCTCACCCGAAAAGGGGAAAGATACATATGGACAGAAGAATGTACTGCAGCCTTTGAGCAATTGGCAGAGACTCATTTCAGCTCCAATCTTGAGGACCCCTCAGGGAGAGGAGGGATGGTCATATTCAGTGATGCATCAGGAAAAGGCCTGGGGTGTGTACTAATGCAATATGATCATGTCATAGCATATGCATCTAGGCAACTGAAGACTCATGAGCGGAACTACCTAACTCATGACTTGGAGCTAGCAGCTGTTATTTTTGCCTTAAAGATCTGGAGGCATTATCTTCTGGGAGACAAAGTGTTGATATACACGGATCACAAGAGCCTCAAATATATTTTCACACAGAAGGAATTGAACATGAGGCAGAGGCGGTGGCTGGAGCTTATGGCGGACTATGATATAGACTTGCAATATCATCCGGGTAAGGTCAATACAGTTCCAGATGCACTGAGCAGGAAGCCAGAGAATAGAGTGCTAGTCCAACTTACTCAGCAGAAGGAGTTGATTCAAGACATCATAAAATTGGACTTAATGTAGTTCGAGGGGTTGGTAAGGCAGGACAGTACATGACTTTGCAAATTCAGTCAGCCTTGATAGATGAGATCAAGGAAGCTCAAAAGGAAGACCCAGATTACAGCAATTCCGAGCTCAAGTAGAGGCTGGATTGAGGACTGATATCAGTATTCATCCGGATGATGCCTTGTATTTTGGTAGCAGACTTTGTGTTCCCCAAGGAGAAGTTCGACAGAAGATTCTAGCAGAAGCACACAGTTCAGCCTATTCCATACACCCAGGGGAAACAAAATGTATCAGGACATAAAGAAGCAGTTTTGGTGGAATGCTATGAAAGGGAGATAGCTCAGTATGTAGCCAAGTGCTTAGTCTGTCAGCAGATAAAGATAGAGCATCAGAGATCAGCTGGACTTCTACAACCCTTACCAATACCCGAATGGAAGTGGGAGCACATCACCATGGATTTTGTTACGGCATTACCTCGTAGTCCTAAGGGTAATAATGCTGTATGGGTAATCATTGATCGCCTCACCAAATCAGCCCACTTCATACCGTTCAGGGTAGGCCAGACAACAGAGGTTTTGGCAGACAAGTACATGAAGGAGATAGTTCGTCTACATGGAGTTCCAGTTAGTATTGTATCAGACAGAGACACAAGATTCAGATCACATTTCTGGGAAAGTCTCCAAGAAAGTCTAGGAACTCGTCTGAAATTCAGTACTTCATATCACCCTCAGACAGACGGACAATCTGAAAGGACTATCCAGATTCTTGAAGACATGTTGCGGGCTTGCATGATTGAATTCCAGGGATCATGGAAGATCATCTTCACTTGGCTGAATTTTCTTATAATAACAGCTATCAGGCAAGTATCAAGATGGCACCATTTGAAGCATTGTATGGAAGGAAGTGTAGGTCACCGATTTGTTGGGACGAAGTCGGTGAGAGGAGACTTTTGGGCCAGAGATCCTGATTCAGACAACAGATAAAGTCAGAATCATTAGAGATCACCTCAAGGCAGCGCAGAGCCGACAGAAGAGTTGGGCTGACACACAGAGAAGGCCATTGGAATTCCAGACTGGAGATCATGTGTTTTTTAAGATATCACCTACAAAAGGAGTAATCCGGTTCGGTACTCGTGGAAAGCTTAGTCCGAGATATATCGGCCCATTCGAGATTTTGGACCGTGTGGGAGATGTGTCTTACCGATTGGCATTACCGCCATCGTTGGACGGAGTTCACAATGTATTCCACGTATCACAGTTGAGGAAGTATGTCAAGGATGATAGTCATATCCTGGATCACTCCGAACTGGAACTACAACCGGATTTGTCTTATCAAGAGCAACCGATGGCCATTTTGGACAGAAGTGTCAAGACATTGAAGAATAAGGCTATACCATTAGTGTTGGTGTCTTGGAACAGGCATGCGCCAGGAGAGGCCACGGGGAACGAGAGGACGTTATCCGTGAGCGTTATCCTCAACTCTTCACATCTTGATTGGTAAAACTCTTTCTTCTCATCCTTCTTTATTGCTGCCTTTCACTTCCTGTTATCCTTCTTTACCGTCACCTTTCACTTTCTGAAATTTCGAGGACGAAATTTTTGTAAGGTGGATGGATTGTAATACCCCGTTCCCGGAATACGTACTTAGTTGCGTATTCAGTTTTTCGATCGTATTTTTCGATTTACTTCCTGTATTTGACCGATTTCAATTTCAAATATTATTTTCCAATATATTAGATTTTCTATGATTTTCTAGATTATTCCCGAATTAAAATGAATTTCTTCAAAACCGGTGTCGACCAGTGTCGCTGATCGATTCTCGAATTTTTAATTTGCAAACGGTTTGGAATTTCTAGAAAGTCCTTTAGACATTTTCTCTTAGAATTATATTTCTTACCTAAATACTTTTCTGAGAATTTTATGAATTTATGAAAATTCCATCGGAGTCGGTAGCTAACTGATTCCGGGATTTTTAGTTTTAAAATTATAAAGTATTTCTTAAAACGGATTTCACTATGATACTTAATATATTATTCTTGATTTTTGGTAAACTTTACGAGTCGTTCCGAGATACTTGAATTTCGGACGATTTCGGTATTTTCCGAAATGTTTTCCGTATCCTCGACTTAAACCCGGAAATCTGTGTTTCCGATATTTTCATTTTCAAGTTAGAGAAAATATCTTCATTTATAAATTCTTTTCCTTTTTCCTTTTTCTCTTTTTCCTTCCTCCCTCCACAAGCTTTGACTTTCTCCCAAATTCCAACTTTCTCCAACTTTCCCACTCTTCCTCATAAATGCCCCTCTTTTCTCTCTCTTCCATGGCCGGCCAAGTGGCCAAAAGAGGGACACTCATCCCCTCCCCTATTTGTAAAAACCCCCTCTCTTCTTCATTATTTACACCTCCTTTACAAATCCCACCCTATATAAACATTTCCTTTCCCTTTTTCTCTCTTTTTACTTCATTTCACCAAAGAAATTGTCTCCACAAGATTTCTCCTCTTCTCAACTTCAACTGCCAACTCCAACAACACCTCAAGTTCATCATCTCCATCTCAAGCAACCACTACTTGGACTTGGGATCGTATCTAACATCGTCGAGGATCACCTTGGTGCTATTCGTCGACAACGATCTTATCGAGTGCATAAAGCTTCGATTAACCAATCCTAGTGAGTATTTTTACTCACCAAGACTTGATCAATTCCTAATATACTTGTATCTTCATATCTTGTGTACATATGTCATCAAAATCATGTTTTTAGACCATCAAACACAACCATCAGAAATTCTGTTTTGTACTCTGTTTCCCCACGATTAGTCGACTTGACCTAGGAATTAGTCGACTAACCCATCTATTTTTGAACGTAACCTTCTCTAGAACACAGTTTTAGTCGACTAATCCAGACTGTTAGTCGACTAGAAGCCACTATTAGTCGACTAACCATTCCTCCCTAGTCGACTACTTTTTCCTGAAATAAAACATCAACTCTCTGTATCCCAGATTTAGTCGACTTAAGTATCTGTTAGTCGACTTGTAGTCATTGTTAGTCGACTACCCTTTCCACCTAGTCGACTAACTTTTCCTGAAACCAGAATCCAACTCTCTGGAACCCAGTTTTAGTCGACTATCCAGACTGTTAGTCGACTAGAGACAACTATTAGTCGACTAACCATTCCACCTAGTCGACTAATTTAGGCTGTTTGTTATAGTTGATTTCTTTTCTGAATTTGGATCGTACCCTTGATACATATGTGATATATTATCCTTGTTTATGCTTCATAACTGGTACTTCATGACATGTTACTTGATGGACATTACTTCTTGTTACTTCATGACTTATTATTGTGTAGTCTCATTCCATAACTTGTTAATAAATGGATATCACCACTTATCATGCCATCACTTGAACCAAGCATGATACACTTGACTTTTGTATAAAATGGACCAACTTATATTGGGTCGGGGAAAACATGCGGATATCGATATGTGTTCGTGTTTACAGTGGTTTTAGGAATGTTGTGCAACTCATGTTCCGGTCTGACCTGTGGGCCACCAGGGGACCGAGGGAGTGCTTGCTCCCTCCTTACTGGTACCATCATGATAAGGGCATACATAAGTCCCTCCTGTTAGCCTAGCGGCTGGCTTCCGTCACCAAGCAACGGAACAATCCTGGACCGTTATCCCGGCATGTACGGGATCCACTGTAAACATAGTTCGTCGATACAACCGCTGGTTACCAATAACAACCTTGCTTTACTAGGATATGGATCTATGTGCGCTGGGACGCTGGGTCACATAGCTAGATATCACAGTAAGACAAGTAATAATAATAATAGATTCTAACTGTGGATCCTTATATGCAGACCTTATCTCTTTATGCTCCTATTACTTGCTGATTTACATGTATCATACTGTTCCCTCTTACTTATTCATGTCTCTTAGCCATTTGGCTGTAGCCTGATTATTGTTATGAGATCTTGACTCCCTTGGATTTGCATATTCAGTTCTGAAGCTTGGATCGAAGTGGAGCCATCCACAGAGGATCAAGCTTTCTTTAGTGAGCAGGCAGATTAGTTCCTGTTCTTCGTGCCAGACCTATCCATTTTGACTCACGGGATCTTCATCCAACTCGTGAGCTTTTTTTGTGTTTATATTGTAAATCTTACTTTTGGACTTGGTTGTGATGTAATACACATGTAATGTGTAATACTTTATCATATCCTGTGATAGCTTTGTAGTTGTACTTTTTAAGTTGGCATATGTATGAATATCACGCTTAGTCGTGTACTCTGATTCTTGTTGTACTTATTGCTTAGCGTATATGCGTGGGGGCATTTTCTGACCTACGTATATACGTCGCAGTGACGTCTCCGTATCCGTCAGGATCGGGGCGTTACAGGTTGGTATCAGAGCCTAGGCTCTCACACCTATAGTACAATCAAGCAGCAAATTAATGAAATTTGCTATTGCCAACTACAATGTACAAAGTTATCTAGTCCTTCTTGATTCCTTCTTGATTCCTTCCCTTCTATCCTAAAATCCTTCCATTTTTTCCAAATTCCAGTTATCTTTTACCAACTAAGTATGGAGAGAAGGTCGGGTCGTAACAACCTTGGCCAAGCATCAAATGGACCCACGGGAGAGAATATCGATATTCTGAGGGTTATTCAGACGATAATGGAGAACCAGCAGCAACAGACGGAACTCCTTCGGCAAGAGTTAGCAGCTCCAAAGGAACAGAGGCCGGGAAATATTTCAGACTTCAGACGGCTGCAACCAGCCATATTCACGGGTGAAGAGAAACCCCTGGATGCTGAGCAATGGCTGACAGATACCTCAGACTTGTTGAATGCAGCTCGAGTTCCAAAGGAGAATCAGGTGGAGGTTGCTAAGATTCAATTGAAAGATATAGCCAGAACATGGTGGCTAGCTGAGGAGGCAAGATTGGAGAAGCCTGTCACCTGGGACACATTCTCCAAGAGTTTCTATAGCAGATTCTTCCCTGCCACTGCTCGGAAGGACATGGAAGAGCAGTTTATCCGACTTCAACAAGGGAATAGGTCCGTGGACGAGTATGCCGCGGAATTTCTCAGACTTAGCCGCTTTGCTCCATACATGGTAACTGATGAGGAGAAGCGGGCAAGTAGATTTCAGCAGGGCTTGCAGATGGACATCCAGGTCTTCTTAATGCCCCAGCAGCTGAAGACTTATTCAGAAGTTCTCACCATAGCTCGAGAAGTGGAGCGTGGGCTAGAGAAGAAGCAAGTGAACCAGATGAGGAACCAGGCCATGAAGAGGCCATTTCCACCAATGGGAAGAGGAGGCCCACACAGAGCAGCAAAGGTTCAGGCAATGAGGCAACCATTCCGACCAGCTCCTTACCAGACGGCCCAACCTTTTTCCTTCTGCAGCTATTGTCAGAAACCAGGCCATATTCGTCAGAATTGCCGTAGGGCAAATGGGTTATGTTTGGTGTGTGGTTCCCGAGACCATTCCATCGAAGCCTGTCCACACAGGAGAATGGGGATAGCCGGCCAAGCTTTACCGGCACTTCAGGGACCGAATGGACAGAGGGTACTTCCAGGGCCACTTGGACAGAGGAACCAAGGACCGATGATGAAGAGAGCCATTCCCCTCCTTCACAGCAAGCTATTCGCCCAGTCCAGAGAGGAGCTAGGACTGCAGCAGGGCGTGGAAGGGGACAAGCCTTCAACTTGACGGAAGAAGAGGCTGGGACTTCTGAAGAAGTGATAACAGGTAAAATCATGGTGCATTCAAAACCTGTTTTAGCCCTCTTCGATTCCGGTGCTTCCCATTGTTATATCTCAGATCATTTTGTGGCATTGCATTCTATACCTGTTAAATCTTTAGACCACAAATGGGAGATTAGTACAGGGAATGGAGTAGTCATATCTACTAGAGTTTGCACTGATTGTCCAGTAGAACTTTGTAACAAGACCTTGGCCATAGATATGCTCGTACTAGACACCAAAGGGTACGACGTAATCTTAGGCATGACCTGGCTCAACCAATATTATGCAGTTATTGACTGTAGGGAGAAGAAGATTAATTTCAGAATCCCTCTTCAGCCTGAATTCCAATTTAGTGGAGAAGTGAAGTCTACCAAGAGAAAGACTCGGATGACTAGTACAGAGATGCAGAAGGGAATACCGGTGTGGGATGAATTCCCAGAGGTGTTTGCTGAAATCTCAGGACTGCCACCTGAAGGATGATTGAGTTTTCTATTGATACTGTGCCTGGAGCAGCTCCTATATCCAAGGCTCCGTACAGGATGGCACCGACGGAGTTAGAGATTCTAAAGAAGCAGCTGCAGGAATACTCTGATAAGGGATTGATTCGGCCAAGCACTTCACCATGGGGAGCTCCAGTATTATTGGCAAACAAGAAGGATGGTGGTAAAAGGCTTTGTATTGATTATAGAGAATTGAACAAAGTTACTATCAAGAACAAGTATCCCTTACCAAGGATTGATGATCTGTTTGATCAGCTTCATGGAGCCCGAGTATTCTCTAAATTAGATTTACAATCGGGTTACCATCAGCTAAGGGTGAAGAAAGAGGATATTCCGAAGACGGCATTCAGGACCCGTTATGGCCACTATGAGTTTCTAGTTATGCCTTTCGGAGTCACCAATGCCCCTTCAGTTTTCATGGATTTGATGAACAGAGTGTTCTCGCCCTATTTGGATCAGTTTGTAGTGGTTTTTATAGATGACATCCTGATCTATTCAAAGAGCAACAGGGAGCATGCAGAACACTTGAGGATAGTATTGCAGACTCTCCAGCAGGAGCAGCTTCATGCTAAGAGGAGCAAATGTGACTTTTGGTTGGACAGTATAGCCTTCCTTGGACACATGGTTTCAGCAGAAGGAATTTCAGTTGATCCCAGCAAAGTCCAGGCAGTGAAGGATTGGCCAATTCCAAGGACGGTGACGGAGATTAAGAGTTTTCTTGGACTAGCCGGATATTACAGACGCTTTGTCCAAGATTTCTCTAAGATTGCAGCCCCGTTGACCAAGCTCACCCGGAAAGGGGAAGATACATATGGACAGAAGAATGTACTGCAGCCTTTGAGCAATTGAAGCAGAGACTCATTTCAGCTCCAATCTTGAGGACCCCCTCAGGGAGAGGAGGGATGGTCATATTCAGTGATGCATCAGGAAAAGGCCTGGGGTGTGTACTAATGCAACATGATCATGTCATAGCATATGCATCTAGGCAACTGAAGACTCATGAGCGGAACTACCCAACTCATGACTTGGAGCTAGCAGCTGTTATTTTTGCCTTAAAGATCTGGAGGCATTATCTTCTGGGAGACAAAGTGTTGATATACACGGATCACAAGAGCCTCAAATATATTTTCACACAGAAGGAATTGAACATGAGGCAGAGGCGGTGGCTGGAGCTTATGGCGGACTATGATATAGACTTGCAATATCATCCGGGCAAGGTCAATACAGTTCCAGATGCACTGAGCAGGAAGCCAGAGAATAGAGTGCTAGTCCAACTTACTCAGCAGAAGGAGTTGATTCAAGACATCATAAAATTGGACTTAATGGTAGTTCGAGGGGTTGATAAGGCAGGACAGTACATGACTTTGCAAATTCAGTCAGCCTTGATAGATGAGATCAAGGAAGCTCAAAAGGAAGACCCCAGATTACAGCAATTCCGAGCTCAAGTAGAGGCTGGATTGAGGACTGATATCAGTATTCATCCGGATGATGCCTTGTATTTTGGTAGCAGACTTTGTGTTCCCCAAGGAGAAGTTCGACAGAAGATTCTAGCAGAAGCACACAGTTCAGCCTATTCCATACACCCAGGGGAAACAAAATGTATCAGGACATAAAGAAGCAGTTTTGGTGGAATGCTATGAAAAGGGAGATAGCTCAGTATGTAGCCAAGTGCTTAGTCTGTCAGCAGATAAAGATAGAGCATCAGAGATCAGCTGGACTTCTACAACCCTTACCAATACCCGAATGGAAGTGGGAGCACATCACCATGGATTTTGTTACGGCATTACCTCGTAGTCCTAAGGGTAATAATGCTGTATGGGTAATCATTGATCGCCTCACCAAATCAGCCCACTTCATACCGTTCAGGGTAGGCCAGACAACAGAGGTTTTGGCAGACAAGTACATGAAGGAGATAGTTCGTCTACATGGAGTTCCAGTTAGTATTGTATCAGACAGAGACACAAGATTCAGATCACATTTCTGGGAAAGTCTCCAAGAAAGTCTAGGAACTCGTCTGAAATTCAGTACTTCATATCACCCTCAGACAGACGGACAATCTGAAAGGACTATCCAGATTCTTGAAGACATGTTGCGGGCTTGCATGATTGAATTCCAGGGATCATGGGAAGATCATCTTCACTTGGCTGAATTTTCTTATAATAACAGCTATCAGGCAAGTATCAAGATGGCACCATTTGAAGCATTGTATGGAAGGAAGTGTAGGTCACCGATTTGTTGGGACGAAGTCGGTGAGAGGAGACTTTTGGGGCCAGAGATCCTGATTCAGACAACAGATAAAGTCAGAATCATTAGAGATCACCTCAAGGCAGCGCAGAGCCGACAGAAGAGTTGGGCTGACACACAGAGAAGGCCATTGGAATTCCAGACTGGAGATCATGTGTTTTTTAAGATATCACCTACAAAAGGAGTAATCCGGTTCGGTACTCGTGGAAAGCTTAGTCCGAGATATATCGGCCCATTCGAGATTTTGGACCGTGTGGGAGATATGTCTTACCGATTGGCATTACCGCCATCGTTGGACGGAGTTCACAATGTATTCCACGTATCACAGTTGAGGAAGTATGTCAAGGATGATAGTCATATCCTGGATCACTCCGAACTGGAACTACAACCGGATTTGTCTTATCAAGAGCAACCGATGGCCATTTTGGACAGAAGTGTCAAGACATTGAAGAATAAGGCTATACCATTAGTGTTGGTGTCTTGGAACAGGCATGCGCCAGGAGAGGCCACGTGGGAACGAGAGGACGTTATCCGTGAGCGTTATCCTCAACTCTTCACATCTTGATTGGTAAAACTCTTTCTTCTCATCCTTCTTTATTGCTGCCTTTCACTTCCTGTTATCCTTCTTTACCATCACCTTTCACTTTCTGAAATTTCGAGGACAAAATTTTTGTAAGGTGGATGGATTGTAATACCCCGTTCCCGGAATATGTACTTAGTTGCGTATTCAGTTTTTCGATCGTATTTTTCGATTTACTTCCTGTATTTGACCGATTTCAATTTCAAATATTATTTTCCAATATATTAGATTTTCTATGATTTTCTGGATTTTTCCCGAATTAAAATGAATTTCTTCAAACCGGTGTCGACCAGTGTCGCTGATCGATTCTCG
Organism: Agave tequilana; assembly: GCA_038442645.1. Classification (NCBI taxonomy): domain Eukaryota; kingdom Viridiplantae; phylum Streptophyta; class Magnoliopsida; order Asparagales; family Asparagaceae; genus Agave; species Agave tequilana. The sequence goes on from JAVJIF010001223.1 coordinate 10,530, forward strand.
GATTTTTAATTTGCAAACGGTTTGGAATTTCTAGAAAGTCCTTTAGACATTTTCTCTTAGAATTATATTTCTTACCTAAATACTTTTTCTGAGAATTTTATGAATTTATGAAAATTCCATCGGAGTCGGTAGCTAACTGATTCCGGGATTTTTAGTTTTAAAATTATAAAGTATTTCTTAAAACGGATTTCACTATGATACTTAATATATTATTCTTGATTTTTGGTAAACTTTACGAGTCGTTCCGAGATACTTGAATTTCGGACGATTTCGGTATTTTCCGAAATGTTTTCCGTATCCTCGACTTAAACCCGGAAATCTGTGTTTCCGATATTTTCATTTTCAAGTTAGAGAAAATATCTTCATTTATAAATTCTTTCCTTTTTCCTTTTTCTCTTTTTCCTTCCTCCCTCCACAAGCTTTGACTTTCTCCCAAATTCCAACTTTCTCCAACTTTCCACACTCTTCCTCATAAATGCCCCTCTTTTCTCTCTCTTCCATGGCCGGCCAAGTGGCCAAAAGAGGGACACTCATCCCCTCCCCTATTTGCAAAAACCCCCTCTCTTCTTCATTATTTACACCTCCTTTACAAATCCCAACCCTATATAAACATTTCCTTTCCCTTTTTCTCTCTTTTTACTTCATTTCACCAAGAAATTGTCTCCACAAGATTTCTCCTCCTTCTCAACTTCAACTACCAACTCCAACAACACCTCAAGTTCATCATCTCCATCTCAAGCAACCACTACTTGGACTTGGGATCGTATCTAACATCGTCGAGGATCACCTTGGTGCTATTCGTCGACAACGATCTTATCGAGTGCATAAAGCTTCGATTAACCAATCCTAGTGAGTATTTTTACTCACCAAGACTTGATCAATTCCTAATATACTTGTATCTTCATATCTTGTGTACATATGTCATCAAAATCATGTTTTTAGACCATCAAACACAACCATCAGAAATTCTGTTTTGTACTCTATTTCCCCACGATTAGTCGACTTGACCTAGGAATTAGTCGACTAACCCATCTATTTTTGAAACGTAACCTTCTCTGGAACACAGTTTTAGTCGACTAATCCAGACTGTTAGTCGACTAGAAGCCACTATTAGTCGACTAACCATTCCTCCCTAGTCGACTACTTTTTCCTGAAATAAAACATCAACTCTCTGTATCCCAGATTTAGTCGACTTAAGTATCTGTTAGTCGACTTGTAGTCATTGTTAGTCGACTACCCTTTCCACCTAGTCGACTAACTTTTCCTAAAACCAGAATCCAACTCTCTGGAACCCAGTTTTAGTCGACTAATCCAGACTGTTAGTCGACTAGAGACAACTATTAGTCGACTAACCATTCCACCTAGTCGACTAATTTAGGCTGTTTGTTATAGTTGATTTCTTTTCTGAATTTGGATCGTACCCTTGATACATATGTGATATATTATCCTTGTTTATGCTTCATAACTGGTACTTCATGACATGTTACTTGATGGACATTACTTCTTGTTACTTCATGACTTATTATTGTGTAGTCTCATTCCATAACTTGTTAATAAATGGATATCACCACTTATCATGCCATCACTTGAACCAAGCATGATACACTTGACTTTTGTATAAATGGACCAACTTATATTGGGTCGGGGAAAACATGCGGATATCGATATGTGTTCGTGTTTACAGTGATTTTAGGAATGTTGTGCAACTCATGTTCCGGTCTGACCTGTGGGCCACCAGGGGACCGAGGGGAGTGCTTGCTCCCTCCTAACTGGTACCATCATGATAAGGGCATACATAAGTCCCTCCTGTTAGCCTAGCGGCTGGCTTCCGTCACCAAGCAACGGAACAATCCTGGACCGTTATCCCGGGCATGTACGGGATCCACTGTAAACATAGTTCGTCGATACAACCGCTGGTTACCAATAACAACCTTGCTTTACTAGGATATGGATCTATGTGCGCTGGGACGCTGGGTCACATAGCTAGATATCACAGTAAGACAAGTAATAATAATAATAGATTCTAACTGTGGATCCTTATATGCAGACCTTATCTCTTTATGCTCCTATTACTTGCTGATTTACATGTATCATACTGTTCCCTCTTACTTATTCATGTCTCTTAGCCATTTGGCTGTAGCCTGATTATTGTTATGAGATCTTGACTCCCTTGGATTTGCATATTCAGGTTCTGAAGCTTGGATCGAAGTGGAGCCATCCACAGAGGATCAAGCTTTCTTTAGTGAGCAGGCAGATTAGTTCCTGTTCTTCGTGCCAGACCTATCCATTTTGACTCACGGGATCTTCATCCAACTCGTGAGCTTTTTTTGTGTTTATATTGTAAATCTTACTTTTGGACTTGGTTGTGATGTAATACACATGTAATGTGTAATACTTTATCATATCCTGTGATAGCTTTGTAGTTGTACTTTTTAAGTTGGCATATGTATGAATATCACGCTTAGTCGTGTACTCTGATTCTTGTTGTACTTATTGCTTAGCGTATATGCGTGGGGGCATTTTCTGACCTACGTATATACGTCGCAGTGACGTCTCCGTATCCGTCAGGATCGGGGCGTTACAGACTGACATCCCATATTTTTCATATTGTCATTGTTATTGACACATTGTTATTGTTATTGACTACCTAGCGTAGGACCTGGTTCAGAGCTAGGTGATTGGGCCGTGGTTCCGGGTATGTACGGAACTCACCTAAAGCTTGGACAATGTCTCTTCTATAAATTTTAATAACTTAGGATATTGATTGACACGTGTGGTAGGCGTAGTATGGGATGCGTTTACTGCATGTGACAATTGGTGTTCGCTAACATAATAAATGATAATAGATTATTTATAGCATATTGTGACTGACTATAATCACCTGACTGTACATAGATATATATCACTATGATAGATATATGACTATAACCATGACTGGATTGTATACCAAACTAGTGACATATGCTAGGTTACACATATTGGCATGAGTGATTTTCTTTTTATCATGATGTCAGTTATATATCGTTCATGACTTTGTTCTTTATATTGGTTATCTTGTTATCTTTTATTTCAGTTATCATGTTGTTATTTCTTACATTGCTTTTATGCATGAGCATTTCTCTTTACACACACACTCATTAGGTCGCTTCTGACAACCCTGAATTCGCACTTCCAGGGTATTGGACATTTTCTTATATTGTTCGGGTGTTCGTGTGATCATACGCTTCGCGAGAAGTTAGAGTTTCTCTCTTTTGATTCTGGTATTCTTGCCTCTTGTTATTCCTATTTCTATACTCTCCTTGATTTCATGTATAGCCTTTATTTTAGTTTTTTTTATGTGATATCATGCGTGGATGCTTATATGTAACATTGCAGTGATCGTTGATATTATGGTATAGATCTATAGCTTGTTCAGGTTACTCAGGCTTATTGTGTACACGTGGGGTATTCTCCTCACGTACATACGTCGCTGACTCTCGTCGCGACTCTGTTTCCATGTATTTTGGAAGCGGGGCGTGACAGGGTTTTCAAAAATAAAAATACAGTATTATTAACAGGGATATTACAATTATCCGACTTAATATGACCTATATCCCCAATTCTATGACTATAATTTTCAAAATAATTTTTGCTCTTCACAGAGTCAATGGGGATTCACCTCCCCCGAGTCAAATTTTCAACCACCTTGTCCACTATCTTATTTCCCATTTTCTGCTTCACATCTCCTTTTTCTGAACCACCAATTGAAGAAAAATAAGAGGTATAAAAGAGTATAAAAGACATGCTTGAGTCCCAACAACAAATTCTTCAAAACATGTTGGACTCACCATTTCAACCAAATTTTTAAGAGTCATACTCATCTTTTCAAGTCTCACTGATTCAAAATGAACAACCATCAGTTCTGGACTTAAGTATGGAGCTCTTGCGTGAGTCTGAGCAACAAACTCAATATCTGATAGATTTACAATTTTCAAAATCAACTTTCATACTCACCTTTTCAAGAAGAACTGATTGCAAAAAATATAGAAGGCATGATTCAGACCCATAATTTTAGTACCCGACCTATCAATAGGTTAGACTCAATAATGAGGGAATTGATCAATGAGAATAAGAAAATCTTTCTTGTCAACCTTTGACCAATCTTTATGTCCTTAACTCTATTGATTGGACCCAAGAATCATGTTATTTTGAAAATCAAGATTCAATTTCAGCACCCAATTTGAACTTGAACAAACTTTAAGTTTTGAAAGTCACATTGACATTTTGGCAAGTTATCCCTTTTCTAAAATTGAAATTGAATATGAATGTGATCTTGAACCTCATGTTGGTAATTCTATTTCACTTTTTGATTCAATAATGACTCTGGTATCTTTACCAGATTTTTTTATATTCTAGAGTCAACATTGAATTCTGTACCAATACACCCAGAAATTGAATCACCAATATCTTATGATCACACTTCATTGATGGGAAAAGTGTGTGAACATCATTTTTTGGTTTGGACCCCATTTTTGAACTAATTATGACTCTTACTTTTGAATCCAGACTTGATCTAAGCCATATCCTTGAGTCGGTGTTAGTTCCTGTTCTGTTTGAGCCCAAATCAATCATCTTCCACATTCACACTTCATTGTTGGACAAGGATGTTGAATAAAATGACTCATAATTATTTTTGAAAATTAAAAATTTGTTGGGTATAATATTTTAAATAAGCCCATACACTTCATCATTCTGCTAATGGGTCATTTTAGAAAGGTCACTGGTGGGTTCCTTCGAGATCCACAATATTTGGATTGGGTCGCATTTCATGGACCAAATAGACCACCACCGGAATTACCACCATAAGGTAATTTTTCCTTCTCTTTCTATTTATTTTATACATATATATATTCACGATGCATTGAGGACAATGCATGAGATAAGTGTGGGGGAGAATTTACTAACGTAGGTTGTTTTAAATTTTCTTTCTTTTACACTTCTTTCTAAGAAATTTTTAAAATTTTCTTTTGTATAAAACCCTTTTCTTTTCTTTTTACAAAACTTTTTAAAATAAGAAAAACAATTTTGATTTATTTTTAAGAAATTAAGATTTCTTAGAAATTAAGAAGATCTAAAATTATAAATTTTTAAACCGAGTCAAAATAATAGATCTTGTTTAAATTTTAGGATAAGAAATTAAGATTAAAAAGATAATTTGATCTTGAATTTTGCCTTACATATATACACTTCACACTTACACAATTTTTTCGGATTGAAATAAAAACTAAAAATGCCATAAAAAAAATATATAAAAAATGATGATAATAAAATCACTTATTGAAGCTGAGTAGTTATGCTTCAAGAAGCATGATTATTCACGCCTATAATGGTGAATAAAAATAAAATAATCCCCTTTAGTTTTGTGGCCTTATTTACTCGAGCCCTTAAGTTCGAGGGTTGTTTTCTCATCTGGTGCGCTAAAACCATCTGATTTAGGAGTAACTGGCTAAAGGCTCACTACTCAGGTAAGATAAAGCCTAAGAAGACTAAGGAAAGGGAAAAAAAAGTAAAAAAAGAAAAATTGATATAAATAAATGGCATAAAAGTTAGAGTCGATATCCTAAAAATCTTCACAATTCACAAAGTGCATATTATCTAAGAGTTTTATGAAAGATCAAAAAATCAATTCAATTTTAAATTCTTACCTTTAATTTCTAACAAGATTTTGATTTAAACTTAGTTTAAGAAAGAATAATTTCTGGTTAATCTATGACCTTGGATCACTTAAATTTTCACAAAAATATTTCAACACTTTTCTCTATTTCAAAATGCGTTTTTAAAATACTAACATTTGATTTCTTTTCTTTATATATTTTGTGGGTGTAATCCGCTGAAAACTCTTAGGAGACAAAACTCCTCCTCTAGACGAAACCTAGAGGTTTAATGGCTTGTTGCACATGCTCAGTGCAATCGCGTCCTTGCGAAAGTGGTGTAATAATTTTCTTAGTTTTTATGTTTTACACGGGACGAGCAAAAAATAAGTGTGGGGGTGTGATTAGTCTCTAAATATGCATATTTCATACCACATCTTCACATTTATTCAATATTAAATTCTGTTAATAACACCTCTCTTTATATTTTTAGGTTCATGGCATGAAATGAAGAAGAAGCCCAAAATCCTAATTATTTGATAATTTAAAGCCTACACATATATCCATTAACTTTGAAAGGTGGTTCTGTTAAAACCAGGTACCAATATCCAGAAACTAGCAGTACATACCGATAGGGTGACAAACCAGGAAGATGTGACAAGCGGCGCCGCGCGCGCGACCACGAGATGGCCGTGGAGCCACATTTCTGCGGCTCCTTTATGGAGCTGCGCGTCAAGATTTGACGCGCGGCCCCGTGACACCCCCTGGTGTCCCCTTAGCCTGTAAATACCCCAGGGTTTTCTGAACAGAAAGGAGAAGAGTTTTTAGGGTAGTTTTCTTTCTTTAGTGTAGGTTAGTGTTCTTCTTCTTCTTCTTTTGTATTTTTCATTTTTGTAGATCATGTAATAGGTAAGAGAGTAACTGTTAGGATGAAAGTTAAAGTGCTTGTGATGGAGTGTGACACTTTATGAAAGATTCTCTCTTTATCTCTACTTGTTTTCTTCTCTCTAACTCTTTACATGTTTAGCTAATTTTCTTCTCATAGAACTAACTACTAACCACTAACCACTAACTTGCTTACACCTTAATTGATAATTTACATGAATCTAATAACCTCTACTTGGCCTTTCTCTTGCAAGAGCCATTGATGGCTCATGATGATGGATTCTAGCACTCTAATATTCTAACTCTCTAACAAGCTAACATTATTTTATTCCATGCTCTTATTTAGTTTTGATGGTTTAAGTATAGCTTGCTCTTATTTGTTAAGTTTGGATGTGAAAGTGATCTTATGGGTCATGTGATTGAGGCTAAACCTGCACACAAAATACGGAATTATAGACTTAAGAAAGGAGATGTGCAAGTGCTCAATTCTTCCGCTATAGCAAGTGGCTATGCGGGTCGTGATCCACAAGGAGGGTTTTGCGATAGAAGCGTTTACGTTCTTGTATTGAAATCTTTAAGAAAACAAAACGATAGTTCTTCTCTGTTTTTAAAGTTAAGAAAAAGAAAAGAGTTAATAGTTAAAGTTAGAAGAATATGAGAGATGAAGAAGGTGAAGAAAAATCAGAAAATGAAAGAAGCGACTATGTACAAATGAGTTTGGGAAAGAAGAGTGAAAACGATTTGGAAGAGGTGGTGATCTACATTAAAGAAATAAAAGAAAAGAAAGAAAGACAATTACTTACCTTCTTTTTACCAAAAGCTTACCTTGAGTTCTTCAGCGACGATTTTACCTTGAAGTGGAGGCATTCAGCGCATAGCCCATAAGATTAGATTTTTGGTCTCTTTCATATTATATCATCAAGACTACTTCAAGTATGAAATGATACAGAGAGACTCACAATTCCATCGTCATGAGCTATCGGTGGCACTCGCAAAGGCAAGGCTCTTTCGATGCTTTTAGACTCACTTGGAAGACAGTTGTAAAAAGAAAAGTGAAGTAGAAAAGAAGAAGACGAAGAAAACTAAACAGAAGTACATACACAGAAAGAACAAAGATTCAATTTCATAACAATCAAAGAAAAGAAAGAAAACCTTACACCATTGTCACTATAGCTCCAGCTTCATTCTTGTTCTTCGATGAAGTCTGATCTCCTCTTATTTACATAAATGAAAATTACAATTACATGAAAAAGAAAACAAAAACCTAAACTAAAGAAATGGAAAACTAGTCTAAATCCTAACTCTGCATTGGCCGTCCAATTTCAGCACAGAGAATGCCCTTTTATAGGCCAAAAACCCAACAACCAGGATCCCGGGGAGATCGAGGGAGCAAACGCTCCCCCTAACTCCCCAACCAAGCCGCGAAACGCGGCTTTGGCCTCGTTTTCGCGGCCAGGGTGTGGCCAGATGGCCACACCCTGTTGGTGGGTCATCCTGGGAGTTTCTTCTAGCTTTATCCTTTGTTGGTTTCTTCGTTTGAGCCCCGGATTCTGACGAAATGACCTTGGATTCTTGGCTTTAACCGATCGATTCTGAGAGGATTCTTCTCAACCGTTTCAACCTCTTGATTTTGCCCTGATTTAGTGTGTGCGAATTAATTCTGATTTAATTCAGAATTCTGGTGGGCTTTTGGGCTCATTTCTCTTCATCTCCTTAAGGATTGGGCCTGCAAATAAATTAAACAATTAATTAGGACAATGCAGGCTTTTATTCTAAAATAAGTATGGAAATATGATATTAATATGCAACATTAGCAACCAATCACACCCCCATACCTATCTTTTGCTCGTCCTCGAGCAAAACAACTAAACTATACTAAAGATTATTAGACCACTTTCGCAGGTCTCGCGATTTCACTGAGCATGTGCAACAAGCCGTTAAACCTCTAGGTTCCCCCTAGAGGACGAGTTTTGTCTCGTGAGGGTTTTCAGCGGATTGCACCCACAAAATCCATAAAGAAAGAGAAATAAAGAGTTAGTATTTTCGAAAAGCATTTTGAAAGAGAAAAATATTTAAAATATAATTGTAAGATCTAAGCAATCTATAAGTTATAGGAAAACTGAATTTTTCATTCCTAAACTTAGTCTCTATTCAAAAATTTGTTATCAATCAAAGTAAGGAGTCAAATTGTACTTCTCATCTAGTCTATTACTTTACCCTAAGTCATATGCACTTGTGACTGTGAGAATTTTGACTAAGGGTTCATTAACTCTAACTCTTATGCCTTATATATATATATATATATATATATATATATATATATATATATATATATATATTTTTGGTGGTATTATTCCTTAGTTTAGGCTTTCTAATCTGCCCATATAACGAGCCTTTAATCGATGACTCCCAAACCAGACGGTCTTAGGGCACCAGGTGAGAAGACACCCCTAGGACTTAAGGACTCGAGCAAACAAGGCCACAAAACTAAGGATTTTATTATATGAACCTATTTTAGGCGTGAATACTTATGCTTTATTAGGCACAAATACCCAGCTTAATCAGAGGATTTTTCTTTCAAACTTATCTAATCATCTTTCGCATAAATACTAAGGCTTGCTTAGGCCAAAGCACCTAGCTAGTCAATAATTAGATTTGTTTGTATATATTTTTTTTATAACTTATCTAATCATCTTTCGCATAAATACTAAGGCTTGCTTTGGCCAAAGCACCTAGCTAATCAATAATTAGACTTGTTTTTTTCTTTTTTTTTTATAAGGCATAAGAATCTTTGTTTTTTTTTTTTGAACCCTAAGTGTGTAAGTGTATGAAGTGTGCATATTTCATTAAGGTAAAGATCAAGACTAAATTACTTTGACAAATTATCTTCCTAACTCTAAAAATCAAACAAATAGTCTTATTTTGACCAAGTATAAGAAATCCTAATTTGGATTTTCCTATTCCTTAAAATTAACTTAATTTCTTACAAAAATAAGTCAAAAAATTGTTTCCATTTTTCAAAAAGTTTTTAAAAGTAAAGAAAAATGTTTTTTTTTAAAGAAAAAGAAAAGTTATGTTAGACCCTCCCCCACACCTATCTCATACATTGTCCTCAATGTATGAATTAATGCATAGATGCATGAAAAAGACGACAGGGAAGGAAAGTGTTACCTTAAGGTGGTGGTTCCGGTGGTGGTCTGATTGGTCCACGAAACGCGGCCCAATCAACTTTTCTTGGGTCTCGGAGGAACCCACCAGAAATTACACTAATATAACTCACTAAAAAGATTTGTCCATAAAGGATTTTTATTAAGTATTTGGCCCCATCTAATTTCCATATTCCATAACTAATTTCGGAGTCAAATTTGTCAACCACCTCGTCCCAGAATGGAGTATGAAATAATAGAACGGTTGACTTGGACTCAGGAAGGACAGGAACTAATACCGACTCAGGAAGGTGACTTAAGTCAAGTAAAGGTTCAGGAGTCGAAATTGGTTCAAGAAGTGGGTCCAAGTCAAGAAGTTGAAACTCTAGTCCACATGTATTTTCTAACAATGGAATGTGACTTAATGTGGGTGATTCCAGTTCAGGAATGATAGGTGGAGGAATCAAAACTGACTCTAAAATATTACTCAAATTTGGTAACACAACAGGAGTCAATATTGATTCAGAAAGTTGAACTGGATCACAGATTTGAGAATCTAGGTCACATATCTCATTGAGTTCAATATCAAAAAATTGAGAACTTGCCAATTTGTCAATAGGATTTTCAAAATTGTATAATTGGTCAAGTTCAATATGATCCTCAAGAATGGGTGATTCATTTCATGATGAATTGGCACAGGATTCAATGTTGACTCAGGAAAAAGATTAAAATCAGGTGAAGATACCGGAGTCATAATTGAACCAGGAAGTAGAATTGAATCACTAAGTTGGGGTTCAGGATCATATTCATTTTCAAGTTCTATTTCAGGAAAAGGAAAACTTGCTAAACTGTCAATATTTTTTTCAAAATTTGGAGTTTGGGCAAGTTTAAGTGGTTGTTCTGAAATGGAATCTTGATTTCCAAGACTACATGACTCTTCGACTCTAACAGGATGGTTAGTGACATCAGAATTGGTCAAACGGTGAGAACGTAGAGATTCGACCATCATATCTATGTCACGATTTCTAGCATTTTGAGCATGAGTCATGGCTTCAAGCATCTTTTCATAATTGATGGGTTCATTGTTTTGATGAAAAGATGAAGAGTTGTCTTGGAAGTGGTAGTGAAATTGTGAGTCCATCAGATTTTGGGATTTGTGTTTGGACTCACACATACTCATTTCCAAAATTGATGGTCTTCTTTTTTGGACTGGTGGAACTGAGTATGACTCTTGGAAATATTGTGGACTAGGTGGAGAAGGAGGACAATTTGGTTGAAAATTTGACTCGGGGTTGGTGAATCCCACTGACTCTGTGAAGAGTTGAAATCGTTATGGAAATTATAGTCATACGATGGGGGACATGGGTTATATTGATTCGGATAAGACCAATCCGGCACACTAGGTTGGTTAAAGTCATGATATGCCGGGTTGGTAATATCCGAAAAAGAGTTTGATGTATAATATGGATTATTATTGTAGTTGGAAAAATTATTATTATAAGCCATATCATACAATGGAATACAAACAAAAAGAAAGAAAAACAAACAAATAAACAAACAAGAAAGAAAAAATTCTAACCTAAGTTAGGGTAGACCTAGACCTAGACGACTCCTAACTGGTTAGACTGTCCACGGGAGGTTTAATGTAGACTTTGACCACAAGCTAATCAGCCAGGTCAGGGCAAGATTGGTGGGAGGTTTTCCGTCAAAGACGTTCCTTAATTAAATAACCACCAATCTTCGGGCTTTCGGCCCTTAATCCCTTTCCTAGACACTGATTTGGCAAGAGTCAAGTTCCAACACCTTTCCCCCTTAGGATAATCTCCTAATTGAGTCCGAGATGTCCCTAGGGCCAACGTCTACTCATTTTAAGTTAGGCTTGGGTTAGTGAGTGCTTGGATTCTGATTTTTGGGCTAAGGAAGGGTTATTAAATCCCCACCTTATCTTGTTATTGGGTTGGTGCCCTTAAAATCAATTAGTGCAAGTGTACAATATATGTAAGATTCACTCAAAACGATATAAATCAACCAAGAAGTGAGTCCTATGCTAAATGCAATGCATACGTACCTTGCTCCAGCACTCTTCAACAGTAAAAATAAATGAATTGAAAAAATCGCGTGCCTAAAATGCAAACGTCTAATCAATTTTTAACTTTTGCAACAAACGTTTTACTGTTGATTATTTAGCAGGCTTATGTGATGGCATATAGGAAATAAAGAATTGCAGAGAACTAGAATTTGCAAAGCAAGCAGCCCTGCAAAAACCTGTTAGTAGTCAACTCGTCCTTGCCGCGGATCCACGGCTTTTGCCGTGGAAACGCGACAATTCAGAGGGCCCTTGGTCTCCGCTTTCTAGAGCAGAGGCCCAAGGCCACTTGTATGTCACTGCAATATTAATTTCCTGCTTTTATTGCCCTGTAACCTGCAACAGAGAAGAAACTTCGTTTAGTTCTAAAAATTTCAAAAAAAAAAATTCAGATTTCAATAAAAAACATGTTACCCTCCCCGGCAACGGCACCAAAATTTGATTGAGGCTAAACCTGCACACAAAAACGGAATTATAGAACTTGAGAAAGGAGATGTGCAAGTGCTCAATTCTTCCGCTATAGCAAGTGGCTATGCGGGTCGTGATCCACAAGGAGGGTTTTGCGATAGAAGCGTTTACGTTCTTGTATTGAAATCTTTAAGAAAACAAAACGATAGTTCTTCTCTATTTTTAAAGTTAAGAAAAAGAAAAAGAGTTAATAGTTAAAGTTAGAAGAATATGAGAGATGAAGAAGGTGAAGAAAAATCAGAAAATGAAAGAAGCGACTATGTACAAATGAGTTTGGGAAAGAAGAGTGAAAACGATTTGGAAGAGGTGGTGATCTACATTAAAGAAATAAAAGAAAAGAAAGAAAGACAATTACTTACCTTCTTTTTACCAAAAGCTTACCTTGAGTTCTTCAGCGACGATTTTACCTTGAAGTGGAGGCATTCAGCGCATAGCCCATAAGATTAGATTTTTGGTCTCTTCCACATTACATCATCAAGACTACTTCAAGTATGAAATGATACAGAGAGACTCACAATTCCATCGTCATGAGCTATCGGTGGCACTCGCAAAGGCAAGGCTCTTTCGATGCTTTTAGACTCACTTGGAAGACAGTTGTAAAAAGAAAAGTGAAGTAGAAAAGAAGAAGACGAAGAAAACTAAACAGAAGTACATACACAGAAAGAACAAAGATTAGATTTCATAACAATCAAAGAAAAGAAAGAAAACCTTACACCATTGTCACTATAGCTCTAGCTTCATTCTTGTTCTTCTATGAAAGTCTGATCTCCTCTTATTTACATAAATGAAAATTACAATTACATGAAAAAGAAAAACAAAAACCTAAACTAAAGAAATGGAAAACTAGTCTAAATCCTAACTCTGCATTGGCCGTCCAATTTCAGCACCGAGAATGCCCTTTTATAGGCCAAAAACCCAACAACCAGGATCCCGGGGAGATCGGGGGAGCAAACGCTCCCCTAACTCCCCAACCAAGCCGCGAAAACGCGGCTTTGGCCGCGTTTCCGCGGCCAGGGTGTGGCCAGATGGCCACACCCTGTTGGTGGGTCATCCTGGGAGTTTCTTCTAGCTTTATCCTTTGTTGGTTTCTTCGTTTGAGCCCCGGATTCTGACGAAATGACCTTGGATTCTTGGCTTTAACCGATCGATTCTGAGAGGATTCTTCTCAACCGGTTTCAACCTCTTGATTTTGCCCTGATTTAGTGTGTGCGAATTAATTCTCATTTAATTCAGAATTCTGGTGGGCTTTTGGGCTCATTTCTCTTCATCTCCTTAAGGATTGGGCCTGCAATAAATTAAACAATTAATTAGGATAATGCAGGCTTTTATTCTAAAATAAGTATGGAAATATGATATTAAATATGCAACATTAGCAACCAATCATCATGCTTTGTAAAACTCTTGAAACTATGAACTAGTGATGGCCAAGGATATATGTAAGGCAACTATCACTAAGCGGTTAGCATATTGGTGGATCCATTAGTAGTTAGTAGTCATGAGTTTTTTTCATTTTTACTTTGTTTTAGATATATCTTAAAAATCACAAATACCTTCTCTTTAATGTTTTTCACTTATTTGTTTCCACCGTATTCTTCTCCTTTTCATTCTTTATTTTCTTTTCTTTTGATTCTTTCAAACATTGAAGAATACTTAACATACACGTGAACATACCGGTAAAACTTCTATCGCTTCCCGTCCCTATGGATTCGACCCTTTTAGCCATCATACTATAACGAAAGTATCAAGGAATCCAAAGCACACACTTTTCAAAACAACACTTTTTGTGCACGATTTTTCCCCAATCAATTACCTTTGATTTGCTAGAGGTATGATATTTAACTTAGCAACTCAAAGTCAAAAATTTTCATTTATGAAATTTAAAAAGGTTACTGTCAGAGGTGTGATGTTAACTTGACAGGAGATGGAATTTGTAATATGAAGCAAATTGAATTTCAGAGCTGTGACATTAACATGACAAGGAATTGAATGCTAGAGGTGTGATAGTAACTTAGCATTTAATATTTCTCATTTTCGGTGGAGAATAATCGAGAGAATCGCTGTCATAAGTGTAGTGTTTAACTTAACAGTGGGGTGAATACTAGAGATGTGATATTAACTTAGCTTTTGAGATCTCGTCTTTGATAAGAAAACTCGAGGGAGGAATATTATTATAGGTGTAGTATTTAACTTAACAATGATTTGAATGCCAGAGGTGCAATATTAAATTGGCATTTGAAATCTCGTTTCCGGTGGGGAAAATCAAAAGAATCGCTGTCATAGGTTTAGTATTTAACTTAACAGGGATTCATATTGTGATATGAGCAATTGGGTCAGAGGTGTGCTGTTAACTTGACTGGAAAAATCTACGATTTGAATAGTTTGTGGACCTGCCATTCTATTGAAGAGAATTAGCAAGTTGAAAATTTAAGTCAGAGGTATACTGTTAACTTGACCGAGAGGTTTTGCAATTTGAGCAGTTTGTGGGTCTGCCATTCTATTGAAGAGAATTAACAAGTTAAAATTTTATCCGCAGGGGATATTGAGAGATGTTACTTTTAGAGGTGTGATATTAACTTAACAGTGGAGTATATCAGAGGTGTAATATTAACTTGACATGTTTAATTTGTGACTATTCCGCTGAGGGAATTGAAGGCAATCACTGTTAGAGATATGGTGTTAACTTAACATTGGGCCGCGATATTGCGTTATGAGCAATTTTTTGAGGACTTGTCATTCTATTAAGGAGAATGACAAGTAAAGTTTGGATTGCCAGAGGTGTAGTGTTAACTTGACAATTTTGAAGACTTGTGACTCCATGTAAGGGAGTCAACAAGTGAAAGTTCATACTTGTCGGGGGTATTGAAACTTTTCACTATTAGAGGTGTGATATTAACAGAACAGTGATTGAGCTTGTGGACCTACCACTCCATGGGAGGAAATTGGTAGGGGATTTTGGTGGAAAATAGAATGAATTGTCAGATGTGTCATATTAACGTGTCGAACATTGATTTTCAGGGTGTGAAGGGTTTGTCATTAGAGCTGTAATGTTAACATAACAGCGGAGAGATTCCAAGTGGATATTTAGTGAAATTTTATCGTTAGAGGTTTAATGTTAACTTGACTGACTCTACTGGGGATCGAGGAAAATGGCTTTTAGAGGTTTATTATTAACGTGACAAGTCTGTGCTCATTTCACTGAGAAAATGGATACAAGTATTTTTTTAGTCTCTTACTATTCCATGGAAGGGAATTGGTAATGAATTTTGGAGGGGAAGGCGGGATTAAGTCTCTTAGGATTTTTAGTAAACCGTCAGTTATAAACGAATTTGATATGTCTTTACCAACTACTGTTTTAGTTGGGCTAGCCATGCTATTCCCCTCAGCATGATGAGTTGTTGAAAACTTATGTTGTACTTAAAAATTAACATTTTTCTCTATCCTTAGAAGTCAGAGGCGTCGGATTTTGATAGCCTCTAGAGAAGGGTGATAAAACTAATACTCAGTTAGCTTGTCTTTATCAGCTTGATTCTGTTGAGGATTGGACTATGTTCTCATGCACCGTTCGTCTGATCATTCATTTTAACTGGCTTCTTATGTGCCGATTAGAACTCCTAACCAGTTTCTTATTTGCCAATTAGAACTCCAACGATGTTCGATCGTCGATGCTGGTTCTAGTTAGTGATCAAAGAGAACTATTATGCTCGTGTAAAGTAGAGCATCACAGAACAATTATTGATCAATAAGGACTACTATGCTCGTGTTGAGCAGAACGTAGTCGACTAGCTATTGATTAATGAGGACTATTATTCTCGTGTTGAACACAACATGGTCAACTAGCTATTGATCAATGAGGACTAGTATACTCGTGTTGAGCAGAACATAGTCGACTAGCTATTGATCAATGAGGACTATTATGCTCGTATTGAGCAAAACATATTCAACTAGCTATTGAACAATGAGTACTATTATGCTCGTAATGAGCCGAGCATAATCGTCAATCGAGAATTCTATTATAAGGGAATGCATTCGATGCAAGCATCATATATACCTAACCCAACGATCAGAGGTTTAATGTTAACATGATCAAGGGTAGTATTTTTTCAAGAATTTGCCATTAATCAGCATCATAAGTATATTACTTTCTGTATTTAACAGGCAATATGCTTCATTTGAGCAGACTGACTCTACCACAAATGGTCTTTCCTGTTTGAGTTGAAATTATCCTTTCATCTTGTGTGTCATCACCATTGGCCTCTTGATAGCCAAGATGAGGTCTCCTTTCTTGAAAGTCCGCTCCTTAAATTTCTTGTTGAAGGCTCTGAAAATTCGAGCTTGATAAAACTAAATTTGCTATTGAGCTTGTACACGTTTGTCGTCCAAAGCTTCCAACTTCTGAAGTAGCAGTCGATGCTTCTCCTCATCCGTCATCTCCGTCGTCAAAGCAACGCACAGAGATGGGATCTGAATCTCCAGCGGGAGCACGGCTTCACACCCATACACCAAAGAGGAAGGTGTAGCTTTTGTAGGGGTTCTCACTGTTGTGCAGTAAGCCCATAAGCATTCATCTAATTTTTCATCCCAGTTGCGTTGACTTTTTGAGACGAACTTCTTGAGAAGCTTCCCAATGGTTTTGTTAAAACTTCTGCAAGACCAATTATGGTTAGGTAATATGCCTGGAAGACACATTTTGGATTTTGAACTTGTTGCAGAATCTCTGAAACACTTGGCTGACGAACTGAGGCCCATTATCGT
Organism: Agave tequilana; assembly: GCA_038442645.1. Lineage (NCBI taxonomy): Eukaryota > Viridiplantae > Streptophyta > Magnoliopsida > Asparagales > Asparagaceae > Agave > Agave tequilana. Next base: position 27,497 of record JAVJIF010001223.1, read on the forward strand.
GGACAATCTATCATGGCACGCCAAAGCGGTAGATTACGTGATGTTTGATAAACTTGATCATCTCAGCTGTCTTCACCTCTTTCAGAGGGATAGCCTCTTCCCATTTGGAGAAGTAATCAGTTGTATCTAAGATACACTGATGTCCTTTGGATGAAGGTAGGCTGATAGGACAAACCACGTCTATTCCCCACACCTCAAATGGCCAGGAAGAAGTCGTAGGATGGAGATGTCCTAGTGCCAGATGAATGAAGTCACCATGGATCTGACAGGCATGCCATCACTTAGCGTAAGTGATGGCATCATGGATCATCCTCGGCCAATAATACCCAAGTCTTCAGAGTCAATCGGACGAGGTTGGTGAGCTCCGTATATACCGTCGTGAGCTTCTTTGAATGCCTCCTGTGTCTCTTCGTGTGACAGGCAGCGAAGTAAGATTCCATCATGCGATCGACGATACAGTGTTCGCGTGATCGCGTTGTAGTAAAATTAGGGGCCTTCCTTCTAATAACGGCTGCCTCTTTGGGGTCACGGGTAGTATACCGTATAAGGCGTAGTCAACGTATGGGGAATTGCCAATTCCTGATGCTGGACCTGCTAAAGTCTCTAGATTCATTGACTTAAAGGTCTCCTGTTTGTATTTCATCATCTCCTGCTAAAGTCTCTAGATTCTTTTCTAGAACATCCAATTGGAGAAGAATCTGAGCTAGAACGTTTTGAAGTCTTTTATGAAAAAGTGCAACGATTTCAAAATATGTTGGACTCATTATCTCAACCAAATTTTAAAGAGTCCTACTCATCTTTTCCAGTCTCACCGATTCAAAATGAACAACCATTAATACTGGACTTGAGTATGGAATCCTTGCGTAAGTCCGAGCAGCAACCGACAAATCTGATGGACTCACAATTTCACCATAATTTTCAAAATCAACTTCCATACTCACCTTTTCAAGAAAACTAATTGCAAAGAGTATGGAAGACAGATTTAGACTCAAAATTCTGTTACCCAGCCTGGTAGTAGGTTAGACTCGATAATGAGCGATTTGATCAATGAGAGCGAGGAAAGTCTTTCTTGTCAACGTTTGACCAATCTTTATATCCCTAACTGTACCGATTGGACCCGAGAATCATGCTATTTTGGAAACCAAGATTCAATTTTAGCAAACCCATGAAATTTGACAAAACTCCAAGGTTAGAAAATCACATTGATATTTTGGCAAGTTATCCCTTTTTTGAAATTGAATTTGAACTTGAAAGTGATCCTGAACCTCAAGTTGGTAATTCCATTTCACTTTTTGATTCAATAATGACTCCGGCATCTTTACCAGATTTTTTCTCTATTCTGGAGTCAACATTGAATTATTTAGCAGTACACTATGAAATAGAATCACCAATATCTTATGATCACTGATTAGTATCTAATTTTGCATAATATATACCACATCTTCACATTTATTCGATAATAAATTCTACTAATAAATACCTTGCTTGCTTGATTCTAGGTCATGGTGTGCAAATGAAGAAGAAGATCTAAGTCACCATTTAATGGTGATTAAAAGCTTATTCAAGATAGCCATTGACCTAGAGTGGTGATTCTGTACAAATCAGGGGCTTAAAAGACAAAACCGGGAACCAGAACTGACAGGAGACAGAAAAGACTGCGCGCCGCCCGAAGCGCCGCGCGCGCGGCCACTTGATTGCCGCAGAAATGCGGCTTTTGCCGCGTTTCTGCGGCCATGTGGCCGCGGCGCGAGCGCCGCTTCGGGTCACTTCTTGTCCCCTGGGTCCCTGTTCCCCTGATGCCTATAAATACCCCCCCTGTGGTCTTCAGTGCGAGCAGATTAGAATTTTAGCAAAATTTGTAATCTTGTTTTTAGGTTTGTAGTAGTTGTTGTTGTTCTTCTTCTAGTTTTAGGTTGTAGCCATTAAAGAGAGAGAGAGAGAGAGAGAGTGTGTGTAAAGTGTTGTATTTGAAGGGTGACAAGATAATTCAAGTACTACTTCTCTTCCTTCTTTCATTTACTTGTCTTTGCATTTACTTTTACTTGTTGTAGTGTAACTTCTTTCTTCTCCACTTCTTCTCTTTTACTTTGTTGTAGTGTAACTTCCTCTCTTTATTGTTTCTTTTCTTTTGTTTTTTTGTAGTGTAACTCTTTTTATTCTTTACTTCTCTTCTTTATAGTGTAATTTACCTTTTCTCTACTTCTTTTCTTTTTGTTGCTTCTTTCTTACCATGTCTAACTAACTTTTCCATAGCATGGCTAACTAACTACTAACCCACTAATTTCTAACAATTGTTTGATAACCCGCATGAGTCAATAGTGCCAAACAAGCCTTGTGCAAATGAGAGCTATGGCATCTTAAGACGAGGGTTCTAACTCTAACTTCCTACAAGTATTTACCTTCACATATTTCATACTTAAATGGCTTTTTGATGATCTATGAGTTTTGTACTTTGCTTGTTGTTGTAAGTTAGAGACTTTTCCTTTTAACTTTGCCGATACCAATAGTGCACTCGAGTCTTCCCTTATTCTCACCTTCTATCGGATCTTGATATGGGAATGTCCGAGTTTTTGCCGTGTAAGGCTAAGTTTTAGGATGAACTTTCACTCGATTTTCACGTGATTAGTTCCAATACACAAGGTTGTGTTTGTCTATGATCCATCGTGAGGCTATCTTCAAGAAGTTAGAATTAGTGGGAGCACTTAGTAGAAAGTTAGCCATGCATTTTTACAACTAAGAAAAAAATCACTTTTACAAACCACCAAAACATTTTCCAACAATTCTTATAAAAAACTTCTTTCACTTTTCAATTCTTTATTTGGAAACAAGAACTTCGTCTTAAACATAAAAGCCGCATCCAGCTTCCATCGCTCTCCCTCCTTGTGGATACCACCCGTATAGCCACTTCGCTACTACGGAAGAATCGCAAAAGCAGTAACATCAACCCACACTTCCTTCTCTTATTTTAGTACTTGCTTTTTGTCGATCAAATTTTGGCGCCGTTGCCGGGGAGGGAACGGCTTTATTGTTCACTACTAAAGATTGTTCTTTGTTTTTTGTGTGTAGGAGAAGAACCAGGTGCTCACCATCACGGGAAGCAAAAATTGTTGCCAAGGACATTGCGCGAGGATTTATTTGCCTTCGAAAAATTCGTGTAAAAGCGAGTTTTTCCGATTAAAGTACTAACAAACTCGTTTGCAGGGTTGCCGAGCGCCGCTAAAAAAAAAAAGTGTGCTTTCAAAATTTTTAGTTTCCTTGGATGCTTCACCATATGCATGTGTAATAAGTTCAACAGAAATTCACTTGTTGCTTAATTAAAAATTGGATTAGACTTTTGCATTTAGGGCACGTGTCTATTTCAATTCATTTCAATTTCTGTTGAAGAGTTCTGGAGACAAGGTACGTGTGCATTCATATAGAATAGGACCAACATTTTGAAGTGATGTACCGCTTTGAGTGTTACCTTGTTGTGAATAAACTGTACACTTGCACAATTGACTTTAAGGGCAAAACCTAAATAAACAAGATAAGGTGGGGATTTCATCACCCTTCCTTAGCCCAAAAACCATCTCCAAGTGCACTCACATTTTCCCAAGCCTTAACTAAAAATCAATAAACGTTGGCCCTAGGGACATCTCGGACTCACTAAGAGATTAACCGAGGTTGGAAATTGTAAGAACTTTACTCCTGCAAAATCGGTGTCTAAGGAAAGAGGATTTAGAGGTAAAGCCTCGAAAGCTCCGTGGTTTGGCATAATTAGGCCCGTGGCTCCGCCCGGATACCTCCCCCCAAGCTTTACCCTTTCCTGGCCGATTAGCTTGTAGTCGAGTTCCTGCAACAGCCTTCCCCGGAAAATCGACCAGTTAGGAGTCGTCTAGGTTCAGGTACCTTAGACTAAGGCTTGTGGTTGTTTTTGATTTCTTTTGTTTGTTTTTCACTCTTTTCGATTGTTTGTTGTTTTCACGTTGGTTGTGGTGTGCTGAATGCAAGAGTGGGTGAGAGATCCTTCAACTTCCAGATTAACAAGAAACACTTCTCTACCTTTGCATCTAGAACCGATGATGGCGTCACTTCAGGATAGATTTTACCCGATCAGAACTTCGCTTCCATCTTGCATAAAACTTCCTGAAGCAAACGGAAATAACTTTGAGTTAAAGCCCCAATTCATTAACGCTCTTCCCAAATTTCATGGTTTAGAATCAGAGGACGCATACTTCTTTGTTAGGAAATTTGAAGAAGTATGCCTTATGATGCGAATACCCCAGCTAGGAGACGATGCCGTTAGGTTACGTTTCATCCCTTTTTCCCTAAAGGACCTAGCTAAGAAATGGTTGTACAGTTTGGCAGCAGATTCAGTCACGACGTGGTATGATTTCGTCAAGGCTTTCTTGAAGAAATTTTACCCAATTCACAAAACTGCCCTCATTAGGAAGAACATCATGCAGTTTAAGCAAGACCCGAGCGAACCATTTTGGAGATACTTTGAGCGATTCAAAGATCTCCTAGCTCAGTGCCCTCATCATGGCGTGGAGAAATGGCGTCAGTGCCAGATTCTCTACGATGGTCTAGATTATCAGACTAAGACCCTGTTAGAAACGATGTGTTAGGGAGGGTTTTTGCAGAAGGATGAGAATCAGGGTTGGGATTTATTTGAGGATTTAGCAGAAAAGACCCTGCAATGGGAGCCAGCCTCGGAGAAACCTAGGAATTCACAATCTATAGCTTCAAGAGGAGGGATCCTATCTCTAGAATCATCAATAGCTGCCGAGGCTAAGATTGCTACCCTGATGAGAAGGATAGAGGCTCTAGAAACAAAAGAGCCTGCTAGTGTCAACCAGATCAACCCACAACCAATTCACAATCCGGGTTGTTCATATTGTCAGGCACCGAACCATGTCTTTGAAGAGTGTCCTGTTTTCCATGCCCAACAAATTCCACCGGAACACATGAACGCGGCTTACTCACGGCTGCCTCACAACCCCTACTCGCAGACCTACAATCCTGGCTGGAGGAATCACCCAAATTTCTCCTGGGCCCCAAACAATCCTCCCAGGCCTAATTTTTCCAACAACTTTCACCATCCTGCTCCTCCACCACCTTTTCCCAGTCAAGCCCCATCTTCCTCCTCCCAAGGCTCTCTAATGGAAAAGAAAATCAATAAATTAGAGGAGAGCATAGAGGCTTTCATTAAGTCTGTAACGCCCCGATTCCACGGATACGGGGACGTCACTGCGACGTATATACGTAGGTCATAAATTGCCCCCACGTATATACGCTAAGCATAAAAGTACAACAAAGATCAGAGTACACGACAAAGCGTGGTATCTTACATATATGCCAACACAAGAAGTACATATACAAAGTTATACACGATATGATAATCATTACACTTTACAAGTGTCTTTTATCATAACAAGTCCAAAAGACAATATACAGTATGTATACAAAAGGGGCTCACAAGAAAAAGGAAGATCTCGCGAGTCAATGGAGAAGAGTCTAGAGCTGATCAGCCTGCTCACTCAGATACGCTTGGTCCTCTGTGGATGGCTCCACTTCGTTCCAAGCCTCAGAATCTGAATATGCAAATCCAAAGGATCAAGACATATAAACAATAGATAGTTACAGCCAAGTGGCTAAAGGACGAGTACAAGTGAGATGGGACTATACAAGGTATATCAACTAACAGATATGAAAAGCATGAATAGATAAAGTCGTACTATAGATCTACAAGTAACATTTTATTATTATTACTTGTTTTACTCGGATATCTAGCTATGTGGTCCAGCGTCCCAGTGCACATAGATCCATATCATAGTAATACAAGGTTGTTGTTGGAAATCAGCGGTTGTATCGACGAACTATGTTTACAGTGGACCCCGTACATACCCGGGATAACGGCCATTGATTGTTCCGTTGCTTGGTGACGGAAGCCAGCCGCTAGGCTCAACTGGAGGGACTTATGTATGCCCTTTTCATGATGGTACCAGAAATAAAGGGAGCAAGCACTCCCCTCGGTCCCCTGGAGGCCCACAGGTTAGACCGGAACATGGGTTGCACAACACTCCTAAAAACCACTGTAAACACGAACACATCGATATCCGCATGTTTTCCCCCGGACCCAATGTAAATTGGTCTATTTTATACAAAAGTCGAGTCTATCATGCTTGATGTAAGTGATGGCATGATAAGGTGGAGATGTATATATTAATTAACAAGTCCTAACATGAAAATACATGGTAACAAGTCATGGAGTATAAGTGGTGAGATCCAACGAGTAATATGTCATGAGGTATCGATTATGAAGCATAAACATGAACAAAGTATCACATGCATAGAGGTTAAAGTCCAAAATCAGAAAAGGAAACAACTAAGTTAAATAGTCAGAATTAGTCGACTATACAAGGTATATCAACTAACAGATATGAAAAGCATGAATAGATAAAGTCGTACAATAGATCTACAATTAACATTTTATTATTATTACTTGTCTTACTGTGATATCTAACTATGTGACCCAGCGTCCCAGAGCACATAGGTCCATATCCCAATAAAGCAAGGGGGTTATTGGAAATCAGCGGTTGTATCGACGAACTATGTTTACAGTGGATCCCGTACATGCCCGGGATAACGGTCCAGGATTGTTCCGTTGCTTGGTGACGGAAGCCAGCCGCTAGGCCATTCAGGAGGGACTTATGTATGCCCTTATCATGATGGTACCAGAAATAAAGGGAGCAAGCACTCCCCTCGGTCCCCTGGAGGCCCACAGGTTAGACCGGAACATGGGTTGCACAACACTCCTAAAAGCCACTGTAAACACGAACACATCGATATCCGCATGTTTTCCCCCGGACCCAATGTAAATTGGTCTATTTTATACAAAAGTCGAGTCTATCATGCTTGATGTAAGTGATGGCATGATAAGGTGGAGATGTATATATTAATTAACAAGTCCTAACATGAAAATACATGGTAACAAGTCATGGAGTATAAGTGGTGAGATCCAACGAGTAATATGTCATGAGGTATCGATTATGAAGCATAAACATGAACAAAGTATCACATGCATAGAGGTTAAAGTCCAAAATCAGAAAAGGAAACAACTAAGTTAAATAGTCAGAATTAGTCGACTAGGTGGGAGATTAGTCGACTAATAAGGGTCTTCAGTCGACTAATAGTCCGCAGGAGTCGACTAAAGTGGTTTTCCAGAGAGTTTGGTAGTCGACTTGGGTTGGAAGGGTAGTCGACTTGGTGAACTATAAGTCGACTAACGGGTACGCAAGTCGACTAAATCTGTGATATAAAAAGTTGGGATTAATTTCCGGGACATGTTAGTCGACTAGGGTACTATGTATAGTCGACTAGAGGTCTCTGGTCGACTAATAATTTGGGATAAGTCGACTAGAGCCGAGAGTTGGTAATTTTTTGGTTCAAGGAAAATTAGTCGACTAGGGGTCAAAATGTAGTCGACTAGGGGGGTCTAGTCGACTGGTAAAAATGGGTTAGTCGACTAAAACTGTGAAAATCAGAAAAGCTACGTTTCAACTAAAGTGGGTTAGTCGACTAGTCTCTAGGTCAAGTCGACTAATCCTGGAGAAAACAGAAAACAGAACAGAATTTCAGATGGTTGTTTGTTGGCCTAAAAATGGGATTTTTATGACACAAGTGTATATGAATGATCATCACATGTACACAAAGAAGTGATCTAGTCTTGGTGAGTAAAAATACTCACTAGGAAAGGTTATTTGAAGGTTCTACGAGTCTTGAAGGATCGTTTGCCGACGATGTCACCAACTAGGTCTTTGGCGATACCTCCGACGAAGTGAGATGCGATCCAAAACCAAGAGTGTGGTAGCTTGAGAAGAAGATGGTGAAGGCTTTGAGGTGGTTGGGAGTTAGGGATTGAGATGGAGAAGTGAAAAAAGAGAAAAGAATTGTAAAGGAAAGTTTATATAGGATTTGATTTTTGTAAAGGGGATGAAATTAAAGAATTGGAGAGGGGTTTTGTGCAAATAGGGGAGGATGGGGTTGTCTCCCTTGGCCAATGGTGGCCGGCCATGGAAGATGAAGAGTTAATGAGGGCATTAATGAGGAAGTGGGTGGGATTTTAGATATTTTGGAAAGATATTTTGGAAGAGATATTTTGAGGATTTGTTGGAATGAAAAGAAGGAAAGGAAAAAGAAAAAGGAAAAAGGAAAAGAAATTATAAAAAGAGAAGATATTTTCTCTAACTAGAAAAAATTAAAATATTGAAAACACGGGTTCCCGGGTTAAAGTCACGTACACGGAAAACATTTCGGAAAATACCGAAATCGTCCTGATTTCGAGTATCTCGGAACGACTCGCAATTTTCACCAAAAATTAATAATAATATACGAAGACTCATAGCAAAACCCTTTTTAAGAAATACCTTATAATTTTAAAGCTAAAAATCTCGGAACCAATAAAATACCGGCTCCGAAAGAATTTTCATAAAATCAGAAAATTCTCAGAAAAAGGACTTAGATAAGAAATATGATTCTAATCAATAAAGTCTAAAAGATCTTCTAGAAATTCCTAACTGATTGGAAAATAAAAATCCGAGAATCGATCAGCGACACTGGTCGACACCGGTTGAAGAAATTCATTTTAATTTTAGAAAATTCCAGAAATTCACCAAAAATCTAATATATTAGAAAATGATATTTGAAATTGAAATTGGTCAAATACGGGAAGTAAATCGAAAAATACGATCGAAAAGCTGAATATGCAACTTAGTACGTATTACGGAAACGGGGTATTACAATCTACCCACCTTACAAAAATTTCGTCCTCGAAATTTCATAAGGTGAAGGGTAGCAGGAATGGTAACAGATAGATAAGGCTAGGAAGAAAGATAACGAATAGAAAAGAGTAAAAGGAAAGAGTCTTACCAATCAAGATGAGAAGAGTTGAGGATAACGCTCTCGGATGACGTCCTCTCGTTCCCAAGTGGCCTCCCCTGGCGCATGGCGGTTCCAAGACACCAACACTAAAGGTATGGCTTTGTTCTTCAGTGTCTTCACACTCCTATCCAAGATGGCCATTGGCTGCTCCTGATATGATAAATCCGGTTGTAGCTCCAGCTCGGAATGATCCAAAATATGGCTGTCATCCTTAACATACCTCCTCAACTGAGACACGTGGAAAACATTATGAACTCCGTCCAACGATGGCGGCAACGCCAATCGATAAGACACATCTCCCACTCGATCCAATATCTCGAATGGGCCGATATATCTCGGACTTAGTTTCCTACGAGTGCCGAACCGGATTACTCCCTTGGTAGGTGAAATCTTCAAGAACACATGATCTCCAACTCCGAATTCCAATGGCCTCCTCTGCAGATCTGCCCAGCTCTTCTGCCGACTCTGAGCTGCCTTGAGATGATCTCTGATAACTCTAACTTTCTCTGTGGTCTGGATCAGAATCTCAGGCCCCAATAGACTCCTCTCACCGACTTCATCCCAACAAATCGGTGACCTGCATTTCCTCCCATACAGTGCCTCAAAAGGTGCCATCTTAATACTTGCCTGATAACTGTTGTTATAAGAAAACTCAGCCAAGTGTAGATGGTCTTCCCATGAACCCCTGAACTCAATCATGCAGGCTCTAAGCATGTCTTCGAGGATCTGGATGGTCCTCTCAGATTGTCCGTCTGTCTGAGGATGATAGGCTGTACTGAACTTCAGACGAGTTCCCAGACTTTCTTGGAGACTCTCCCAGAAATGAGATCTGAATCTGGTATCTCTATCTGAAACAATACTGACTGGAACTCCATGCAGACGAACTATCTCCTTCACATACTTATCTGCCAGAACCTCTGTAGTCTGACCCACCCTGAATGGTATGAAATGAGCTGACTTGGTAAGACGATCAATGATAACCCACACAGCATTATTACCTTTGGGACTACGAGGTAATGCCGTGACAAAGTCCATAGTGATGTGCTCCCATTTCCATTCAGGTATTGGCAAAGGATGAAGAAGCCCAGCTGATCTCTGATGCTCAATCTTTATCTGCTGGCACACCAAGCACTTAGCCACAAACTGAGCTATCTCTCTCTTCATGGCATTCCACCAAAATTGCTTCTTCAAATCCTGGTACATCTTGTTTCCCCCTGGATGTATAGAATATGCTGAACTGTGTGCCTCTACCAAAATCTTCTGTCTAACTTCTCCCTGGGGAACACAAAGCCTGCTACCAAAGTACAAGGCTCCATCTGGACGAATACAGATATCGGTCCTCAATCCAGCCTCTACCTGAGCTCGGAATGTCTGCAATCTGGGATCCTCTTTCTGAGCTTCCTTGATTTCATCTATCAATGAAGACTGAATCTGTAAAGTCATAAGCTGTCCTGTCTTCTCAGCTCCTCGAACCACCATCAAGTCCAATCTGATAAAGTCCTGAATCAACTCCTTCTGTTGAGTGATTTGGATTAACACTCTGTTCTCTGGCATCCTGCTCAGGGCATCTGGAACTGTATTGACCTTGCCTGGATGATATTGCAAGTCAATGTCATAGTCTGCCATCAGTTCCAACCACCGCCTCTGCCTCATGTTCAACTCTTTCTGTGAAAAGATATACTTGAGGCTCTTGTGATCTGTATATATCAGCACTTTATCTCCTAGAAGATAGTGCCTCCAAACCTTCAAGGCAAAGATCACTGCCGCCAACTCCAAGTCATGAGTTGGATAATTCCTCTCATGAGGCTTCAATTGCCTAGATGCATATGCTATAACATGATCATGTTGCATAAGTACACATCCTAGGCCTTTACCTGATGCATCACTAAAGATGACCATCCCTCCTCTCCCTGAGGGAGTTCTCAAGATAGGAGCTGAAATGAGCTTCTGCTTCAACTGCTCGAAGGCTGCATCACACTCTTCTGTCCAAATGTACCTTACTCCTTTCCGGGTGAGCTGGGTTAACGGAGCTGCAATCCGAGAGAAATCCTGGACGAAGCGTCTGTAATATCCAGCTAGTCCAAGAAAACTCTTTATCTCCGTCACCGTCCTCGGCACTGGCCAGTCCTTTACTGCCTGGACTTTGCTCGGATCAACTGAGATACCTTCTGCTGACACCATATGTCCAAGGAATGCTATGCTGTCCAACCAGAACTCACACTTGCTTCTCTTGGCATGAAGCTGCTCCTGCTGAAGTGTCTGCAACACAATTCTCAAGTGTTCTGCATGCTCCCTGTTGTTCTTTGAATAGATCAAGATGTCGTCGATGAAAACAACAACAAACTGATCTAAGAAGGGCGAGAACACTCGGTTCATCAAGTCCATAAACACTGCAGGGGCATTGGTGACTCCAAAAGGCATAACAAGAAACTCATAGTGGCCATATCGGGTCCTGAATGCCGTCTTCGGTATGTCCTCCTTCTTCACCCTCAGCTGGTGGTAACCCGACTGTAAATCCAATTTGGAGAACACACGGGCTCCATTAAGCTGATCAAATAGATCATCAATCCTGGGAAGGGGATACCTGTTCTTGATGGTGACCTTGTTCAATTCCCTGTAATCAATACAAAGTCTCTTACTACCATCCTTCTTGTTGGCCAACAGTACTGGAGCTCCCCATGGTGAAGTACTTGGCCTAATCACTCCCTTATCTGAATACTCCTGCAGCTGCTTCTTCAGGATCTCCAACTCCGTCGGTGCCATCCTGTACGGAGCCTTGGATATAGGTGCTGCTCCTGGAATAGTCTCGATGGAGAACTCAATCATCCTGACAGGTGGCAGTCCTGTGATCTCAGCAAACACCTCCGGAATTCATCCCACACCGGCACCTTCTGCTTCTGAACCTCCGAAGAAGTAATCTGAGACTTTCCCTTGGTGGTCTTCACTTCTCCACTAAACTGGAACTCTGGTTGAAGTGGAATTCTAAACTTGATCTTCTTCTCCCTACAATCAATCACAGCATAGTACTGACTGAGCCAGGTCATGCCTAAGATCACGTCGTACCCTTTGGTGTCTAGTACGAGCATATCTATGGCCATGGTCTTATCACACAGTTCTACTGGACAATCAGTACACACTAGATGATATGACTACCCCATTCCCTGTACTTATCTCCCATTTGTGGTCTAAAACCTTAACAGGTATTGAATGTAAAGCCACAAATTTATCTGAGATATAACAGTGGGATGCACCTGAGTCGAAGAGAGCGAGAACAGGATGTGAATGTACTCTGATGTTACCTGTAATCACCTCCTCTGAAGCCTCAGCCTCCTCTGCTGTCAGGTTGTAAGCCTGACCTCTGCCACGCCCTGCTGCTGTCCTACCTCCTCTCTGAACTGGGCGAACAACATGCTGCGGAGGAAGGGGTAGAGCTCTCCTCATCACCTGTCCCTGGTTCCTCTGCCCAAGTGGTCCTGGTAGCATCCTCTGTCCATTCGGTCCTTGAAGTGCTGGCACTGCTTGACCGGTTATCCCCACTCTCCTGTGGGGACAAGCCTCTATGGAATGGTCTCTGGACCCACACACCAAGCACAGCCCATTTGCCCTCCGGCAATTTGGTCGAGTGTGCCCTGGTTTCAGACAGAAGTTGCAGAAGGTAGATGGTTGGGCTGTCTGGTAAGGAGCCGGTCTGAAAGGTTGCCTCTGAATCTTCGCTGCTCTAAATGGGCCCCCTCTTCCCATGGGTACAAACGGCCTCTTCATGGCCTGGTTCTCTTGCTTCCTCTGTAACACCCGCTCTACCTCTCGAGCGACGGTGAGAACCTCAGAATAGGTCTTCATCTGTTGAGACATCAAGAAGGCCTGTAAGTCCAACTGCAGGCCCTGCTGAAACCTGCTTGCTCTCTTCTCTTCGTCCGTCACCATATATGGCGCGAAGCGGCTCAATCTGAGAAACTCCGCGGCATACTCGTCCACGGACTTGTTCCCCTGCTGGAGTCTGATGAATTGCTCCTCCATATCTTTCTGCGCTGTAGCAGGGAAAAAGCGGCTGTAGAAACTCTTGGAGAACGTATCCCAAGAGATAGGTCTCTCCAAGCGGGCCTCCTCTGCAAGCCACCAAGTCCGAGCTATGTCTTTAAGCTGAATCTTGGCGACTTCAACTTGGTTCTCCTTCGGGACACGGGCTGCATTTAGTAGGTCTGTCGTGTCCGTCAACCATTGCTCCGCCTCCAATGGTTTCTCGCTCCCCGTGAATATAGCAGGCTGTAGTCTTCTGAAGTCCGATACATTCCCGGGCTTCTGTTCCTTCGGGCTGCTAACTCTTGTCTAAGGAGCTCGGTCTGCTGCTGCTGATTCTACATCTGCTGTTGTTGGTTTTCCACCATAGTCTGAATGATTCTCAGGACATCAGCATTCTCTCCTCCTACGGGTCCATTGGGCACCTGCCCGATGTTGTTACGACCCGATCGTCTCTCCATACCGTATGGTAACTGGAATTGGAAACAATTGAAAGGAGTTTAGGATACGAAGGAATTGATCAATGAAGGAAGCAAGAAGGACTCTATAACTTTGTACATTGTAGTTGGCATAAGCAAATTACTAGAATTTGCCACTTGATTGTACTTTAGGTTTGAGAGCCTAGGCTCTGATACCAACCTGTAACGCCCCGATTCCACGGATACGGGGACGTCACTGCGACGTATATACGTAGGTCATAAATTGCCCCCACGTATATACGCTAAGCATAAAAGTACAACAAAGATCAGAGTACACGACAAAGCGTGGTATCTTACATATATGCCAACACAAGAAGTACATATACAAAGTTATACACGATATGATAATCATTACACTTTACAAGTGTCTTTTATCATAACAAGTCCAAAAGACAATATACAGTATGTATACAAAAGGGGCTCACAAGAAAAAGGAAGATCTCGCGAGTCAATGGAGAAGAGTCTAGAGCTGATCAGCCTGCTCACTCAGATACGCTTGGTCCTCTGTGGATGGCTCCACTTCGTTCCAAGCCTCAGAATCTGAATATGCAAATCCAAAGGATCAAGACATATAAACAATAGATAGTTACAGCCAAGTGGCTAAAGGACGAGTACAAGTGAGATGGGACTATACAAGGTATATCAACTAACAGATATGAAAAGCATGAATAGATAAAGTCGTACAATAGATCTACAATTAACATTTTATTATTATTACTTGTCTTACTGTGATATCTAACTATGTGACCCAGCGTCCCAGAGCACATAGGTCCATATCCCAATAAAGCAAGGGGGTTATTGGAAATCAGCGGTTGTATCGACGAACTATGTTTACAGTGGATCCCGTACATGCCCGGGATAACGGTCCAGGATTGTTCCGTTGCTTGGTGACGGAAGCCAGCCGCTAGGCCATTCAGGAGGGACTTATGTATGCCCTTATCATGATGGTACCAGAAATAAAGGGAGCAAGCACTCCCCTCGGTCCCCTGAAGGCCCACAGGTTAGACCGGAACATGGGTTGCACAACACTCCTAAAAGCCACTGTAAACACGAACACATCGATATCCGCATGTTTTCCCCCGGACCCAATGTAAATTGGTCTATTTTATACAAAAGTCGAGTCTATCATGCTTGATGTAAGTGATGGCATGATAAGGTGGAGATGTATATATTAATTAACAAGTCCTAACATGAAAATACATGGTAACAAGTCATGGAGTATAAGTGGTGAGATCCAACGAGTAATATGTCATGAGGTATCGATTATGAAGCATAAACATGAACAAAGTATCACATGCATAGAGGTTAAAGTCCAAAATCAGAAAAGGAAACAACTAAGTTAAATAGTCAGAATTAGTCGACTAGGTGGGAGATTAGTCGACTAATAAGGGTCTTCAGTCGACTAATAGTCCGCAGGAGTCGACTAAAGTGGTTTTCCAGAGAGTTTGGTAGTCGACTTGGGTTGGAAGGGTAGTCGACTTGGTGAACTATAAGTCGACTAACGGGTACGCAAGTCGACTAAATCTGTGATATAAAAAGTTGGGATTAATTTCCGGGACATGTTAGTCGACTAGGGTACTATGTATAGTCGACTAGAGGTCTCTGGTCGACTAATAATTTGGGATAAGTCGACTAGAGCCGAGAGTTGGTAATTTTTTGGTTCAAGGAAAATTAGTCGACTAGGGGTCAAAATGTAGTCGACTAGGGGGTCTAGTCGACTGGTAAAATGGGTTAGTCGACTAAAACTGTGAAAATCAGAAAAGCTACGTTTCAACTAAAGTGGGTTAGTCGACTAGTCTCTAGGTCAAGTCGACTAATCCTGGAGAAAACAGAAAACAGAACAGAATTTCAGATGGTTGTTTGTTGGCCTAAAAATGGGATTTTTATGACACAAGTGTATATGAATGATCATCACATGTACACAAAGAAGTGATCTAGTCTTGGTGAGTAAAAATACTCACTAGGAAAGGTTATTTGAAGGTTCTACGAGTCTTGAAGGATCGTTTGCCGACGATGTCACCAACTAGGTCTTTGGCGATACCTCCGACGAAGTGAGATGCGATCCAAAACCAAGAGTGTGGTAGCTTGAGAAGAAGATGGTGAAGGCTTTGAGGTGGTTGGGAGTTAGGGATTGAGATGGAGAAGTGAAAAAAGAGAAAAGAATTGTAAAGGAAAGTTTATATAGGATTTGATTTTTGTAAAGGGGATGAAATTAAAGAATTGGAGAGGGGTTTTGTGCAAATAGGGGAGGATGGGGTTGTCTCCCTTGGCCAATGGTGGCCGGCCATGGAAGATGAAGAGTTAATGAGGGCATTAATGAGGAAGTGGGTGGGATTTTAGATATTTTGGAAAGATATTTTGGAAGAGATATTTTGAGGATTTGTTGGAATGAAAAGAAGGAAAGGAAAAAGAAAAAGGAAAAAGGAAAAGAAATTATAAAAAGAGAAGATATTTTCTCTAACTAGAAAAAATTAAAATATTGAAAACACGGGTTCCCGGGTTAAAGTCACGTACACGGAAAACATTTCGGAAAATACCGAAATCGTCCTGATTTCGAGTATCTCGGAACGACTCGCAATTTTCACCAAAAATTAATAATAATATACGAAGACTCATAGCAAAACCCTTTTTAGAAATACCTTATAATTTTAAAGCTAAAAATCTCGGAACCAATAAAATACCGGCTCCGAAAGAATTTTCATAAAATCAGAAAATTCTCAGAAAAAGGACTTAGATAAGAAATATGATTCTAATCAATAAAGTCTAAAAGATCTTCTAGAAATTCCTAACTGATTGGAAAATAAAAATCCGAGAATCGATCAGCGACACTGGTCGACACCGGTTGAAGAAATTCATTTTAATTTTAGAAAATTCCAGAAATTCACCAAAAATCTAATATATTAGAAAATGATATTTGAAATTGAAATTGGTCAAATACGGGAAGTAAATCGAAAAATACGATCGAAAAGCTGAATATGCAACTTAGTACGTATTACGGAAACGGGGTATTACAAAGTCCCAGGCTGCCTTCATGCAGAACCAGGGACAAACTCTGAACAGTCATTCACAGGCCATATCAAGGTTGGAATTGCAGATGAGCCAGTTAGCTAGCTCCCTAAGTGAAAGACCTAAGGGTACTTTGCCTAGTCAGCCATTAGTTAACCCAAAAACCTCCAACCAAGCATATAAAGTTCAGGATCCATCAATTAACCAGTGTAATGCTGTTCACACACTGAGATCTGGAAAGAAGGTAGACAACCAGGTCTACCAGCAGAAGAGTCCAGTCCATCCTAATCCCACTCAAGCCTCCACCTCTGCTAGTTCCTCCCAATCCGGTCCACAGACATCTGACGAGGACAAAGCTGCTGAACAAGTTCACAAGCCTGTAGCACCCTTTCCCAATAGGCTTAGGAACAATAATAAAAACATGCACATGGAGAAAATGCTAGAGATGTTCAACCAGGTTAAGTTAAATGTGCCACTTCTAGACGCTATCCAACAAGTTCCGGCTTATGCCAAATTTCTGAAGGATATGTGTACTAAGAAGAGAAAGACCAATGTGCCCAAGAAAGTGTTCTTGGCCACTAACATAAGCGAAATTCTGTTTGGTCCCATTCTGGTGAAATACAAGGATCCCGGATGTCCCACCATTTCCTGCACCATAGGACAGACCGAAATCAGTAGAGCGCTTCTTGACCTGGGAGCAAGTATCAACTTGCTACCTCTCTCGGTATACCAGCAACTTGGGTTAGGTGAGCTAAGCCCAACTCGAGTCACCATTCAGCTAGCTGACTGATCTGTGAAGATCCCCAAAGGGGAAATCACAGATGTCCTCATCCGGGTTGGGGATTTCATTTACCCCGTTGACTTCATTGTGCTTGAGACCCAACCTGTGTCCAATCTTAAGTCTCAGACTCCCGTCATCTTAGGACGCCCGTTCCTTGCTACAGCCAATGCCATAATCAACTGTAGGAACGGGTCCATGCGATTGACTTTTGGAGACATGACGAAGGAAGTCAATGTCTTCAATCTTGGAAGACAACCTAGGGATGTCAATGATCAGACATTTGAGGTCAATTCTATTGAAAACCTGACCAGTGAGCATGAGGAATGCATGGAGATAGAAACTGAGGCAGAGTTCGATCTGGAGGATGAGGAATTCAATTTAGACCAGATCGTAGATTCAGCAGTGGATTGGGCATCAAGCCCCAGTGTACCCTATCCTAGGATTGAAAGCCCAGAGATTGCCTCCAATGAAGCAACACCTTCCCTAGAGCTAAAAGACCTGCCTGAACACCTCAAGTACGCCTACCTGGGCGAGGACACCTTGCCAGTCATCATAGCATCCCACCTGACTGAGCAACAAGAGGACAGCTTGATGTCTATTCTGGAAAGACATAGGGAAGCCATTGGATGGACAATGAAGGACATCAAGGGAATCAGTCCAGCCATAGTGCAGCACAGAATTCATTTAGTCGATGAAGCAACCCCTAGGAGGGACCCACAACGCAGGCTTAACCCTCTCATGCAAGAGGCAGTGAAGGCTGAAATTCTGAAACTATTAGATAATTGGATCATTTATCCCATTTCTGATAGCCAATGGGTTAGCCCTGTTCATGCGGTCCCAAAGAAGGCTGGCTTTATGGTAGTAGAAAATGAGGATAAAGAGTTGGTACAAATAAGACTGCCTACCAAGGTTCGTGTTTGTATCGACTACAGGAAGTTGAATGCTACTACCCGTAAAGACCATTTCCCGCTACCCTTCATCGACCAAATGCTTGAGCGTTTGGCTGGACATGAGTACTACTGCTTTCTGGATGGGTACTCGGGATACAATCAAATCCCCATTGCTGCAGAAGACCAGGAAAAGACAACGTTCACTTGCCCGTTCGGAACCTTTTCTTATAGGCGCATGCCTTTTGGATTGTGCAATGCTCCTGCAACGTTCCAACGGTGCATGCTTAGTTTATTCTCTGATATGGTGGAACGTTTTCTTGAGATTTTCATGGATGACTTCTCCATCTACGGAGATTCATTTGATTAATGTCTTCATCACTTAGAGTTAGTGCTACAAAGATGCATTGAGAAGAACCTAACTCTAAACTGGGAAAAATGTCATTTTATGGTGAGACAGGGGATTGTCTTGGCCATGAGATTTCAAGGAGAGGCATAGAAGTAGATAAGGGTAAGGTTGAAGTGATTGCTAAGCTTCCACCCCCCAAAAGCATCAAGGATATTAGATCCTTTTTAGGGCATGCTGGGTTCTACCGATGGTTCATTAAGGACTTTAGCAAAATCGCGAGGCCCTTAACTAACCTGCTCGCTAAGGACGTGCCCTTTGATTTCAATGATGAATGTTTCAAGTCATGGGGAGGCTTAAGCAAGAACTGATTTCTGCACCTATCATTTCTGCTCCTAATTGGGCCCAGCCATTTGAAATCATGTGTGATGCATCTGATTCTACTATTGGCGCTGTCCTAGGACAGCGCATCGATAATAGGCAGCACGTGATTTACTATTCGAGTAGGACCTTGAATGACGCCCAACAGAACTATACAACGACTGAGAAGGAATTCTTGGCCGTTGTCTTTGCGTTAGAAAAATTCCGGCCCTATTTGTTAGGTTCAAAAACTGTGATTTTCACGGATCACTCGGCTCTGAAATACCTCATGACCAAGAAGGAAGCAAAAGCCCGACTGATTCGGTGGATCCTTTTGCTTCAAGAATTTGACTTAGAAATCAGGGATAAAAGAGGTATAGAAAATGTGGTCGCTGATCATCTCTCGCGAATTCCGAATGCACCAACCATCCGAGCTCCGATCAATGAGGATTTCCCTGATGAGCACATCCTAGTCATTCTTAAGGAACCCTGGTATGCTGACATCGTTAATTAACTGGCCATAGGACAACTACCCGCTGTCTGGACAAAGCAAGACCAATACCGCTTCTTTGCCCAAGTACGGTACTTCTTCTGGGAAGAACCGTATCTTTTTAAGTATTGTCCAGACCAAATAATTAGACGATGCATACCCGAGGAGGAACAGAGGAGTGTGCTCAGCTTTTGTCATGATCTTGCATGCGGAGGACACTTCGGTCCCTGTAAGACTGCAGAGAAAGTTCTACAAAGTGGGTTCTACTGGCCCACTTTGTTCAAGGATTCAAATCATTTTTGCAAGTCATGTGCAAATTGTCAGAAAATCGGGAAAATTTCTAGAAGAGACATGATGCCCCTGAACCCGATCCTTGAAGTTGAAATTTTTGATGTTCGGGGTATCGATTTCATGGGGCCATTCCCCAACTCCTTCGGCAACCAATTCATCTTGGTTGCTGTAGATTATGTCTCTAAGTGGGTAGAAGCTGTGCCAACCAAGACGAATGACAACAAAGTGGTTGTCAAATTTCTCAAAGAGAACATCTTCTCCCGGTTTGGCACCCCGAGAGCGATAATTAGTGACAATGGATCACATTTTTGCAACAGAGTTTTTGAAGCTCTAATGCGAAAATATTCCATCAATCACAAGTTATCAACCCCTTATCATCCCCAGACAAATGGGCAGGTAGAAGTCACCAATCGACAACTTAAGCTCATTCTAGAAAAGACTGTCGGACAAAACCGAAAGGATTGGTCAGTTAAGCTCAATGATGCATTGTGGGCTTACCGTACCGCATTTAAGACAGTTCTGGGATGTCTCCTTACAGACTTGTGTTTGGAAAAGCTTATCATCTGCCAGTAGAATTAGAACACCGGGCCCTCTGGGCAATTAAGCAACTCAACTTTGACCTGACCAAGGGCGGTGAACTTAGGAAACTGCAGATTTCAGAATTAGAGGAGATACGGAATGAAGCTTATGAGAATGCACGAATCACCAAGAGCAGAACCAAACTTTTTCATGACCAAGTCATAACCCAGAAAACCTTTGCACCGGGAGATAGGGCTCTGCTGTACAATTCTAGGCTTCATATTTTCGCGGGGAAACTAAAAACTCGTTGGTCGGGACCATTCATCGTGCGCACCGTTTTTCCACACGGTGC
The DNA here is from genome assembly GCA_038442645.1 of Agave tequilana. Lineage (NCBI taxonomy): Eukaryota > Viridiplantae > Streptophyta > Magnoliopsida > Asparagales > Asparagaceae > Agave > Agave tequilana. The sequence goes on from JAVJIF010001223.1 coordinate 47,947, forward strand.
TGTGCTCATTGTAGACCCTAAAATAACACGAAATTTAAAGTGAATGGGCAAAGACTGAAGCCATTCTTGACCACTGAGCCGATGATTCTAGATGATAGTGTGCTCATTCTTTTTGCCCCATCATACACCTAACCCCAAAAAAAAAAAGTGTTTATATACTTACCCTTGTACATTCTTTTTGACATTTCTTTAGCCTTTTCGCACTTGGTCGGCCCGAGTCCACGAAGACGGTAACATCATTCCTTCCCCCTATTTATTGTATTTGCATTTCCATCTGCATTCATTGAGGACAATGCATTAAATAGGTGTGGGGGGGTGCTAACACTTTTCCTTTTTCTTCCTTCTTCCAAAAAAAAAAAAAACAAAACAAAAAAACAAAAAAAATGAAAAGAAATTTCATACTCTTTATAAAAATACCAAAAGACTGTAGGAATTACGGGAACCTTAGTAATAAATCTTTATTTTTGCCTAAGTAAACAAGAAAGAATGATTTGACTAAAAAGATAGGAGGGATAAGGAAAATAACTCATACCTTTTATCTAGCCTTAGTAGATTATGCATAATTCGCACACACATGCTTGGGATTTAGAGACACAACTTTTGAAAAAAAATGCTGGATAATTGTGCCTCAAGAAGCATGATTATTCACGCCAAAAAAAAAAAAAGAAGAGAAAAAGCTGGATAATTGTGCCTCAAGAAGCATAATTACTCACGCCAAAAAAAAAATTTATTATAAATAAATCTTGATTTCGTGGCCTACTCCACTTGCATATTTGACCTGAAGGGTGTTTTTCCACCTGGTGCCCTAAGACCATCTGGTTTGGGAGTCATCGGTTTGATATGTGCTACATAAGTGAAGTAGAAAGCCTAATGGAACCAGGAATAATAAGTAAATATTAATAAAATAATATTCAAAGTTGAGTTGAAAAATCCCAAGCACATCACACTTACACAGTATGCATATCTATCTAAAGCAAATAAAAGAATGAGTTAGAAGTACAGGATCCCTTCTAAATTTAAAGAAAAATCATAATTTCTTCTTTTATGAAGGCTAAAATATAAGAGGACTTATGAGGGTTAAACCTAATTCTTACATCATTCGGTCATTTTTACTTAGATGATTGAAAGTTCTTTGTCATGTATATATAAAAAAAAAATCTAACAACTAATTTCTTTTCTTTACTTATTGGATTTTGTGGGTGCAATCCGCTGAAAACCCTCAGGAGACAACACTCCTCCTCTAGGGACAACCTAGAGGTTTAAAGGCTTGTTGCACATGCTCAGTGCAATCGCGTCACCTGCGAAAGTGGTATAATAATTTTCTTAATTTTGTTTTGCTCGGGACGAGCAAAACATAAGTGTGGGGGTGTGATTAGTATCTAATTTTGCATAATATATACCACATCTTCACATTTATTCGATAATAAATTCTACTAATAAATACCTTGCTTGCTTGATTCTAGGTCATGGTGTGCAAATGAAGAAGAAGATCTAAGTCACCATTTAATGGTGATTAAAAGCCTATTCAAGATAGCCATTGACCTAGAGTGGTGATTCTGTACAAATCAGGGCTTAAAAGACAAAACCGGGAACCAGAACTGACAGGAGACAGAAAAGACTACGCGCCGCCCGAAGCGCCGCGCGCGCGGCCACTTGATGGCCGCAGAAACGCGGCTTTTGCCGCGTTTCTGCGGCCATGTGGCCGCGGCGCGAGCGCCGCTTCGGGTCACTTCTTGTCCCCTGGGTCCCTGTTCCCCTGATGCCTATAAATACCCCCCTGTGGTCTTCAGTGCGAGCAGATTGGAATTTTAGCAAAATTTGTAATCTTGTTTTTAGGTTTGTAGTAGTTGTTGTTGTTCTTCTTCTAGTTTTAGGTTGTAGCCATTAAAGAGAGAGAGAGAGAGAGTGTAAAGTGTTGTATTTGAAGGGTGACAAGATAATACAAGTACTACTTCTCTTCCTTCTTTCATTTACTTGTCTTTGCATTTACTTTTACTTGTTGTAGTGTAACTTCTTTCTTCTCCACTTCTTCTCTTTTACTTTGTTGTAGTGTAACTTCCTCTCTTTATCGTTTCTTTTCTTTTGTTTTCTTGTAGTGTAACTCTTTTTATTCTTTACTTCTCTCCTTTGTAGTGTAATTTACCTTTTCTCTACTTCTTTTCTTTTTGTTGCTTCTTTCTTACCATGTCTAACTAACTTTTCCATAGCCTGGCTAACTAACTACTAACCCACTAATTTCTAACACTTGTTTGATAACCCGCATGAGTCAATAGTGCCAAACAAGCCTTGTGCAAATGAGAGCTATGGCATCTTAAGACGAGGGTTCTAACTCTAACTTCCTACAAGTATTTACCTTCGCATATTTCATACTTAAATGGCTTTTTGATGATCTATGAGTTTTGTACTTTGCTTGTTGTTGTAAGTTAGAGACTTTTCCTTTTAACTTTGCCGATACCAATAGTGCACTCGAGTCTTCCCTTATTCTCACCTTCTATCGGATCTTGATTTGGGAATGTCCGAGTTTTTGCCGTGTAAGGCTAAGTTTTAGGATGAACTTTCACTCGATTTCCACGTGATTAGTTCCAATGCACAAGGGTTGTGTTTGCCTATGATCCATCGTCAGGCTATCTTCAAGAAGTTAGAAATTAGTGGGAGCACTTAGTAGAAAGTTAGCCATGCATTTTTACAACTAAGAAAAAAATCACTTTTACAAATCACCAAAACATTTTCCAACAATTCTTATAAAAAACTTCTTTCACTTTTCAATTCTTTATTTGGAAATAAGAACTTTCTTTCGTCTTAAACATAAAAGCCGCATCCAGCTTCCATCGCTCTCCTTCCTTGTGGATACGACCCGTATAGCCACTTCGCTACCACGGAAGAATTGCAAAAGCAGTAACATCAACCCACACTTCCTTCTCTTATTTTAGTACTTGCTTTTTGTCGATCAATCACACTTCATTGATGGGAAAAGTATGTGAACATCAATTCTTTTGTTTGGACCCCATTTTTGAACCAATTTCGACTCCCCTTTTTGAATCTCGACTTGATCTGAGTCAAATTCCTGAGTCGGTATCAGTTTTTATTCCTGTTCCATTTGAGTCCAAATCAATCATCTCCCAAAATCACACTTCATTGTTGGTCAAGGATGTTGAAGAAAATGACTCAGTAATTATTTTTGAAAATTGAAAATTGGATGGGGTAATTTTTTTAATAAGATCATACAGTTCTCCAACATTTTACTGGGTCATATTAGAGAGGCCACTGGTGGGTTTCTGCAAGATACACGATATCTTGATTGGTAGCAACGCTTGGCCCAGTCAGACGCCCACCGGAACCACCACCATGAGGTAACTTTTTTCCTTCTCATTTGTTTCATGTATATACATATTCACGATGCATTGAGGACAATGCATGAGATAAGTGTGGGGGAGGGTTTACTAACGTAGGTTGTCTTAAATTTTCTTTCTTTTACACTTCATTTTAGAAAATTTTTAAAATTTTCTTTTGTATAAAAACTCTTTTCTTTTCTTTTTACAAAATTTTTTGAAACAAGAGAAATAGTTTTGATTTATTTTTAAGAAAATTAAGATTATCTTAGGAATTAGGAAGACCTAAAATTTTAAAATTTTAAATCAAGTCAAAATAATAGATCTTTTTTAAATTTTAGGATAAGAAAGTAAAATTTAAAAGATAATTTGATCTTGAATTTTTTGCCTTAGATTTATGCACTTTACACTTACACAATTTTTTGGGATTGAAACAAAGACTGAAAGTGTCATAAAAAAAATGTCTAAAAAATATAAAACAAAGATGATGAAATCACTTATTAAAGTTGGGTAATTATGCCTAAGGAAGCATGATTATTCAGACCTATAATGGTGGACAAAAAAATAAAATAATCCCCTTTAGTTTTGTGGGCTTGTTTACTCAAGTCCTTAAGTCCGAGGGATGTTTTCTCATCTGTTTCCCTAAAACTATCTGGTTTGGGAGTCACAGGCTTAAGGCTCACAACTCGGGTAAGCGAGAAAGCCTAAGAAAATTAAGGAAAGAAAAAATAATAATGTAAATAATGACATGAAAGTTAGAGTCGATATCCCAAAATCTTCACTATTCACAAAGTGCATATTTTTTTAAGAGTTTTATGAAAGATCAAAGAATTACTTCAATTTTAAATTCTTATATTTAATTTATAACAATATTTTGCATTTCGACTTAGTTTAAGAAAAAATAATTTCTGGTTAATCTATGACTTCGGATAACTTATATTTTTGTAACAATATTTTAACACTTTTCTCTATTTCAAAAATGCGTTTTTGAAGTACTAACATTTGATTTCTTTCTTTATGGATTTTGTGAGTATAATCCGTGAAAACCCTCAGAAGACAAAACTTCTCCTCTAGGGAAACCTAGAGGTTTAACGGCTTGTTGCACAAGCTCAGTGCAATCGCGTCACCTGTGAAAGTGGTGTAATAATTTCTTTAGTTTTTTATTTTGCTCGGGACTGTAGGCTGTCTAAAAATCATTAGAAGACAAGCCATTAAAAGAGGCAGAGTTTCAAGTTCTGGACGCAGGACTAATGATGGCCACCCACGTCTCACCATCAAGGCGCGTGGGCTCGACACCCGCGTCTCACCATCAAGGCGCGTGGGCTCGCGATCCGCGTCTCACCATCAAGGCGCGTGGGCTCGACACCCGCGTCTCACCATCAAGGCGCGTGGGCTCGACACCCGCGTCTCAACCCCAAGGCGCGAGGGTCCAAGGCCCACGTCTCGGTTATAACCGCCCTGGTTATGGGCCAGTCGCCGCCCACATAGCGGGGAGGTCAGCCCCTCATTGTGGAGCGTTTTTAGGGGGCACGATCACCCCTGGAACCTCTATAAATAGCCCCGCCGCTATGAGAAAAAAGGAGCACAGACGACAGAAAGAGACACACAGAAAGAAGGGACGACAACAGGCAGACAGAGAGAGAAGCAGGAGAGAGCTAAACTCTTCAGCAAGCTTGCTACGTACAAGTTGCCCTTTGCCTACCTTCTCTTTAAGAGTTTTAGTAGATAGAGCTGTGTTACTCCTACCACCCAGAGAGAAGATCCCTGACGATCCCGACGGTCATCCAGTCAACGGAGAACAAGATTCACTCTCCACCGCCACTTAAAGAACCCAGCACTAAACAAAGGGAGGATTCAAGACTCAACATCCTCCCTCCCTTGTAATCGGAGTATTAATCTGTTGTAAACTTTCAGTTGATTCAAGGAAACTTTACGCGAGATTTTCCCTCTGCAAACAAGAGATGGCGACTCCGCTGGGGACTTCATTTGTCACTGATGAGCAAATCGTGGCGCAAGATGACGTCCTTCGTGAGGGAAAGATGGTCGAATCGCTCGTTGTCGAGTTCGACCAGGCAAAGTACGAAGAGTTTCTCTCTTCCGGCTCCAAGAGCCCAGGACCCGCGTCTGCCACAGGGTCTCGACGGGGAATGCCCCCGAAGCCCGACCTGAAGCTCTCTCGGGCGCTGCTGCTGCCAACTGTGCCAAGCAAGATACACGCGCCAACGCCTCTCAGAAGGCCCACGTGATCTCAGGCACAACTGCCGCTGCGATCAACCGCGCAGCACTGAACACACGCGTTAGCGTCTCTCAGGAGACCCGCGTGGTCAAAATCTCTGGTGTTCAGCATCAGGTCGTCGTTGGTCACTCTCCACCTCCACGACGCAACCGAAACACTGAGCGTCGACAGAGGAGACGTGCGCGTCAGCTACAAGTTGGAACCTCTGGTTGTCCGACTGAGGCTGGACGCGACGTACAATCTGGCGCCTTGCCCGCGCCACGTCAATCTGACGCCTTACCTGCGCCACGTCCAGCACGTGAAGTCCGCGTTTGGCGGCCCAAACGCGAGACTCCGCAAGCGAGGTCCTCTGAAGATCAACTCACCAAACGCCAAGGTGAAGCCTCTGCGCCTCGTCAAGCGCGAGAGACACGCGCCCATAGGCGTGGGGCCCAGCAGCCCATCCCCTCTCAAACGTCTCTGCCCCGACGCACCGAGCGGCAGCACGCCAATCGCGTCTCGTCCCAACAGAGACGCCAGACGCGCGTCTTACAGCCGCGGCGCGAAAATCGCGTCCCTGAAGCCTGCGTCCATGCTGTACAGCATATGGATGCCTCCCGTCTTCGACGTTGCGAGGTTAATCTCTTCGATCCCCCTCCTGTGGATCTGAGGGATTACTTGACGAAGAAAAGAAGTGCCAATCAGGTCACTTCATCATGTTGCTGCCAACGGCTCATCCATATGCTTTCTGAGTGCCGTTGCGGATCAGGCGTGCACCAGCAGTCTTTAATTAGACAGCTGACCCTGATTCCCCCGTCAGCCAAAAGAAGGCGCTCCCACAGAAGGAGAACCTTATCTGACATTGAGTACCCGGAGCTCACTGCGAATATGACGAGCAGGAGTAAGGGAAAATAACCTGCAGTCAGCTCGGATGAGTCTGACTCTGAACCGGAAGGAGTGTATCAACACACTCGCACCCGGACTGGGGCCATTCCCCCGATTGATTATAATGCCTTAGCCCATGGCATTAAAGTGAATGATTCTCACTCCGCCGTGGCGAAATCAAGGGCTTCAAACTCTTCCGTTGAGAAGGAGGCCTCCGCCTACATGACAGGCACTCCTGAGGAAACGACTAGACGTTTAGAACAAATCCAGAAGGCACAAATGGATATGATTCTTTCTCAGCAGGAATCTATCGACTCCCTCAAGCAGATGCTTGCACAGTTGCTCGAAGACAGGAGAAAATCTCCTCCTAAAAGGACGAAGGGCAAAGGGAGAAAGGGAGGAAGCTCATCTTCCGAACCTTCTGAGGAGAGGCAGCGATCTACTTCTAGTTCGTCCAAATCCTCGTCGCAAGTAAAGGGCGACCATGACCAGGGAAAGGCTCATGCTAAAAGAATGAGTTAATTTGAACAATGCCTCGAGGCCCTTACCAACCGTAAAGGCCTCCAAGAAGCTAGAGTGGTCCAGCCCTATCCTGCTGAATGGGACTTGGTTCCATACCCGTCCAAGTTCAAGGCTCCAACCTTTCAAGCATTCGATGGGAAAGGGTCACCCAACCAACACATCTACTATTTTAAATCCCAAACCGGGAATGTAGTAGATAACGATGCTATCCTGGCTCGTCTGTTCATCGGCACCCTGAAAGGGCTGGCCTTTGAATGGTTCATGAAGCTCCCAGAAGGTTCTATCAAGAACTGGGGCGATTTGGAGAAGCTCTTCTTAACGCGCTTCTTCGAGGATGACTCGGAAGTCACGATGCCCACCCTTTTGGCTACTAAACAGCGAAAGGGAGAGTCCGTCAAGTCTTTCGTGGAAAGATTTCGGAACGTGGCACTCCGGTGTCCAAGCGGCATGACCCAGGCTACATGCCGCCACAATCTCCAAACCTCACTCCTTGCTCAAATAGGAGTTGCTGAAAGCCGCACTTGGAAGCAATTAGTCCAACAAGGTGAACAGGCTGAGGAGATTGTCGCCCGCGTCAGAGCGGAGGAAGGTAAGCCCAGGCCCGAGAGGTCAACAAGGCGTGCGCCAGACACATCCCTCCAAGCCAAAAGGAAGGATAACTTGGCAGCGGAGACCAAGTCCCCTGTCAAACCTCAATTGGTCAAGGGAAGTGGCTCTTCGAGCCAACCACGGGCCAACAAACAGTATTCCTTCAAAGAGGAACATGTCGATTCACTCTTTAAACTACTCAACAAGAGCAACCGACTGAAGCTCCCTGAAGCTAGGCGCCCCGAGGAAGTCGGCAAGACCGACAATCCCACCTATTGCTTGTACCACAGGATGCTGGGGCACCCTACCAAAAGCTGCTACGTCTTCAAGGACATCCTTCAAGCTCTGATTGACGCGGAGGTGTTAAAGCTCCAACCAGAGCAGAAGAAGGTGACGGCCAATGTGACGTCAGTTCTCTAGTTCGGAAGACAACCTCCGACACCCTCTGGAGTAGTCCCTATCCCAAAGGGAGAGCTGAGAGTGGTCAACACAGACCCTCACCAGCAGCAAGAGAAAGGCTTGGTACCCGTCCCTACACCTCAAGGGGAAATCATGTGGGTCCACCCTGACCTTGTCAATGAACAGCAATGGACTACTGTGACCAACAGGAAATCCAAAGGCAAGGCAAAGGCTTCATCCTGCAATGTGGTGTGTGCCTCCTCTCGAGAAGCCGAGACTGATGTTCCCTCGTTAACCGATTCCGAGGAGGAAACAATAGTTTTGGCCGCGGAACCTAACCAACCGATGGTGGGAACCCGTTCGGGACAGCCGTACTTGAAGCAGCATGGCGAAACGGCGGCAATCCCTCCACAACCAACTGTAGAGCCAACCAAGCCCTCCACGAGACAACTTGTGGAGAAACAGAAAGAAACTCGATTTTCTCGAGTTCTTTCGAAAGGTGTAGCGGAAGGATCTACGATACCTTACCGCTTTGATGTCCTGGCTCAACTAGCCAACATCCCGGCACGCATTACCTTGTATGAACTTCTTAGACTATCAAAGTCGACCAGAGAAGCTCTACAAGAAGCTCTGGCAAATGCTGAGGTCTTCATGACCCAGGTGCCGAAGGAAGAAGATGTAGAGGATTGCCTCCACACCTCCCTAAATGCTCCCTGCATTACCTTTACAGCAGATGATATGCAGGTTAAAGGGAAGCATGATCGACCCCTGTACTTCACAGGGTATATTGGATCGTCTGAGGTGAACCGCATTCAGGTAGATCCAGGGTCCGCGTTGAGCATCATGCCTCGCCGGGTCATGCAACATCTCGGGATTCCTACTCACCGTTTGAGCCCTACCCAGACGACCATTTATGGGTTCAATGCCAACAGTACCCGTCCGATGGGGAAGGTCAAGCTCAAATGTCAGATTGGAGATCTGAGGTCAGAGGTGACATGCTACGTCATAGATGCTGACACCTCCTACAACTTGCTGCGGGGACGACCGTGGATTCATCGCAACTCCATCGTTCCCTCTACTCTCCACCAAGTCATGAAATACATTGACGGGAGTGGAAACGCGCGAACGTTGATTGCCGAGAGGCATCCGTTCAAGGGAGTGGAGAATTATTTCACAGATTCCCTCCTATATCAGGAATCTATAGATATAGATGAAGTCCCGCAACCAGAGGAGCCAGACTCTGGTAATGAGGCTGACACTGAGCCCGAAAAAGAAGATGAGTGCGTGTGGGAGCTGGACCCACCTGTGACGGGCATTAATAAGCCCGATGTTGATAATACCTCCGCTGATGATGCAGGCGGATGGTACATTAATGAAGAATTAGATTTAGCGTATCTTTCTGTGTTTGCTTCTGATTCAGTGCCGTCAGATACTAGCACTGATGTAGATGATGACCTCTGGTCGGCAATGGATGCTTTGACATCGTTGCATGTACCAGTAAAATCATCCTTCGGGACATACCAGGAGAATGGTAATGCGCAAGAATCTATATTTATGGTTCTAGCCAGACGGAAAGGCCAAAAACCAATTCTTTTTGGGCGAATCTCATTTGAACCAACGCCCCACGAAGAATCGAAAGGCGAAGAGGAATCCCCTCAGTTCGGTCATTATGAACCAAAAGCGCTCAAAATGATGAAGTGCATGGGGTACAATCTAACCAACAGACCCAGGTTGAACTTCGGCAAAGGAAGGAGAACGCTACTTCGATCCTTTGTGCCGAAAGGGAAAGCCCCCGATTATTATCATCGGACGCGCCGGGGGTTGGGCTATGTATCGACTCTGATCCCATCAGCCTCTGATTCTGGAGGGCCATCAGGTCATAATTACTCTTCAGGCACGTCATCGTGGGAGTCGGATGTCAGTGTCGGCAACATCTTCAGAGAACTTTCAGTGAACATGGTTTCAACAAGCCACCTGGAAGACGGAGATGAAGAAATGATCCAATCTGATACAGATCCTTGGATCAAACATTTAAATACTCTTTGGGATACCCGCTTTGAACAGCGCGAGCCACCCACAGAAGACAAGGTTGTTCAAGTCAATCTAGGAGATGAGGCCAATCCTAAGCCCATCTTCATAAGTGACGGCCTGTCACCTTCGGAGAGGAAGGATCTAATATCTCTTGTACAAGAGTATATAGACGTCTTCGCCTGGAATTACAAGGACATGCCTGGACTTGATCCTCAAGTGGCTATGCACCGCCTCAACATCAATCCGGACGCAAAACCTGTCAAACAACAGCAGCGACGGTTCCGTCCAGAAATAATGGAGGCAATTCAATCAGAAGTCAAAAAACTTATTGATTCTGGCTTCATCAGGGAAGAACAACATCCCGACTGGGTAGCCAACATTGTCCCAGTTGCCAAGAAGAACGGAAAGATCCGAATCTGCATCGATTTTCGTGATCTGAACGAGGCCTGTCCCAAAGATGAATTCCCATTGCCAATCACAGATGTCATGATTGACAATACTTGTGGATTCGAACGAATGTCCTTCATGGATGGATTCTCAGGATACAATCAAATTAAAATGTATCCTGATGATGAAAAGCATACCTCCTTCAGGACACCTCTAGGGGTATATTGCTACACCGTCATGCCCTTCGGATTGAAGAATGCGGGGGCAACATATCAAAGGGCCATGAATACCATTTTCCATCAGCAAATACGCAAAACGGTAGAGTGTTATGTTGACGACATCGCGGTAAAAAGCCGCACTAAGGGTGATCACATAGCTGACCTGAAGGTTGTCTTTGATATCATGCGGGCTCATCAATTGAAGATGAATCCCACCAAGCCCTTCCTGGGGGTGGCCAGTGGCAAATTCCTAGGATTTGTTGTAACTTCCACAGGAATCCATTTGGACCCGAAAAAGATCCGCGCTATCCAGGAGATGCAACCCCCGAGAAGCCTCAAGGAGCTCAGGGGATTGCAAGGATGATTGGCGTACATCCGCAGGTTCATCTCAAACCTTTCCGGAAGATGCCAACCCTTCGCTAAGCTGATGAAGAAGGGTGTCTCGTTCATTTGGGACGACGCTTGCCAACAAGCATTTGAGGAAATCAAGCAATACCTCACCCAACTACCAGTCCTTGCAGCTCCGATATCCGGAAAGCCTTTCCTGGTGTACGTTCGAGCAATGAATCATTCTTTGGGAGCTCTACTAGCTCAGAATGATGATCAAGGACGAGAGCAAGCGATCTATTATCTGAGTAGTACAATGATCGGAGCCGAACATCGGTACAACCCGATCGAGAAGGAATGTTTGGCACTGGTGTTCGCCATTCAGAAAATGCGACACTATCTGGTAGGCCAAACCATAAATGTCATATCAAAAGTCAACCCCTTGAGGTTACTCATGACAAAGCCTTCATCGCTAAATGGCCGACTGGCAAAATGGGCCATATTGTTATCTCAATATGAAATGCACTTTTTACCACAGAAGGCCATTAAAGGACAAGCGGTGGCAGATTTCTTAGCTGAGCACCCAGATCCAAGGGCAGCCAAAGTCTACGAGGATCTCCCAGATGAAGTCGCTGAAGCCTGCCTAACTCAGACATCGTTCGAAAGTCAAGTGTGGCAGCTTTTCTTTGACGGTGCATCCAGAACAAGCCCAAAAGGACACATCGTAGCGGGGGTAGGAGTAGTACTCGTCTCCCCACAGAATTATGTGATTCCCCGAGCCGTCTCATTAACTGAGCCTTGCTCCAACAATGTAGCGGAGTACAATGCTCTCCTAATTGGGATGCAGTTCGCCGATGAGATTGGCGTTAAAAATCTCGAGGCATACGGTGATTCTAAACTTATCGTCAGCCAAGTTCGCGGGGAGTACGAAGTCAGACATGAAGACCTAGTACCCTACTACAACGCAACTATCCACCTGGCCGAGAGGTTCACAAACTTCTACATCGATCATGTACCGCGCAGGCAAAATGCGCATGCAGATGCACTGGCATCCCTCGCTGCCTCCTTAGCTCTTCCAGCTGGAGCAATGGAGAAGATATTCGTCTATAGCCACGACCTGTATTGCCCGAGAATTGCTCTCAAGCACTATCAGGAGCCAAAGGGAGAGTATCGAGGCAAATAAGCGCTGGAATTGTCAACCGGACCAGAGCTTAAAGACTGGCGATTCCCCTATATCGACTATGTCTTTTATGGCCTCCTGCCTGAGGACGCCAAGGAAGCGGCTGCCATTCGAAGGAAAGCCCCTAAATTTTACTACAATGCGATTACACGAACATTGTATCGTCGATCGCATGACGGGGTCTTGCTCCGGTGCCTCTCACCAAAGGAGGCCCAAGAGGTATTGAAAGATGCCCATGACGGCATGTGTGGAGCCCACCAACCCGGCCCAAAATTGGCACATCGACTCCAAAGATTGGGATATTACTGGCCCAAGATGATTGCTGACGCCATCACTTATGCCAAAAGATGTCACGCCTGCCAAGTGCACGGCGATTTCATCCATCAAGCACCAGGGTACCTCCACTCTACGACCTCTACCTGGCCATTTAAAATGTGGGGGATGGATGTAGTTGGTCCTATCAGCCCACCATCATCAAAGGGACATCGGTTTATTTTGACAATAACCGATTACTTCTCTAAATGGGCCGAAGCCATCCCTTTGAAGGAGGTAAAATCGTCTAACGTGATCAAGTTCGTGAAACATCACGTTATTTACCGTTTTGGCGTACCTCGACGAATTGTCCATGACAATGGACCCCAGTTCATCAGTCAGGCTTTCCAGAGATTCTGTGCCAAGTTCAGAATCCAGAGTGTGTCCTCAACGGCATACTATCCTGCCGCTAACGGTCTCGCAGAAGCTTTCAACAAGACTATTGGCAAGCTTCTCAAGAAATTCGTCTCGAAAAGTCAGCGTGATTGGGACGACAAGCTGGGTGAATGCTTATGGGCTTACTGCACAACTGTGCGAACCCCAACTAAAGCTACGCCATTTTCTTTGGTCTATGGGTGTGAAGCCGTGCTTCCACTGGAAATCTAAATCCCATCTCTACGCGTCGCCTTGACAGCGGAGATGACAACCGAGGAGAAACATCGACAGCGACTCCAAGAATTGGAAGCCTTAGACGATAAGCGTCTGCAGGCCCAACAGCAAATCGAGCTCTACCAGGCTCGAATTACCAGAGCCTTCAACAAGAAAGTTAAAGCGCGAACTTTCAAGAAAGGCGACCTAGTCTTAGCCGTCAGAAGACCCATGGTGATGACGCACAAGACAAAAGGTAAATTCCAACCCAAATGGGAAGGACCATTCGTAGTAGAGTCAGTCTACTCAAATGGATCGTATCGCCTCATAACTTCAAATGGCGATACACTCATGATGCCGATCAATGGCAGATTCTTAAAGAAGTACTATCCTTAATAGTACTCCTCCTCCGATCAAGTTCAAAATTACACCTCTGATCAAAACAAGAAGAGCTTCTTCATTTGATCCAACGCCTCCGACGGCTAAGGATAGAGGAAAATGTTGGCTTCTAAGCCCAACATAAGTCTTCGACAACTCATCATGCTGAGGGGAATAGCATGGCTAGCCCAACTCAAATGGTAGTTGGTAAAGGCACCTCAAATCCGTTGATAGCTGAGGGTTTGCTAAAAATCCTAAGTGGACTTGACTCCACTCTCCCCTCCAAAATCCCTTACCAATTCTCATCCACAGAATGGTGGGTCTACAAAATACAGTTGTTGCCAAGTTAACACTATACCTCTGGCACTTCAAACTCCACTTGTCCATTCTCATCAATAAGATGACAGGTCCTAAAATTGCTCATATCGCAAATCAATTTCTGTCAAGTTAACATCACACCTCTGACAAATTACTGTTAAGTTCAACATTACACTTCTAACAGTAATCAAGTTGCTGTCAAGTTAATATTACACCTCTGACAGTCACTTTCCTTCAGACTTCCGTATCGAAGCTGAAATGAACGATGATAAGTTTAACACTACAACTCTAGCATCCAATTCATTGTTAAGTTCAACAATACACCTATAACAATGAATTTCCCTCGAACTTCCGTATAGGAGTTGAGATGACCAATGCTAAGTTCCACATTACACCTCTAGCATTACCCTCACTGTCAAGTTAAACATCACACCTATGTCAGTGACACTTTCAGTTTTCCCAAACAAAAGCTGAAATGCTTCTGAATCAAGTTAATATCACACCTCTGATTCACATTCTTGTCGAGTTAACATCACACTTCTGGCAAGACAACTTTCAACCCGTTAAGTTAATATCACACCTCTAACGGTAAAGATTTTTCTAGATTCCCTGCAAGTCTAGTCTCACTTGTTACTCTCTTCAACGGAATAACAAGTCTACCTAAAAATATTGTTAGGTTAATGCTACACCATTAACAGTGTTTTCCTTCAACTCCCCAGCTAAACTTAATCAAGTGAATCCTAAACCTTGATAAAGGCCCATTTTCCCTGGGGGTACGAGTTTCACTTGTCATTCTCCTTTATAGATTGACAGGTCCACAAAATTATCCTATCTCTTGTCAAGTTAATATTACACCTCTGACAGTATTGTGAAAGTTCCTGAAATAGGATCTTCCCCTACAAAATTTAACTTATTAAGATTATCATCATAATTTTGACGAAGTCAAAATCCTTCTGCTTCTATGCGTCTAACTGAAGACAAAATGTTCAAGACAATAGAAGAGACAAAAAGAAAAATATCACTTTTATTTATATCCAGGCATATGAAAGTGATACATGAAAGTGATACAAAACGCTCTCTTATACAGTAAGATTAAGTGTTACATTTAAGGAGTACAAAGAAGTCCCTCTCTCTCTCAGGCCGTACTCACTCCTTGAAGCCGCATCTGATTCCAAGTGCAAGATGTTTGGAGGGGCGCCAAAATAAAATCAGACATTGTGGCAACGATCAGAAGCTGGTTACACCACGATGCATGATGTAAACATCGAAAGAGCCCTAGCTGACTAAGCTAAGAGCAATGGTGTTCTTGAGGTCCGGTGGCAGCAGAAAGCCCTGCAACCCTTCGTTCATGAGCATCTCTTTCCCCAGCAGGTCATCCAGCAAACATGGAGAGTCCTCGATGTCACTTCTGGGGTGAGAGAGGAAGGGGATGCTATCTGCCACCATACCCACCGTAACTCTCTCGCCGCCATACTCACCCTGACCATCCCTTGCCAGCAGGCATGACTGGTGCATTGGATCTGAAGAGACCTTGGCGAGGGTTGAGTCCCCGTCAGGGACATAATATATTCCCTTGTGGACGACGAGGACCATAATATATTCTCTTGTGGACGAACATCGAACAAGTTCGCCGACCGAAATATTCTTCCAGGGGCCCAGCGAACCTGAAAAAGGACGATCAAGCCTACCTGCAAGAAATAAACAAGGGAATTAGACAATTCAGAACTTAGTACACTTCGACAGAAGAAAACTAAGTCACAAACGCGGTTATTGCTGAAGACTGCAGACGTGAGAATGACCCACGCAGTGAGTCAAACTTCCGCGGTGGCAGAAACAGACGCGAGTTAAAACTGTGATACACGCAGGGTTCAAACGCAGTCCAATTTTCTGCATCCGCGTCTAACACACCAGGCGTGAAGAGAATCAGACGCCAAAAATTGCCATCTCCCTGTTGAACGAACAGGAGTTGCAAGATTCGGGTCTGAAACCTTCAACCCGAGTTGGAATTCATCCAAGTCCGTGGCCTTAAAACGCGAGCTTCATGAGCAAAGCCAGCGCCAAGTGCCAAAGACTTCTGTGCTCGCGTCCAGAGAAGTTCAAGTCGATGGCGCAAATTCCAGAAAAGGAATGCACCAACTAAGACTTCATCCAGATGATAATACCTTCAGCGGGAGAAAATGCCGCCAGTGGTGATACCGTCAACGGCTCGCACCCATGTATTTCCTCCTCCGAGATGTGTGAGAATTTCCTCGGATCAGGAGGAGCGGGTTCGTCACCATAGTCGACCTCATCCTCAAAATCGCTTTCTTCTGCGGATAAGGAAGACGACAGTTCAACGCGAGAGGCCTCGGTAGCCGGAGCCTTGCCACCAATTACCCCAGTGGTAGGGCTGGGGTCAACTGTCCGAGGACTGGAGATGAACACACTTGGAGACCCAGATTGCTGTGACTCATCTTTCCTTTCATGAGCAAGGGAAGACCCGGGCTGAGCTGAGACTCCTGCAATCTCAACATCACTCATGATGTCGACCTCCAGTTGTCGTGCCTCGTCTCTCCTTTCGTGATCTGAGGAAAACCCGGGCTGAGATGAGACCCCTGGAATCTCAACATCACCCCCGCTCATGATGTTGACTTCGAACTGCTCGGCCTCGTCAGCAGCGGTCGGTTCGTCAGCAGGCTCCGTTTTCTCCACAATCCTGGGGCCCCTACTGCGCAACCTGTGAGCAGGGACTAAGGGGGCATCATCCTCATCCGCCTCTTCTTCCCTTGGTTCCTCAACACCAGCAGGGATGTCTTCGGATAGAGAAACTTCGGCCGTCAAGTCTCTCCGGACCCTCTTTGGGGCAGGATCAGCAGTGGAAGTAGAGCCTCGAGCACGCTTACTCACCACTTGTCGAGCCTTTGTTGCTCGCGGCTCCTCCCTCGACCCTCTCCCGACTTCCCTCAGAGCCTTCAAATACTGCTCGACGCCTCGCGAGCGTTTACCGGACCCCGACCTTGCTTCGAAATTTGCATTGATACTCTCAATGCATGAATACTCCGGAACAAAGGATGGTGTCTGGTTGACCTGGAAGTACCAGGTGCAGAAGCTGAAGCTTGTGCGGCCCTTTGGCTCCTTGATAGGTAGACGGAAAGTTGCTTCCGTCCCTCCGGCCACGCTATAGTACCAAGCCCGAACACCTTCGAACAAGTTCCCACTGAAGGCGAGTCGAGCATTGGGGTTGCCAACGTAGAGTTGATCATATCCGAACTGTCGGGCGAAGCGATTCGGCATATATGGCTCGATCGTGCATGAAGTCCCTTGCCGGAAAAGCACATACCCAGGCCGGATGTTAATCAACCACCAGAAGATCCCCGTTGACAGCCTAGTGAAATCATCTTGGCCTGCGGAGTCAGTATATAGTTCCCCGAAAGATGCACCAGGAATCTCGGGGAAGCAGCGGTTAAGCTGGTAGTTCGAAGCAGACAGAATGCACTTTCGAACATAATACATGTAAGTATTACACCAGTCACAACCCTCCAGCCGCTGTACAAAGGGGACAAAACCCTCACTCCAAGGCACCGGCGTCATCAGAGAGGGGCAGTGCATCACGTACCAAGCCATCAAGTACGTGTAGGGCAGCTCGACCTGAGGGTTGGGGCGCTTCACCGTCGGCTTCCCCTCTGAGTCAACAGTCGGCCTGCCATGGAGTCGACAGCCTTCCCTGCCTCGCAGAAAGTCTGGGTTAACGCCCGCAACCCACTTTGAATGCCAGCCGCCATGGCTGGGAGAAGGGCTATGGGACTGCCATAGGCCAGGAGCACCGCCGGGTACACTACGTCGGCAATAATGACTTCATGTGGCAGCGTTGGCACCACACAGCGCTTCAACCACAGCATTAAGAAGCCCGCCAACAGTGCTCGATCGGAGATGGGGATCCGGGCTTGATGATGGAAGCTTTCGAAAACCAGGTCAGGTTCGAAAACATCCTCGTTCGAGACCGTGGTGTAGAAGCCTTCAGAAGCCTTAATCCTGTCGTCAATCTCCTTGTCGGAGCTGGGAGCCAATCGGGTTACCGGATGGTATTTCTTGTTGACATCGTTAGATAGGTAGCTGGCCCAAGACAGCTGCTTGACTCCTCCCGACCTCCAAGAGGTTACCTGACCACAAATGTGGAAGTGACATAACACCTCCCAATAAGTCTCGTACACTTGAGGAGACCCTTTCTTCATAAGATTGAGCTCCTCAGTGGTCGGGACATATTCCTCATAAGGAGAATCCCCTGTGGCCAGCCCCGAGACCTCATGTAACTCGTGCAGGGCAAGGCCCATCTCTCTGACCGGAGTGAAGAATGTCCTCGTCAGAGGATTGTAACGCTCCAGGATCCCAAAGAAGTCTTGAGGGCTCGGTGGGATACCATATTGTACGGCCCTGATTGCTTGGTACAAATCCGTTTGCTCCAACAAGCCTCTAAGGTCGGCAAGGACGAAGCTCACCATCCTGTACCACCAATACTTCTCAGTGGAGTGGATCCACCCGGGCGCACGAAACTCAACCGAAAAATCACCCTCCACTTTCATGAACGCGTTGAGGAAAGTGGTGCCAAGTTTTGGTGTTTCTCCAACTGGGGGCTCAGCCCTGAGCGACCCGGGGAACAGGCCGAGAACCGCCCTATCATGACGGTATACCCTTTTGGAGCCTAAGTCACCGAGGGTAATCTCAGGGACATATCGGGAAAGGTCCCATTTCATCTTCCAAGGAATGGACGTGTGCTGGAGATAAGACAGCGGGTACATCCTCTCCATATCCGGAAGAAAGAATCTTCTACCCCCTATCTGGCGGAGCCATTTATAAGTTCCGTCATACATGGAATAGCCGCCATCGCCGACATTTTCTCCAAAGAAGAAGGCAGGCTTCTCCAGCGGAATGCGAGCATCCGTTGTGAATGCTGCGTCAGTCATAAGCTCCCGAAAAGTTATCATGTCAACATTGGAGAGCCTTTTCTTGCGCTCCTGTGACCTGTCAGTAGTCACAGGTACAGTCCTTTGCAGCGCAAAGATTAAATCACGGTCAGGGCCACCTACGTGCCCAAAGTGGCGCTTCTTGGAGAGTGGGGCAGAAGAGTGTAGCACTGCAAAAGAAAAAGACACTTGATCAGACATCTTATCAAAAAAAAAAAATTTTTTGTTAAGTGTCTATAGTCCAGACGCAGAAGAGACACTGGACACGCAGAAAAGATGCTGGACACAGAAATTATCAAAATTCCCGTCTAGACTTGAGAATCCGCGTCCAGACGCAGAAGAGACACTGGACGCAGGAATTATCAAAATCCGCGTCCAGACCTGCAATTCTGCGTCCAGATGTGAGGCCCGCAGGATCAAGCCCGCGTTTTGAAAACCAAGACTTATGAAAAATCTCTAAGTACTTGGGCTCAGGTGCAAGATTCATAAAAAATCAGCACCTGATGTCATAGAACGCAAGGGTCAAGTCCGCGTCCGAACCCTTCACAATTAGAAATATTCTAAGTGAAGAATCCGAAGTGCAGGGCTCACTGGCACCGGGTCATCAAACCCGCGCCTTGGTTATCAACTCAAAGACCGCGTCTGAGACTGCGTCTGAGAATCAAACACGGTTTTATATTCCGTGTTGACGGTTCTCCTAAAAAAAAAGAGTTTTTTTAGGGGTTCCATGAACTTCCACCATTAATGGTGAAGGTTAAGCCTAAGCGGCATTATACCTGGGAAGAGGACTTCCTGCGCGGAGGAACCGCCCCTCTGGGCCTCGGCGATGGCCGCCTTTGAGGATGATGCGGTTGGCTTGGCCTTGGGTGCCATTGGTGATCAAGAATCCGATGAAGGAGAAATGGAAAGTGATGAACAAAAATCCTTTTTTCTAAAAACCCTAACAGATGCGCTCGGAGAAGAAGAGATATCTCTCTGACTGTTGCCATTTATAGGCACAAAGATTTGCAAAGATACGCGGCGCGTGGCTCGATTGGTTCGGCATCGAGTCATCGTTTGACGCGTGGAACAGATCATTTAATGAACCGGGAAGTCCGCGCGCCAAAAGGTGATGTCCCGACGGTTCCCCAGAACAAGTGGCGGTGCACTCATGACATGGCACGGATTTGCACTCAACAGGCGCGCCTCTTTGATGGACGTGCCCAGTCAGCACAGCCATAGTCGCGTCCAGAAAGTCGCGTCCTTACTCTAAAGGATGCATCTCTCCAAAGTTCGCGTCCTTCCAACTGGCCTAGCATCGCGTCTTTAAAGCAGCACTATCTCTGCTCTTCAAAAAGAACTGGCGTTCAGTCCTTGCTTCTGCAAATCAGTTTCAACAGTATACTGGCACAAGCAGACGATCGTCCACTCCTGGCTTAAAGCGCGTCCATGACAGACTAAAAGCAATCGGGGAGGTTTAGACTGTGTATCTAGACACTCAACACGATCAACTCTGGTGGCCTCAAAGAGTTCAACAGTACACTCACGAAGACCAACTCTAGATAAGATCAAACCGGAGCATTAACAGTCCAGTCATAGAGGTGAATTCAGCTAGAGTCCAAAGTATTTCGAAATCCGTCCCAGTTAACTGCGGAATATCGAAAACTTTGGAGGGGGTTCTGTAGGCTGTCTAAAAATCATTAGAAGACAAGCCATTAAAAGAGGCAAAGTTTCAAGTTCTGGACGCAGGACTAATGATGGCCATCCGCGTCTCACCATCAAGGCGCGTGGGCTCGACACCCGCGTCTCACCATCAAGGCGCGTGGGCTCGACACCCGCGTCTCACCATCAAGGCGCGTGGGCTCGACACCCGCGTCTCACCATCAAGGCGCGTGGGCTCGACACCCGCGTCTCAACCCCAAGGCGCAAGGGTCCAAGGCCTACGTCTCAGTTATAACCGCCCTGGTTATGGGGCCAGTCGCCGCCCACATAGCGGGGAGGTCAGCCCCTCATTGTGGAGCATTTTTAGGGGGCACGATCACCCCTGGAACCTCTATAAATAGCCCCGCCGCTATGAGAAAAAAGGAGCACAGACGACAGAAAGAGACACACAGAAAGAAGGGACGACAACAGGCAGACAGAGAGAAGCAGGAGAGAGCTAAACTCTTCAGCAAGCTTGCTACGTACAAGTTGCCCTTTGCCTACCTTCTCTTTGAGAGTTTTGATAGACAGAGCTGTGTTACTCCTTCTACCACCCAGAGAGAAGATCCCTGACGATCCCGACGGTCATCCGGTCAACGGAGAACAAGATTCACTCTCCACCGCCACTTGAAGAACCCAGCACTAAACAAATGGAGGATTCAAGACTCAACATCCTCCCTCCCTTGTAATCGGAGTATTAATCCGTTGTAAACTTTCAGTTGATTCAAGGAAATTTTACGCGAGATTTTCCCTCTGCAAACAGGGACGAGCAAAAAATAGGTGTGGGGGTGTGATTAGTCTCTAAAATTGCATATTTCATATGACATCTTCACATTCATTTTATAATAAATACTACTAATAATGGTCTTCTTTTGTGATTCTAGGTCCATGGTGTGGAAATGAAGAAAAAGACCCAAAATCACCAATTAATTGGTGATTAAAGGCCTATAAAGATAGTCCTTGACCCAGGAGGGTGATTTTGTCAAAACTAGGGCCCAAAATCAGAAACAAGGACCTGCATCCGACAGGAGACCGACGCGACAGCGCGCAGCGCCGCTTGGTGTTGCGCGCGCCACGCCAGCGTCTTGGGCCAGGGGTTGTCCCCTGACCCCCTTTCCCCTGGTGCCTATAAATACCCTCTTGAAGGGTTCTTCAAAAAAATACAGAGAGTAGTGCAGTTATCTTTCCATGTTGTAGTTTAGGGTAGTTTAGTTTAGGTTAGTTCTTCTTCTTCCTCCTTTGTATTTTTTATTTCTTGTAGATCTTGTAATAGGAGAGGGAGTAGTACATGATTGGAATACAAGAGTGCTTGTAATAGAAAGTGACAATCTATGAAAGGTTCTCTCTTTACCTCTCTTTGTTTTCTTCTCTTTAACTCCTTTTATATGTTTAGCTAATTTTCTCTCATAGCAACTAACTACTAACCACTAACTTGCTAACTTTTTACTTGATAATCTATATGAATCTAGCTCTTGCAAGAGCTATTGATGACTCATGATGATGGATTTTAACACTCTAATATCCTAACTCTCTAACAAGCTAACATTCCTTTACTCCATGCTTACTCTTGTCTAGTTTTGATAGTTTAAGTGTAGCTTGCACTTGTTTTGTTGAGTTTAGATGTGAAAGTTATCGTATGGGTTATGCTTTGAAACGCTCTTGAACCAACGACTAGTGATGGCCAAGGATACATATGAGGCAACTGTCACTAAGAGGTTAGCATGGTCAGTGGAGCCATTAGTAGCGACGAGTTTTCTTTCTTTTTCGCTTTGTTTTAGAAATACTATCAAAAACTACAAATATATTCTTTTCTATGTTTCTCACTTCTTTGTGTTTCACCGTACTTCTCTTTTCTTTCTTTATTTTCTTTTCTTTTCATTCTTTCAAGTATTGAAGAACTTTTAACATACACGTGAACATACCGTATAAGCTTCTATCGCCTCCTATCCTTGTGGATTCGACTAGTTTTAGCCTCTATACTATAAAGGAAGTATCGAGGAAGCCAAAGCATGCACTTTTAATTCTTGATTTCAAAACATACACTTTTCGTGCGCGGTTTTCCCCGATCATGCTGCTTTTTGGCGTGTGGCTGGTTCGAAGAACCCCTACCTCTAGCCGGTTGGGGCTTAGAGGGAGACTCCGTCTCTATTGCCAGTGTGTCCTTCCTTTTAGCTTGAAAATACTCTTCTGGCACGCGCCTTGTCGGCTTCTCGGATCTGGGCTTGCCTTCTTCTGCCTTAACCCTGACGACGATCTCTTCTGCTTGCTCGCCTTACTGCACCAACTGCTTCCTGATATGGCTCTTAGCCACTCCTATCTGAGTTAGGAGCGAGGTTTGCAAATTGTGGCGGCATATTTCCACCAAGGTAGCTTGGGTCATACCACTGGAACATCAGAGTGCCATGTTCTGAAATCTCTTCACAAATGCTTTAACTGGCTCTCCTTTTCGTTGCCTCGTCATCAGAAGAGTTGGCATGATAATATGCGAATCATCTTTGAAAAAATGGGCGAGGAAAGTTTCTCCAGATCATCCAGTTCTTGATAGAACCTTCTGGGAGCTTCATAAACCACTCAAAAGCATCCCTCTCAGGGTAACTGTAATACCCCTCTCCCGGAATACGTACTTAGATACGTATTCAGTCCTTCGATCGTATTTTTCGATTTACCTTCCGTATTTGACCGATTTTAATTTCAAATATCATTTTCCAATATTTTAGATTTTATGTGATTTTCTGGAATTTTCTGGAATTAAAATGAATTTCTCCGAAACCGGTGTCGGCCAGTGCCGCTGACCGATTTCCGAATTTTTATCTTCCAAACAGTTAGGAATTTTTAGAAAGTCCTTTAGACTTTATTGCTTAGAATCATATTTCTTACTTATACACTTTTTCTGAGAATTTTATGAATTTATGAAAATTCTTTCGGAGTCGGTAAATAACTGATTCCGGGATTTTTAATTTTAAAACTATACAGTATTTCTTCAAACGAATTTCACCATGAGTCTTCAAATATTATTCTTGATTTTTGGTAAAATTTTCAGATCATTCCGAGATACTTGAATTTCGGGCATTTTTTCAATTATTGCAAATTCCATTTTCCACCTCATGTGCCACCTCAATTCCCACTCACCCTTCACCTAACCCCACTCACTCTCTCTCCTTCCCATGGCTGGCCAAGTGAGGGACACCTCACCCCCCTTCTTTTGCAAGAAAACCCTTCCCTTTCACCTTAATTCCACCCTCTTTGAAATAATCCCAACCTATAAATCCCTTTCATTTGCAAATTTCCCCTTTTCTTCTCTTTCACTTCATCAAGAGAGAAGCTCTCCATAATCCTCTTCTTCTTCAAGCAAGAACCCTAGCTCCTAGATCACCCCAATCCCTTCACCTCCACCTCAAGATCTCAAGGACTTCAACCAAGGCTTCATCAAGGACTTCAATTTCAACCATCACTCCCCAAGGCAACACCTAGAGCAACTCCTTCAACTCAAGATTGTGGATTGTAGCCACCCTCTTCCTCCATTGGATCAAGCTCCTAATTGAACCTTCCCAAGTGAGTATCTTTACTCACCAAGACCTAGATTTCCCTCTATTTACTTGTGATAGTAATTCTTGTAAAATGGTTCCATAAAAATCCAATTTTTAGGTCATCAAAGCTCAAATCCAACCTCCCCATGTGTGTATATCTACTCACTAAGGCTAGTCCCTGTTGTGGT
This sequence comes from Agave tequilana, assembly GCA_038442645.1. Classification (NCBI taxonomy): domain Eukaryota; kingdom Viridiplantae; phylum Streptophyta; class Magnoliopsida; order Asparagales; family Asparagaceae; genus Agave; species Agave tequilana. The sequence continues at coordinate 71,959 of JAVJIF010001223.1, forward strand.
GTACTTGTGTTGATAGATCAGGTCCCCTAATAACATAAAAATCCTATCTTTAGGCTGTTAGAACCAATCCCTTAAAAATCTGATTTTTCTGCCTTAACAGTAGCAGATTCCAGAGGATCGGTCGACCGGCAGTCGACCGATCACTCTACCGATGTGCACAGCGTGCACAGTTTTGAGCTGGCGGTCGACCGGCAGTCGACCGACCACTCGACCGGCCAAAACCTGGAGCTCACGGCATCTGCACGGTCGACCGGCAGTCGACCGGGAGCCGACCGCCAGTTATATCCCCAGTCGACCGGCAGCCGACCGGAGGTCGACCGACAGCCTAATTCTGGGCCAGTTTTCTGACTCCTTTCCTTTTTAATTTCTGACCTTTCCCTGATATTTGTATACTGTTCTAGCTTTGTTTATGCTTCATACCTGTACTGCATGACTTGTTACCTGATGAATCTTGCTTTATTATGCTTCATGACCCATGTTACATATTGCTATTCCATAACTTGTTAAATGTGAAGTATCACCACCCCTTCATGCTATCACTGAAACACCAAGCATGATGTACCCGACTTATTATATAAAATGGACCAACTTACATTGGGGTCAGGGGGAAATATGCGGATATCGATATGTGTTCGTGTTTACAGTGGTTTTAGGTATATTGTACAATTATGTTCCGGTCTAACCTGTGGTACTCCAGGGGACCGAGGGGAGTGCTTGCTCCCTTTCCTGTTTACTGTCATGACAAGGGCATACATAAGACCCTCCTGTTAGGCCTTGCGGCTGGTTCCGTCTTCAAGCAACGGAACACCCTGGACCGTGGTCCCGGGCATGCACGGGACCCACTGTAAACATAGTTCGTCGATACAACCGCTGTTTCCAATAACAACCTTGCTTTACTAGGATATGGATCTATGTGCTCTGGGACGCTGGGTCACATAGCTAGATATCACAGTAAGACAAGTAATAATAATAAGACGTTAATTGTAGATTTATTGCATATGACCTTATCTTATTGAGTTTACATCACTTGTTATTCGTTGCTATTTATTACTACTCCATTATCTTTAATCATGATCCTTAGTCACTTGGCTATCTTTTATTTGTTGTCATATGTCTTGACCCCTTGGATTTGCATATTCAGATTCCGAGGCTTGGAACGAAGTGGAGCCTTCCACAGAGGACCGGGCTTATCTTTGCGAGCAGGCTGACCAGCTCTAGTCCCATCGTGCCCGACTCTTCCTTTTGGTTCACGGGATCTCCATCCATTACGTGAGCATTTTGTGTTTCGGGTTGTATATCGTTCCTTTTGGACTTGGGTTGTGATAAAAGACACTTGTAAAGTGATGTTGCTTATCACAACCTGTATAACCTTGTATTTGTATCTTGTAAGTTGGCATATGAATATACCACGCTTTGTGTTGTACTCTGATACTTGTTGTACTTATTGCTTAGCGTATATACGTGGGGGCACCTTCTGACCTACGTATATGCGTTGCAGTGACGTCCCCGTATCCGTGGGATCGGGGCGTTACAGGTTGGTATCAGAGCCTAGGCTCTCAAACCTAAAAGTACAATCAAGTGGCAAATTCTAGTAATTTGCTAATGCCAACTACAATGTACAAAGTTATCTAGTCCTCCTTGACTCCGTCCTTGATTCATTTCCTCGTGTCCTAAACTCCTTTCATTTGTTTCCAATTCCAGATCTTATCCCTTTCGGTATGGAGAGGCGATCGGGTCGTAACAACATCGGGCAAGTACCGAATGGACCCGTAGGAGGGGAGAGTGCTGATATCCTGAAGGTCATTCAGACCATGATGGAGAACCAGCAGCAGCAGACTGAGCTCCTCAGGCAGGAGTTAGCAGCCCCGAAGGAGCAAAGACCTGGGAACGTGTCAGACTTCCGGCGGTTGCAACCGGCCATCTTCACGGGAGTCGAGAAACCATTGGATGCTGAACAATGGTTGACGGACACAACTGATTTGCTGAGCGCCGCCCGAGTGCCTAAGGAGAACCAAGTGGAGGTTGCCAAGATTCAGCTGAAGGACATAGCCCGGACTTGGTGGTTGGCCGAAGAGGCCAGATTGGAGAAGCCTGTCTCCTGGGATACTTTCTCCAAGAGCTTCTACAGTCGATTCTTCCCTGCTACTGCTCAGAAGGACATGGAGGAGCAGTTCATCAGACTGCAGCAAGGGAACAAGTCCGTGGATGAGTATGCCGCGGAGTTTCTCAGACTGAGCCGCTTTGCCCCGTACATGGTGACGGATGAGGAGAAGAGGGCAAGCCGGTTCCAGCAAGGTCTGCAGGTGGACTTACAGGTCCTCTTGATGCCCCAGCGGCTGAAGACCTATTCAGAGGTTCTCACCATCGCTCGAGAGGTGGAGCGTGGGTTAGAGAAGAAGCAGGAGGATCAGATGAAGAACCAGGCCATGAAGAGGCCGTTTGTACCGGTGGGTAGAGGAGGACCATACAGAGCAGCGAAGGTTCAGGCCAGGCAACCATTCAGAGCAGTTCCTTACCAGATGGCTCGACCAGGTCTTATCTGTAACTTTTGCCAGAAACCAGGACACTCTCAGCAGAATTGCCGGAGGGCAAGCGGATTGTGTTTGGTGTGTGGAGCACGAGACCATGCCGTAGAGACCTGTCCACACAGGAGAATGGGGTTTGCTAACCAAACCTTGCCGGCACCTCAAGAGCAGAATGGACAGAGGGTACTACCAGGGCCAGTGGGGCAGAGGAACCAGGGACCAGTGATGAGGAGAGCTCTTCCCCTTCCTCCACCGCATGTTGTTCGCCCAGTGCAGAGAGGAGCCAGGACGGCAGCAGGGCGTGGTAGAGGTCAGGCCTACAACCTGACAGCAGAGGAGGCTGAGGCTTCAGAGGAGGTGATTACAGGTAACATCAGAGTTCATTCAATACCTGTTCTCGCTCTCTTCGATTCAGGTGCATCCCACTGTTATATCTCCGATCATTTTGTGGCTTTACATTCTATACCTGTTAAGGCTTTAGACCGCAAATGGGAGATAAGTACAGGGAATGGGGTAGTTATATCTTCTAGAGTTTGTGCTGACTGTCCAGTAGAACTTTGTGAGAAGATCTTGGCCATAGATATGCTCGTACTAGACACCAAGGGGTACGACGTAATCTTAGGCATGACCTGGCTCAGTCAGTACTATGCAGTGATTGACTGTAGAGAAAGGAAGATCTATTTCAGAATCCCACTTCAGCCGGAGTTCCAGTTTAGTGGAGAGGTGAAGCCTGCTAAGAAGAAGATTCAGATGACCACTTCGGAGGTTCAGAAGGGAGTGCCAGTGTGGGATGAATTTCCAGAAGTCTTTGCTGAGATTTCAGGACTTCCACCGGAGAGGATAGTGGAGTTCTCCATTGATACAGTTCCAGGGACAGCTCCTATATCTAAGGCTCCGTACAGGATGGCACCGACGGAGTTGGAGATCTTGAAGAAGCAACTGCAGGAATATTCAGACAAGGGACTGATTCGACCAAGCACTTCACCATGGGGCGCTCCAGTGCTATTGGCGAATAAGAAGGATGGTGGTAAGAGACTTTGTATTGATTATAGAGAATTGAACAAAGTCACTATCAAGAACAAGTATCCCTTGCCCAGGATTGATGATTTGTTTGATCAGCTTCATGGAGCCCGTGTATTTTCTAAGTTAGATTTGCAGTCGGGTTACCATCAGCTGAGGGTGAAGAAGGAGGATGTTCCGAAGACGGCATTCAGGACCCGATATGGCCACTATGAGTTCCTGGTTATGCCTTTCGGAGTCACAAATGCCCCTGCAGTTTTCATGGGCTTGATGAACCGAGTGTTCTCTCCTTACCTGGATCAGTTTGTAGTTGTATTTATAGATGACATTCTGATCTATTCAAAGAATTATAAGGAGCATGCAGAGCACTTGAGAATTGTGTTGCAGACTCTTCAGCAGGAGCAGCTTCATGCCAAGAGGAGCAAGTGTGAATTCTGGTTGGACAGCATAGCTTTCCTTGGACACATGGTTTCAGCAGAAGGAATTTCAGTTGATCCTAGTAAAGTCCAGGCAGTGAAGAATTGGCCAGTTCCGAAGACGGTGACTGAGATAAAGAGCTTTCTTGGACTAGCCGGATATTACAGGCGCTTTGTCCAGGATTTCTCTAGACTTGCAGCTCCGTTGACCAGGCTCACCAGAAAAGGGGAGAGATACATATGGACAGAAGAATGTGATGCAGCATTTGAGCAGTTGAAGCAGAGGCTTATTTCAGCTCCGATCTTGAGGACTCCTTCAGGAAGAGGAGGGATGGTCATTTTCTGTGATGCATCAGGTAAAGACCTGGGGTGTGTGCTTATGCAACATGATCATGTTATAGCATATGCATCTAGGCAATTGAAGCCTCATGAGAGGAATTACCCAACTCATGACTTGGAGTTGGCAGCTGTGATATTTGCTTTGAAGATCTGGAGACACTACCTTCTGGGAGACAAAGTGTTGATATACACAGATCACAAGAGCCTCAAGTATATTTTCTCACAGAAGGAGTTGAATATGAGGCAGAGGAGGTGGTTGGAGCTTATGGCGGACTATGATATTGACTTGCAGTATCATCCAGGCAAAGTCAATACCGTTCCAGATGCACTGAGTAGAATGCCAGAGAACAGAGTGCTAGTCCACCTTACTCAGCAGGGGGAGTTGATTCAGGAATTCATCAAATTGGATTTGATGTTGGTGCAAGGAGGTGATAAGGCAGGGCAATTCATGGCATTGCAGATCCAGTCATCATTGATAGAGGAGATCAAGGAAGCTCAGAAGGAGGACCCCAGATTACAGACATTCAGAGCTCAAGTAGAGGCTGGATTGAGGACTGATATCTGTATTCATCCAGATGGTGCATTGTATTTTGGAGGTAGACTCTGTGTTCCCCAAGGAGAAGTCAGACAGAAGACTTTGGAGGAAGCACACCGTTCAGCCTATTCTATACACCCTGGGGGAAACAAGATGTATCAGGACCTGAAGAAGCACTTTTGGTGGAATGCTATGAAGAGAGAGATAGCCCAGTTTGTTGCCAAGTGCTTGGTTTGCCAGCAGATAAAGATCGAGCATCAGAGATCAGCTGGACTTCTTCAACCTTTACCGATACCCGAATGGAAGTGGGAGCACATCACCATGGATTTTGTGACGGCATTGCCTCGGAGTCCCAAGGTAATAATGCTGTGTGGGTGGTAGTTGATCGCCTCACCAAGTCAGCTCACTTCATACCATTCAGGGTAGGCCAGTCGACAGAGGTTCTGGCAGACAAGTATATGAAGGAGATAGTTCGTCTGCATGGAGTTCCAGTTAGTATTGTATCAGATAGAGACACCAGATTCAGATCTCATTTCTGGGAGAGTCTCCAAGAGAGTCTGGGAACTCGTCTGAAATTCAGTACTTCTTACCATCCTCAGACAGACGGGCAATCTGAGAGGACTATCCAGATCCTTGAAGATATGTTGAGGGCTTGCATGATTGACTTCGGAGGATCATGGGAAGACCATCTTCACTTGGCTGAGTTTTCATATAACAACAGCTATCAGGCAAGTATTAAGATGGCACCCTTTGAGGCATTGTATGGAAGGAAGTGCAGATCACCGATTTGTTGGGATGAAGTCGGTGAGAGGAGTCTTTTGGGACCAGAGATCCTGATGCAGACGACAGAGAAAGTCAGGGTTATCAGAGATCATCTCAGGGCTGCTCAGAGCAGACAGAAGAGTTGGGCAGACACTCTAAGGAGGCCATTGGAATTCCAGACCGGAGATCATGTGTTCTTGAAGATATCACCTACCAAGGGTGTAATCCGGTTCGGTACACGTGGGAAGCTAAGTCCGAGGTATATCGGCCCATTCGAGATCCTGGATCGTGTGGGAGATGTGTCTTATAGATTGGCGTTGCCGCCATCTATGGACGGGGTGCATAATGTCTTCCACGTGTCTCAGTTGAGGAAGTATGTCAGGGATGACAGCCATATTCTGGATCATTCCGAGCTGGAACTACAACCGGATTTATCATACCAAGAGCAGCCGATGGCCATTCTGGATAGGAGTGTCAAGACACTGAAGAACAAAGCTATTCCATTAGTGTTGGTGTCTTGGAACAGGCATGCGCCAGGAGAGGCCACTTGGGAGCGTGAGGACGTTATCCGGGAGCGTTATCCTCAACTTTTCACATCTTGATTGGGTAAGACTCTTTCCTTCTACTCTTCTCTACCGTTATCTTTCCTTGTATCCGTATCTATCTGTTGCTTTTCCTGTTATCTTTCACCTTATGAAATTTCGAGGACGAAATTTCTGTAAGGTGGGTGGATTGTAATACCCCTCTCCCGGAATACGTACTTAGATACGTATTCAGTCCTTCGATCGTATTTTTCGATTTACCTTCCGTATTTGACCGATTTTAATTTCAAATATCATTTTCCAATATTTTAGATTTTATGTGATTTTCTGGAATTTTCTGGAATTAAAATGAATTTCTCCGAAACCGGTGTCGGCCAGTGCCGCTGACCGATTTCCGAATTTTTATCTTCCAAACAGTTAGGAATTTTTAGAAAGTCCTTTAGACTTTATTGCTTAGAATCATATTTCTTACTTATACACTTTTTCTGAGAATTTTATGAATTTATGAAAATTCTTTCGGAGTCGGTAAATAACTGATTCCGGGATTTTTAATTTTAAAACTATACAGTATTTCTTCAAACGAATTTCACCATGAGTCTTCAAATATTATTCTTGATTTTTGGTAAAATTTTCAGATCATTCCGAGATACTTGAATTTCGGGCATTTTTTCAATTATTGCAAATTCCATTTTCCACCTCATGTGCCACCTCAATTCCCACTCACCCTTCACCTAACCCCACTCACTCTCTCTCCTTCCCATGGCTGGCCAAGTGGCCAAGTGAGGGACACCTCACCCCCCTTCTTTTGCAAGAAAACCCTTCCCTTTCACCTTAATTCCACCCTCTTTGAAATAATCCCAACCTATAAATCCCTTTCATTTGCAAATTTCCCCTTTTCCTTCTCTTTCACTTCATCAAGAGAGAAGCTCTCCATAATCCTCTTCTTCTTCAAGCAAGAACCCTAGCTCCTAGATCACCCCAATTCCTTCACCTCCACCTCAAGATCTCAAGGACTTCAACCAAGGCTTCATCAAGGACTTCAATTTCAACCATCACTCCCCAAGGCAACACCTAGAGCAACTCCTTCAACTCAAGATTGTGGATTGTAGCCACCCTCTTCCTCCATTGGATCAAGCTCCTAATTGAACCTTCCCAAGTGAGTATCTTTACTCACCAAGACCTAGATTTCCCTCTATTTACTTGTGATAGTAATTCTTGTAAAATGGTTCCATAAAAATCCAATTTTTAGGTCATCAAAGCTCAAATCCAACCTCCCCATGTGTGTATATCTACTCACTAAGGCTAGTCCCTGTTGTGGTGTACTTGTGTTGATAGATCAGGTCCCCTAATAACATAAAAATCCTATCTTTAGGCTGTTAGAACCAATCCCTTAAAATCTGATTTTTCTGCCTTAACAGTAGCAGATTCCAGAGGATCGGTCGACCGGCAGTCGACCGATCACTCTACCGATGTGCACAGCGTGCACAGTTTTGAGCTGGCGGTCGACCGGCAGTCGACCGACCACTCGACCGGCCAAAACCTGGAGCTCACGGCATCTGCACGGTCGACCGGCAGTCGACCGGGAGCCGACCGCCAGTTATATCCCCAGTCGACCGGCAGCCGACCGGAGGTCGACCGACAGCCTAATTCTGGGCCAGTTTTCTGACTCCTTTCCTTTTTAATTTCTGACCTTTCCCTGATATTTGTATACTGTTCTAGCTTTGTTTATGCTTCATACCTGTACTGCATGACTTGTTACCTGATGAATCTTGCTTTATTATGCTTCATGACCCATGTTACATATTGCTATTCCATAACTTGTTAAATGTGAAGTATCACCACCCCTTCATGCTATCACTGAAACACCAAGCATGATGTACCCGACTTATTATATAAAATGGACCAACTTACATTGGGGTCAGGGGGAAATATGCGGATATCGATATGTGTTCGTGTTTACAGTGGTTTTAGGTATATTGTACAATTATGTTCCGGTCTAACCTGTGGTACTCCAGGGGACCGAGGGGAGTGCTTGCTCCCTTTCCTGTTTACTGTCATGACAAGGGCATACATAAGACCCTCCTGTTAGGCCTTGCGGCTGGTTCCGTCTTCAAGCAACGGAACACCCTGGACCGTGGTCCCGGGCATGCACGGGACCCACTGTAAACATAGTTCGTCGATACAACCGCTGTTTCCAATAACAACCTTGCTTTACTAGGATATGGATCTATGTGCTCTGGGACGCTGGGTCACATAGCTAGATATCACAGTAAGACAAGTAATAATAATAAGACGTTAATTGTAGATTTATTGCATATGACCTTATCTTATTGAGTTTACATCACTTGTTATTCGTTGCTATTTATTACTACTCCATTATCTTTAATCATGATCCTTAGTCACTTGGCTATCTTTTATTTGTTGTCATATGTCTTGACCCCTTGGATTTGCATATTCAGATTCCGAGGCTTGGAACGAAGTGGAGCCTTCCACAGAGGACCGGGCTTATCTTTGCGAGCAGGCTGACCAGCTCTAGTCCCATCGTGCCCGACTCTTCCTTTTGGTTCACGGGATCTCCATCCATTACGTGAGCATTTTGTGTTTCGGGTTGTATATCGTTCCTTTTGGACTTGGGTTGTGATAAAAGACACTTGTAAAGTGATGTTGCTTATCACAACCTGTATAACCTTGTATTTGTATCTTGTAAGTTGGCATATGAATATACCACGCTTTGTGTTGTACTCTGATACTTGTTGTACTTATTGCTTAGCGTATATACGTGGGGGCACCTTCTGACCTACGTATATGCGTTGCAGTGACGTCCCCGTATCCGTGGGATCGGGGCGTTACAGTAACAATGAACAAACGTGCCAGGATGGCATCATTTGATACTACATTCCCGGTCTAAGACTTGAAGTAGTATATGTGTTGGTTTGGTGTTACTGTCGAAGGCCTGTAGGGTCGGAGCTTTGAACTTAGGAGGGTTCGCGACAAGATCCCACTCGGCCGGGTACAGCCAGACCACTCCTGCTTCTTGGAGACCTTTATATTTAGCAAGGGTCTCAAGAAGTTGCTCCAGTTTGCTCATCCTTTTGGAATGAGTGCTCTCGTTCTCTGAATTAACCTCCTCTTCAGATGGAAGCTTGGATGGCTCAGAGTTAGAATGCTCTTTATCCTCAGTATTCACAGATGATGAGCTTTCCCCTTCCTTTCGTTTGCCCTTGGACTTCTTGAAGGAGTCTTGGTCTTCGGCTTCTTCTTTTTATCCTCAAGCAATTGTAAAAGCATCTGCTTAAGGGTATCGATAGATTCTTATTGAGCACGAATCATATTGGGTTGCTCTCTCTAGACTTGGGCTTGTTGTTCAAAGCGCCTGGTCATATCAGGAGTCCCTGCTATGTACGTGAAAGCTTCTTTCTCTACAGAAGAATTCGAGACCTGTGATTCCACGATGGCAGAGTGTGCCTCGCTTACTTCAATGCCTTGGTCTAGGGCACTGTAGTCCACTGGGGCTATTGTACCAGTCTGAGTGCGGGTATGATGGTATACCCCTTTCATCTCAGTGTCAGACTCGTCGAAGTTGACTGTCGGTTGCTTCCCCTTAGTCCTATTCGGTGTGGTAGTTGGACCCATCATGTTTGCAGTGACTTCAGGGTATTCCATGTCAGAGAAGGTTTTCTTCATGCGGGAGCGATGCCTCTTGGCTGAGCGAGAAGTTGGCATTGCTGATAACCGATTAAACCCCAACTGTTTACTAGCTTGTGAGCTATAGTGACATTCAGATAGCACCACCGTGATGAGCCGTTCGCAACAACATTGTGGAGTGATTTGATGAACACCCCTCTTCATTGTAAAGTAGTTTCTTAGATCCATTTCAGGGGGATCGAAGAGACTGGCCTTGACTCTCCAAAGATGAGGACTTCCCGATTTAGCCCTGACCTTAGCCGTCGGGGAGTGATCGTGAGTCATATGCCGTAACTCTGAAACGCAGGTCTTAAAAATGCGAGGCTCACGTTTTGAGTTGGAGACGCGAGGCTCATTCTCTGCAGATGAGATGCGGCCCTCACGCTTTAAGATACGGGTCTCGCGTCTTGAGAAGAGACGCAGACCTCATGTTTTGACATAAAATTGCGGGTCTCGTGTCCTTGAAAAGAGACGCGGACCTTGCGTCTATGAGGTGAAGCTTCAAAAATATGGACTTCATGAGCTCTGCATTTTGGTATAAAGACGCGGGTCTCGTGTCTTTAAGAAAAGACACAAACCTCGCATTATTGAACATCGCGCCTCTGAGGTGAAACTCGAGAAACACATACTTCATGAGCTCTGCATTTTGATATAAAGACGTGGGGTTTGTGAGTTTGGTGCTGCTTAGAAGAAACGTGAGCTTGAGCCCCGCGTTCTGTATCTACTGAACAGATGGCTTTTTCAGCTTCTTCCATCTGTTTTCGACATGCATGATGCCTTTGTCGACGTTCAACATTTTGGTTATACTTCGCTGGTTGTTGGGGACCCCCGGTAACCTAAGGTTAAGGAATTTGGAGAGGAGAGATATAGCGAGATTGGCCTTCATCATCGTTGGCCTCGCGGGTCTCGTGGGAGACGTTGACCTGGGCCACGCGGGTGACGCGGCCAGAAATGGTGATGTTTACGGGAGGACATTCTTCGAGAAGTCTTCGAAGAGACTTGAGAGCGGGTCTCTGAGGGACCCTGCCGTATTGTCGCACCACTTTAGGGATCTTGGAGCTAGAAGAGAGAAACTTCTCGTGCTTTGCTTGGTCGAATTCCACGACAAGTAACTCGACCATCTTTCCTATGAATTTGATGTCACATTGTGCCACAACTTGCTCGTCAGTTGAGATAGTAGTCCCAACAGAGTCGCCATCTCTTGTACGTGTCAGAAAATTGAAAATATTACAAAGTTTCCTTGAATCAATGACAAACTACAATAACCTCAAAATCCAATTACAAGAGAAAGAAGATATTCAAGCTCAAATTTCCTCTTTATTTAATGTCGAGTCCTTCGCGTAATGGTGAAAAGTGAATCTTGGTTTTCGTTAACTGCGTGAACGTCAAGCTTTTTTGGAAACTTGTCTCCTTGAATCACTGATGGGGTAGCATAGCTCTTATCAAATAAAAACTCAAAGAGATTTAGCCAAAACTTGAATTTAGCAAGTTTGTGTAGAAGAGTTAACTCTTTGTAATGCCAATATTTCTCAGCTGAGAAATCCAACCCCTTTTCAATAGCAGCTTTAGCTATTTATAGGGGGTTTTAGGGAAAAAACTGTCCCCTAAAAATCCTCCATAATAGAGGTAACTCCCCTCATTACGTGGTCGGTAATTGATCCAGTAATGAGGGTAGTTATAACCGAGACACAGGGCTCATTTACAGTTGAAACGTGGCCTTGAGCTCTACATTTAGCCATTGAGATGATATTGGACATGGCCTCGAGCCCTGCGTTTTGTCATTGCTGTGTTATTGGGACACGGGCGTCGAGCTCTGCTGGACGCGGGCTTTGAGCCCTGCATTTGGCATTACCATAGTGCTGAGACGCGGGCTTTGAGCCCCTCGTCTTGACTTTGCAGTGATGCTAAAACGCGGGTATCGAGCCTTGCGTCTTGGCACTGCATCAATAGTTTTGATCAGCCTTGCATCTGAAGTATGAACTCTGCATTTAACCACTTGTCTTCAGTGATTTTTAGACAGTCTACAGAGGTTCGGTAAGATGTCTATATCCAGGGCAGAAGATAGATTTTATATGATTTACAAGAGATTACAAGAGGATTACAAATTTTTCTCAAGAACTCACTCAGTTTTGGCTTAAGCTCTAGTGTAGGCTGTCCAAAAGTTACTGGAGGACAAGCCATTGAAAAGCAAAGTTTCAAGTTCTAGACGTGAGGGACTATCACCCGCGTCTCAGCATCAAGGCGCGCTGGCTCGACACCCGCGTCTCAGCATCAAGGCGCGTTGGCTCAACACCCGCGTCTCAGCATCAAGGCGCGTTGGCTCGACACCCGCGTCTCAGCATCAAGGCGCGTCGGCCTGACACCCGCGTCTCAGCATCAAGGCGCGTTGGCCTGACACCCGCGTCTCAGTTATAACCGCCTTGGTTAAGGGACCAATCACTGCCCACACGTAGGGGAGATCAGCCCCCATCGTGGCATGTCTTTAGCAAGCACGTGGGTTGGTTACCGCCCATGTAGCGGGGAAGTTGGCCCTCATTGTGGAGCGCTTTTAGGGGGACGTTCACCCCCTAAGATCTCTATAAATAGCCCCGTCGCTATGAAGAAGAGGTCAGACCCTTGGCAATCAAAAAAAAAAAGAAGAGAAGAAGAAGAGGACAACAGAGAGATATCAACAGGCGCGACACATACAGAGAGAGAGAGAGAGAGCTCGACTCTTCAAGCCAACTTGCTGCGTACAAGTTGCTCTTCGCCTACCTTCTCTTTTAGAGTTTTGGTAGACGGGGCTGAGTTACTACTTCTACCTGCCAAGGAGAAGATCCCTTGACGGTCCAGACGATCATCTGGTCAACGGAGAACAAGATTCACTCTCCACCGCCACACGAAGAACCCAGCACTAAACAAAAGGGGGATTCAAGCTTCAACATCCTCCCTCCCTTGTAACCGGAAGATTAGTCTGTTGTAATTTTTCATCTGATTCAAGGAAATTTTACAACCCCCCTCCTTCTCCTTCCGTGTCCAACAAGAGATGGCGACTCCGCTGGGGAATACGTTTGTCACTGACGAACAAGCCGTGGCGCAGGATGATCTCCTCCATAGGGGGAAAATGGTCGAGACACTTGTTGTGGAGTTCGACCAGGCGAAATTCGAAGAGTTTCTCTCTTCTGGCTCCAAGAGTCCAAAGACCCGCGTCTGTCGCAGGGTCTCGGCGGGGAATAACTCCGAAGCTCGATCTGAGGCTATCTTGGGCGCCACTGCTACGGTCCCTTATGCACAGAAGACCTGCGTCAACGCCTCTCAGAAGGCCAGCGTGGTCTCACGCGCGACTGCTGCTGCGACCAACTGCGTCGCACAAAAGACCCGCGTCAGTGTCCCTCAGAGGACCCGCGTGGTTAAAACCCTTGATGTTCAGCATCAGGATGTTGTCGGTTTCTCTCCTCCTCTGCGACGCAATCGAAACGCTGAGCGTCGACAGAGGAGACGTGCGCGTCAGCTGCAAGTTGGAACCGTCGGTTGTCCAACTGAGGCTGGACGCGACGTACAATCGCGCGCCTTGTCCGCGGCACGTCCAGTACGTGAAATCCGCGTTTGGCGGCCCAAGTGCGTAACTCCTCAAGTTGAGTCCTCTGAAGACCAGCTTACCAAACGCCAAAGCGAAGCTTCTGCGTCTCGTCCAACGCAAGAAGCACGCGCCCACAGGCGTGGGGCCCAGCAGCCCACTCTCTCTCACCCGTCTCTGCCCGGACGCACCAAGCAGCAACGCGAGATTCGCGTTTCATCTCAGCAGAGACGCCAGACGCGCGTTACACAGCCGCGTCGCGAGAACTGCGTCCCTGAAGTCTGCGTCCATTCTGCACAGCACATGGATGCCTCCCGTCTTCGACGTTGTGAGGCTAGTCTCTTTGATCCCTCTTCCATGGATTTGAGGGATTATTTAATAAAGAAAAGAAGTGCCCACCAGGTCACTTCATCTTGCTGCTGCCAACGGCTCATCTCCATGCTCTCGGAGTGCCGTTGCAGGTCGAGTGTGCACCAGCAGTCTTTAGTTAGACAGCTGACCTCGATCCCCCCGTCAGCCAAAAGAAGGCGCTCCCATAGAAGGAGAATCTTCTCTGACGTTGAATACCCGGAGCTTACTGCGAACATGACAAACAGAAGCAAGGGAAAAGGACTTGCAGTCAGCTCAGATGAGTCTGACTCTGAACCGGAAGGGGTGTATCAACACACTTGTACCCGGACTGGGGCCATTCCCCCGGTTGACTATAATGCCTTAGACCATGGCATTAAAGTGAACGATTCCCACTCCGCCGTAGTGGAATCAGGGGCTTCAAACTCCTCCGTTGAGAAGGAGACCTCTGCCTACATGACAGGCACTCCTGATGAGACAGCTAGACGTCTGGAACAGATCCAAAAGAGACAAATGGAGATGATTGTGTCTCAACAGGAATCTATCGACGCTATTAAGCTGGCGCTTGCACAGCTGCTCGAAAACAGGAGGAGATCTCCTCCTAGGAGGTCGAGGGACAGAGAGAGAAAGGGAGGAAGCTCATCTTCCGAGCCTTCTGAAGAGAAGCCTCGATCTACTTCTGGCTCGTCCAAACCCTCGTTAAAGGGCGACCGAGACCCAGGGAAGGCTCATGCTAAAAGGATGAGTCAATTGGAGGAACGCCTCAATGCCCTTGCTAGTCGCAAAGACCTCCAAGAAGCTGGAGTGGTCCGGCCCTATCCAGCTGAGTGGGATTTAGTCCCGTACCCTCCTAAGTTCAAGGCTCCAACCCTCCAAGCCTTTGATGGGAAGGGGTCCCCTAATCAGCACATCTACTACTTCAAATCTCAAACCGAAAATGTAGTAGATAATGACGCCATCCTGGCGCGACTGTTCATCGGCACCCTGAAAGGGTTGGCCTTTGAGTGGTTCATGAAACTCCCGGAAGGTTCTATTAAGAGCTGGGGCGACTTGGAGAAGCTGTTCTTAACACGCTTCTTCGAAGATGACTCCGAGGTCACAATGCCCACCCTGTTAGCTACGAGACAGCGAAAGGGAGAGTCCGTCAAATCTTTCGTGGAAAGATTTCGGAACGTGGCACTCCGGTGTCCAAGCGGTATGACCCAGGCCACCCTGGTGGAAACATGCCGCCACAACCTCCAAACCTCACTCCTTGCTCAAATAGGTGTTGCTGAAAGCCGCACCTGGAAACAATTAGTCCAACAAGGTGAACAGGCTGAGGAGATTGTTGCCCGCGTCAGGGCAGAAGAAGGCAAGCCGCGGCCGGAGAGGTCAACTAGGCGAGCGCCAGACACCTCCCTCCAGACAAAGCGGAAGGATAATTTGGCGACGGAGACCAAATCTCCCACCAAACCTCAACCAGCCAAGGCGAGTGGCTCTTCAAGCCAACCCCGCGCCAACAAGCAGTATTCCTTCAAGGAGGAACATGTCGATTCGCTCTTCAAGCTACTCAACAAGAGCAACCGACTGAAGCTCCCTGAGGCCAGGCGCCCTCAGGAAGTCGGCAAGACCGACAACCCCAACTACTGCTTATACCACAGGATGTTGGGACACCCTACCAGAAGCTGTTACATCTTCAAGGACATCCTTCAGGCTCTGATTGACGCGGAGGTGTTGAAACTCCGACCAGAACAGAAGGAGGTGCCAGCCAACGTGACGTCGGTTCTCCAGTTTGGAAAACAACCTCCAGCACCTGCAGGGGTGGTCCCAATCCCAAGAGGAGAACTAAGAGTGGTCAACACAGACCCTCACCAGCAGCAGGAGAAGGGCTTGGTACCCGTCCCTACGCCTCAAGGGGAAATCATGTGGGTCCACCCTGACCTAGTGGACAGCCAGCAGTGGACTACTGTAACCAACAGGAAGTCCAAAGGCAAGGCAAAAGCTTCGTCCTGCCATGTGGTATGTGCTTCCTCCCGAGAAGCAGAGGATGATGTTCCCTCACTGACTGATTCAGAAGAGGAAACAATAATCTTGGCCGCAGAGCCCAACCAACCAATGACGGGGACTCGTTCAGGACAGCCCTACTTGAAGCAGTACGGCGAAGTGGCGGCAAACCCTCCACAACCGGTTGCAGAGCCAACTAGGCCCTCCACGAAGCCACCAGTGGAGAAACAAAAAGAGACTCGATTCTCTCGAACTCTTCAAAAGGGTATAGCGGAAGGATCCACAACGCCTTACCGCTTTGATGTCTTGGCTCAATTGGCCAACATCCCGGCGCGGATCACCCTGTATGAGCTTCTAAGATTATCAAAGTCGACCAGGGAGGCTCTACAAGAAGCTCTGGCAAATGCTGAGGTCTTTATGACCCAGGTGCCAAAGAAGGAAGATGTAGAGAATTGTCTCCACACCTCCCAGAATGCTCCCTGCATTACCTTCACGGCAGATGATATGCAGGTTAAAGGGAAGCATGATCGACCCCTGTACTTCACAGGTTATATCGGATCATCTGAGGTAAACCGCATTCAGGTAGATCCAGGGTCCGCATTGAGCATCATGCCCCGCCGAGTCATGCAACACCTCGGCATCCCTACCCACCGTCTGAGCCCTACACAGACGACCATCTACGGGTTCAATGCCAACGGCACCCGTCCGATGGGGAAGATCAAGCTCAAGTGCCAGATTGGGAGCCTCAAGTCGGAGGTGACGTGCTACGTCATCGATGCCGACACTTCCTACAATCTGCTGCTGGGACGACCATGGATCCACCATAACTCCATCGTTCCCTCCACTCTTCACCAAGTCATGAAATACATTGACGCGAGTGGGAAGGTACAAACGTTGGTTGCCGAAAGGTATCCGTTTAAGGGGGTCGAAAATTATTTCACGGACTCCCTCCTATATCAGGATCCGGTGGATGAAACCCCGCAACTGGAGGTGCCAGACTCTGGTAATGAGGCTGACACTGAGCCCGAGCAAGAAGAGTGCCTGTGGAAGATGGAACCACTTGTAAAGAGCACTAATAAGCTCGATGTTGATAATACCACCGACGATGCAGGCGGTTGGTATATTAATGAGAATTTAGACTTTGAGTATTTTTCTGCGTGTGCATCCGATTCAATACCGTCGGATACTAGTACCGACGTAGACGATGATATCTGGTCGGCAATGAATGCTTTGACATCATTGCATGTACCAGTAAAATCATCTTTCGGGATATACCAGGATAATGGTGATGCGCAGGAATCTATATTCATGGTTCCGACAAGACGAAAAGGCCAAAAACCAATCCTTTTTGGGCGAATGACGACTGAACCAACGCCCCGCGAAGAATCGGAAAGTGAGGAGGAATCCCCTCAGCTCAGTCATTATGAACCAAAAGCGCTCAAAATGATGAAGTACATGGGGTATGATCTAACCAACAGACTCGGGTTGAACTTCGGCAGTGGAAGGAGAACGCTACTTCGATCCTTTGTGCCAAAAGGGAAGGCCCCCGATTATTATCATCGGACGCGCCGGGGGTTGGGCTATGTATCAACTCCGGTCCCATCAACCTCCGATTCTCAAGAATCGTCGAGCAACGATCACTCTTCAGACACATCATCTTGGGAGTCAGATGTCAGTGTCGGCAACATCTTCAAGGAACTTTCAGTGAACATGGTTTCAACAAGCCACCTGGAGGATGAATATGAAGAAATGATCCTCGCAGATGCAGATCCTTGGGTCAAACATTTGAATGCTCTTTGGGACACTCGCTTTGAACAGCGTGAGCCACCCACAGAAGACAAGGTTGTTCAGATCAACCTAGGAGATGAGGCTAACCCTAAGCCCATCTTCATAAGTGACGGCCTGTCACCTTCAGAGAAGAAGGATCTAATATCTCTTGTACAAGAGTATATAGACGTCTTCGCCTGGAATTATGAGGACATGCCAGGACTTGATCCTCAAGTGGCCATGCACCGCCTCAACATCAATTCGGACGTAAAGCCTGTCAAACAACAGCAGCAACGGTTCCGTCCCGAAATAATGGAGGCAATTCAATCAGAAGTCAGAAAACTTATTGATTCTGGCTTCCTCAGGGAAGAACAACATCCCGACTGGGTAGCCAACATCGTCCCCGTTTCCAAGAAGAACGGGAAGATCAGGATCTGCATCGACTTCCGCGATCTAAACAAGGCCTGCCCCAAAGACGAATTCCCATTGCCAATCACAGATGTTATGATCGACAATACTTGTGGATTCGAACGAATGTCCTTCATGGACGGATTCTCAGGATACAATCAAATCAAAATGTATCCTAGTGATGAAAAGCATACCTCCTTCAGGACTCCTCTAGGGGTATATTGCTATACTGTCATGCCTTTTGGACTGAAGAATGCAGGGGCAACCTACCAAAGGGCCATGAACGCCATTTTCCATCAGCAAATGCGCAAAACGGTGGAATGTTATGTCGATGACATTGTGGTGAAAAGTCGCATTAAAGGAGATCACATAGCTGATCTGAAGGTGGTCTTCGACATCATGCGGGCTCATCAATTGAAGATGAACCCCACCAAGTCCTTCCTGGGGGTAGCCAGTGGCAAATTCCTAGGATTTGTTATGACTTCCACAGGAATCCATTTGGATCCGGAGAAAGTCCGCGCTATCCAAGAGATGCAACCCCCGAGAAACCTCAAGGAACTCAGGGGTTTACAGGGTCGATTAGCGTACATCCGCAGGTTCATCTTAAACCTCTCCGGAAGATGCCAGCCCTTCGCTAAGTGATGAAGAAGGGTGTCTCGTTCATTTGGGACGATGCTTGCCAACAAGCGTTTGAGGAAATCAAACAATACCTCACCCAACCCCCAGTCCTTGCAGCCCCGGTGTCCGGAAAGCCTTTCCTGGTGTACGTCCGGGCAATGGATCATTCTTTGGGAGCTCTACTAGCTCAGAATGATGAAGAAGGACGAGAACAGGCAATCTACTATCTGAGTAGAACAATGATCGGAGCCGAACATCGGTACAACCCGATCGAGAAGGAATGTTTGGCACTAGTGTTCGCCATTCAGAAAATGCGACACTATCTGGTAGGCCAGACTATAAATGTCATATCAAAAGTCAACCCCCTGAGGTTACTTATGACAAAGCCTTCTTCACTAAATGGCCGGCTGGCAAAATGGGCCATGTTGCTATCCCAGTATGATATGCACTTTCTGCCGCAGAAAGCCATTAAGGGACAAGCGGTGGCAGACTTCTTAGCTGAACACCCAGATCTGAGGGCAGCCAAAGTCTACGAGGATCTCCCAGACGAAGTGGCCGAAGTCTACCTGACTCAGACATCGTTCGAAAGTCAAGTGTGGCAACTTTTCTTCGACGGTGCATCAAGGACAAGCCCCAAGGGACACGTAGTGGCGGGGGTAGGAGTAGTACTTGTCTCCCCACAAAATTATGTGATCCCCCGAGCTGTCTCGCTAACGGAGCCTTGTTCCAACAATGTGGCGGAGTACAATGCTCTATTGATCGGGATGCAGCTCGCCGATGAGATTGGCGTTAAAAATCTCGAGGCATACGGTGACTCTAAACTCATCGTCAGCCAAATTCGCGGGGAGTACGAAGTCAGACATGAAGACTTAGTACCCTATTACAACGCAACTATCCGCATGGCCGAGGGGTTTGCTAACTTCTACATCGACCATGTACCGCGCAGGTAAAATGCGCACGCCGATGCACTCGCATCCCTTGCAGCCTCCCTAGCTCTTCCAGCTGGAGCAATGGAGAAAATATTCGTCTACAGCCACGACTTGCATTGCCCGAAAAATACTCTCGAGGACTATCAGGAGTCAAAGGGAGATTGTCGAGGCAAAGAAGTGCTGGAATTGTCGGCCGGTCCAGAGCTTAAAGACTGGCGATTCCCCTACATCGACTATGTCTTGTACGGCATCCTGCCTGAGGACGCCAAAGAGGCGGCTGCCATTCGAAGGAAAGCCCCTAAGTTTTACTATAATGCGATTACACGAACCTTGTATCGTCGATTGCATGACGGGATCTTACTCCGGTGCCTCTCACCAAAAGAGGCCCAGGAGGTATTGAAAGAGGCCCACGATGGTACGTGCGGAGCCCATCAACCTGGCCCAAAACTGGCACATCGACTCCAAAGGTTGGGTTACTATTGGCCCAAGATGGTTGCCGACGCCGTCGCCTATGCCAAAAGATGTCACGCTTGCCAAATACATGGAGATTTTATCCATCAAGCACCAGGGTACCTCCACTCTACGACCTCTACATGGCCATTCGAAATGTGGGGGATGGATGTGGTTGGTCCTATCAGCCCACCATCATCAAAGGGACATCGGTTCATTCTAGCAATAACTGATTACTTTTCCAAATAGGCCGAAGCCATTCCTTTGAAGGAGGTGAAGTCGTCCAACATGATCAAGTTCGTAAAACATCACGTTATTTACCGTTTCGGTGTACCTCGGCGGATTGTCCATGACAATGGACCCCAGTTCATCAGCCAGGCATTCCAGAGATTCTGCGTTAAGTTCAGAATCCAGAGTGTGTCCTCAACGGCATACTATCCTGCCGCTAATGGCCTCGCAGAAGCTTTCAACAAGACCATTGGCAAGCTTCTCAAAAAGTTCGTCTCGAAGAGTCAACGCGACTGGGATGACAAGCTAGGCGAATGCTTATGGGCCTATCGCACAACAGTGCGAACCCCGACAAAGGCCACACCGTTTTCCTTGGTATACGGATGTGAAGCCGTGCTTCCCCTGGAAATCCAAATTCCATCTCTACGTGTCGCCTTGACAGCAGAGATGACGACAGAGGAGAAGCATCAACAGCGACTCCAGGAACTGGAGGCCCTAGACGACAAGCGTCTGCAAGCTCAACAGCAAATCGAGCTCTACCAAGCTCGAATCACCAGAGCCTTCAACAAGAAAGTTAAAGTATGAACTTTCAAGAAAGGCGATCTTGTCTTAGCCGTCAGAAGACCCATGGTAATGACGCACAAGACAAAAGGAAAATTCTAACCCAAATGGGAAGGACCATTTGTAGTAGAGTCAGTCTACTCGAATGGATCATATCGCCTCATAACCTCGAATGGCGATACACTTATGATGCCAATCAATGGCAGATTCCTGAAGAAGTACTATCCTTAAATGGTATTCTCCCGCTGATCAAGTTAAAAATACACCTCTGATCAAAACAAGAAGAGCTTCTTCATTAATATCTGACGCCCCCGACGGCTAAGGATAGAAGAAAATGTTGGCTTCTAAGCCCAACATAAGTCTTCGACAACTCATCATGCTGAGGGGAATAGCATGGCTAGCCCAACTCAAACGGTAGTTGGTAAAGGCACCTCAAATCCGTTGATAGCTGGGGGTTTGCTAAAAATCCTAAAGTGGACTTGGCTCCACTCTTTCCTCCAAAATCCCTTACCAATTCTCATCCACAGAATGGTAGGACCACAAAAAAAAAAACAATCGTTGCCAAGTTAACACCATACCTCTGGTAATGAGATACCCCTTGTAGAGTACAAATCTTGCTTGTCAACTCTACATTTTGCCAAGTTAACACTACACCCCTGGCACTCCAAATCTCACTTGTCAATTCTCATCCATAGAATGACAGGTCCTCAAACTGTTTTCGGCTCAAGCCAATTCTTATCAAGTTAATATCACACCTCTGACAAAACTACTGTTTAAGTTAACATTATACCTCTAAGCAGTACTTCAAGTTTCTGCCAGGTTTAATATTATACCTCTGACAGTCACTTTTCTTCAGTCTTCCACATCGAAGCTGAAATGAATGATGCCAAGTTAACACTACACCTCTAGCATCTGAGTCATCGCTAAGTTCAACAATACACCTATGGCCATGACTTTCCCTCGGACTTCCTTATCCAAGCCGAGATGACCAATGCTAAGTTCTACATTACACCTCTAGCATTACCCTCACTGTCAAGTTAAACATTACACCTATAACAGTGAACTTCTGAGTTAAGTTAATATCACACCTCTAACTCACACCCTTGTCAAGTTAACATTACACTTCTGACAAGACCACTTCCAACCCGTTAAGTTAATATCACACCTCTGACGGTAACAAATTTTCCCACTTGTTATTCTCTTCAACAGAATAACAAGTCTACCTAAAAACATTGTTAGGTTAATACTACACCATCAACAGTGTTTCCCTCAAAACCCCAGTTGAGCTCAATCAAGTTAATCCCAAACACTTGATAAAAGTTCACCCTCCCTGGGGGTACCAATTATACTTGTCACTTTCTCTTACAAAGTGGCAGGTCCACCAAAAAGTCATTTCATCCCTATCAAGTTAACATCACACCTCTGACAGTATTGTGAGAGTTCCTGAAATAGGATCTTTTCTTACAAAATTTGACTTATTAAAGTTACCATCATAATTTTAACAAAGTCAAAGATTCTTTGCTTCTACGAGTCTAAGAAAAAAAAAAGAGTTCAAGATAATGCAAGAGGCAAAAAGAAAAGTGTCACTTTTATTTATTTCCAAACATATGAAAGTGATACAAAACGCTCTCTTATACAATAAGATGGAGTGTTACAGTAAAAACGCTCTCTTATACAATAAGATTGAGTGTTACAATTAAGGAGTACAAAGAAGTCCCTCTCTCTCTCTTAGAGGTTGCACTCACTCCTTATAAGCCACGTCTGAGTCCAAGTGCGCGATGTTTTGTGGCTACAATAGAAGCTGGTTACACCACGATGCATGATGTAAGCATCGAAAGCGCCCTAGCTGACTAAGCTAAGGGCAATGGTGTTCTTGAAGTCTGGTGGCAACAGAAAGTCCTGCAACCCTTCGTTCAGGAGCGTCTCCTTCCCTAGCAGGCCATCCAACGGACATGGACTGTCCTTGATGTGACTTCTGGAGTGGGAGAGGAAGAGGATCTTGTCCGCCACCACAACCGCCGGAACCCTCATCGCCGTCATGCATAGCCTGACCATCTCTTGCCAGCAGGCATGAATGGCGAAGCAGATCTGAAGAGACCTTGGCGAGGGTTGGGTCCTCGTCAGAGACGTAATATACTCTCTTATAGGTGACGAGGACCATAATATACTCTCTTATAGGTGAACATCGAACAAGTTCACCGGCCAAAGCATCCTTCCAGGGGCCCAGCAAACTAGCAAGTCTACCTGCAAGAAATGAAACAAAGGAATCAGAACAATCTGCAACTTAGTATGTTTCAACAGAGAAAAACTAAGTCGCAAATGCAGACTGCAAACGCGGGAATGATCCACGCAGTCAGCCAAGCAGACGCGGGAATGACCCACGCAGTCAGCCAAACTGCTGCGTCAGCAGAGACAAACGCGAATCAAAACGCGGTCTCATTCTGCGCCCAAGTCGAAAGCACAGACGCCGAAAAAGCACAGACGCCGAAAAGGCACAGACGCCGAAAGTTGCCATCTCCTTGTTGAGTGAACAAGAGTTGCAAGGCTCGGGTCTGAAACCTTTTTGAAATTCGTCCAAGGCAGTGGCTATAAAACGCCCCAAGACAGTGGCTTTGAAACGCAAGCTTTGTGAACAAAGCCAGCGCCAAGTGCCAAAGACCCCTGCACTCGCGTCCAGAGAAGTTCAAGTCTGTGGCGCGAATTCCAGAAGGAATGCACCAACACAGACTTCGTGAGGGGGTCCAGATAATGATGATGCCAAGGTACAGGCCGTGGTAGATTAAAATATCATGGCTAATCGGGACGGCGTACCAACAGAGGCTTCTACCAAGAGTCGGGCTCTCTGTGTCCAGACGCGGACGTGCAAGATGATCAGAGAGACACTCTGCCCCGAAGAGACCAAACAGGAGCATACAAGCCCTGGGTCATCTTCATCCACAGAGCCATCCTCATCCATGGAGACAATACTCTGAAGAGGATGAAGGTTCTCAGAGCGCTCGCTCTCAAAAAGAAAACAGTCCAAAGATTGGGTTGAAGGGAGAGGGTGCGCCCTATTTATAGGCAGCCCCCGATAACTGCAATTAATGATCTCCTAATCTGAACCGCCGACCTTAATGACCGCACGATTGTCAAGGTCCAATAAGGGACTGACGCGTGTAACGCCGCTTCGAAAACCATCGCAGGCGCCAATCTCCAACCACCCGCATGGTTTCTTATTAAAGGGAATTAACGCTCAAGACCAATAAGAAGCCGACGCGTGGATAACCGCTTCGGGAAACAGCAGAAAATCTGCATTCCCGATCATCAATAGAGATTTGAAGATCACATCAAATCTTTATGACAGGCTGTATGTAACGCCTTGGAGGTTACACCAAGACGCAGACTGAAGAACCGTATCCAAAATTCGCGTCCCCTTCCCAGATTGGATGACGATCACCCGCGTCCTAGAGGAATGTCCGCGTGATGCAAAGTCGCGTCCCCTCAGCAAACGGGGTCCTTTTTAAAGGAGAACACTTAGTCCATTTTGGGATTAATGGAAAATGCACAAGGCTGCGTCCCTCGCGTCTGCTTGATCCACGTCTTTCCTAGCGAAGCAGATCCGCGTTTCTCCCTACAGACGGATGCCGCGTCTTCTGAACTCATGGCCGCGTCTCCCTATGGATTGACGCTGCGTTTCATCAAAAGAACTTGGTTCTGCCCAAGTCCTTCTGAACTCATGGCCGCGTCTCCCTATGGATTGACGCTGCGTTTCATCAAAAGAACTTGGTTCTGCCCAAGTCCTTCTGAACTCATGGCCGCGTCTCCCTATGGATCGACGCTGCATTTCGCCCAAAGAACTTGGTTCTGCCCAAGTTCTTCTGAACTGATACCCGCATCTCCCTGTGAACAGAGGCCG
Source organism: Agave tequilana (assembly GCA_038442645.1). Lineage (NCBI taxonomy): Eukaryota > Viridiplantae > Streptophyta > Magnoliopsida > Asparagales > Asparagaceae > Agave > Agave tequilana. Next base: position 96,525 of record JAVJIF010001223.1, read on the forward strand.
CGAGTCGATGCTGCGTTTCATTGAAAGAACTTAGTCTTACCTAGGTTCAGTATTCACAGCCAGTGATCAAGAAGTTGGATTCATCCACAGCTAAGCAAAGAAGATGGAACAAAAAAATGTCCTTTTTATATCAAAAGTGGATACAAACACTCTGATAAATAGAGTGTCCTTTTCTTTACAAAAAAAAGAAAAAAGAAAAGAAGGCTAAATGTCCTGGTTCGCCAAGGAACGGATTTGCTCCCTGAGATGATGCATCTTGATCTGACGTGCCTTCTCAGCCTCCATCATGGCTTGGACCCGCAGCTCCTCTTCAGATAGGAAGGGTTTTGCAGCCAGCTGCACTCGCAGAGATTCCACTCTGGAAGAATGTAGAGACAGACTCTCTTCAGCTCGTGCCTTAGCCGCCTGTTGCTCCGCAAGCTCCTCTTTGATGGTAACAAGCTTCTTCTCATTGATCGCAAGCACAGCTTCTGCCTTGGCAATGGTGTCCCGAGCCTTGGCAATGGTGTCCCGAGCACTGATGATGACGTGCTCCGTGCTCTGCATGAAAATCTCGGATTCCCTTGAATCGTCAGTTAGTTTCTGACATTCAGCCTGGGAATATTCGAGGCTGCGGATCTCTGCATCTATTTGTGCCTCTGCCTCCTGTCGCTCTTGTTCTTGAGCAGCTAAGAGCCGGGTTAGGGTGGCCTGGGCCTCACTAGAAGAGCTGGCATTTTCCAAAGACTTCAGCTCGTGCAGGTCGTCTCCCAGTTACTCCACCACCCGCAGACACGCCTGGGCAAGTGAGGGGCCTCCGGTTAATTCGACGTTCTCGGCCAGATTTCTGAGAAGCGTCCGGGCAAAATTGAAGGAGCTGCTTCCACGTAAGATGAGATCAATACATGATCCCATCGAAGCAAAGAATTGTTGCACCATCTGGCGTGCCAGTTCCCCTATATCGTCACCACCTGGGAAGCTTCCCGACCCCTTTTCTGTCACGGGATAAGGCGGATCTTCTCGCACAAGAGTTGTGCTGACCACCGATACGGCTAGAACAGAAGTAGCCTCGGGCGTTTCCAGAGGTGCTATCTTTGCAGGAACCTCCTCCTCAGAAACTTCAGCCGAGACCTGAGCCGTGTGACCTTCTGGAGGGATATCAATCATTGGACTCTCCACCTGAGCCCCCTTAGTTCTCTCTTCAAATGACCACAACATTAGCCACAAAGGTGAAAAGCGAAACATTCAAAATATCAGAACTTCCTTACCACCTGGGAGGTCCAGAGATAGCGAACCCTTGGGTGAATCCTGCAGAGTGAGAGCTTCCCCAGCCTCAGTGGGTACCTCCTTTTCCAGCAAAGCGGAGGGCTCCCTAGTTTCCGCAATCGCCCCTTCCGAAGTTGTCTCGCCAACCGAAGCCTCAACTCTTTCGAGCTGGGTCACCTCTTTTACCATCTCCTCGATATGCGAGGAGGTTGTAGTCTTGGTATTCTCAGCCAACCCTGTAGCGTAAAAGAAGAATGTTAAGACACCTTCTTCAAAACCAAAGAGGAAATCGGGTGAAAGTACCTGCAATGGGAGCAACTATCGCCAACGGTGATGGCGCCGTCAACGGTTCCCCCCCGTACATTTCTTCCTCCGAGATATGGGAGAACTTGCTCGGATCAGGAAGAGTGGGTTCATCACCGTAGTCGACCTTGTCTTCAAACTCGCTTTCCCCTGAGTACGAGGAAGAAGACAGCTCAACGCGAGGAAGCTCTGCAACCAGAGCCTTGCCTCCAATTACCCCAGTGGTAGGACTGGGATCAATTGCCCGAGGACTGGAGATGAAGACACAAGGAGACCCCGACTGCTGTGCCTCATCTCTTCTTTCATGAGTAGAAGAAGGCTCGGGATGAGCTAAAATCCCCAGAATATCGACATCTCCTCCGCTCATGATGTCGACCTCTAACTGCTCATCCTCGTCAGTGGCGGTGGATCGATCAACAAGCTCCCCTTCCTCCGCAGACCCGTGGCTTCTGCTAAGCGACCTGGGAACACGAACTAGAGGAGTTTCTTCTTCAGCTATATCCTCCTCCCTCAGTTCCCTGACACCAGAAGGGATGGCCGCTGGTAGAGAAACTGCTGGCGCCAAGTCTCTCCGCACCTTCTTACGGGCAGGCCCAGCAGTGGAAGTAGAGCCCTGACAACGCTTGCTTACCGCCTGTCGAGACTTAGTTGCTAGAGGCTCTGCCCTTGTTGCTCGCGGCTCCGCCTTAGTCGCTTGCGGCTCCGCCCTTGGTGGTCGTGGCTCCGTGGCTCGTGGCTCCCTTCTCGTTCTTCTCCCGACCTCCTTCTGGGCCTTCAGGTACTGTTCTACAAGTTTCGACGGTTTACCGGACTCTGTCCTTGCCTCGAGACTTGCATTGATGCTCTCGATGCATGAAGACGCCGGAAAAAAGTCTGGTGTCTGGATGGCTTGGGAGTACCAAGTGCAGAAGCTGAGGCTCATATGGCACTTGGGCCCCTCGAGAGGTAGACGAAAAGTTGCTCCCGTCCCTCCAGCCACACTGTAGTACCAGGCCCGAGCACCCTCGAACAGGTTCCCTTCGAAGGCGAGTCGAGCATTGGGGTTCCCGACATAGAGCTGATCATAGCCGAACTGTCGAGCGAAGCGATTCGGCATGTACGGCTCAATGGTGCATGACGTCCCTTGCCGGAAAAGCACATATCCGGGCCGAATATTGAGCAACCACCAGAAGGCTCCCGAGGATAACCTCGTGAAATCATCTGGGCCCGCGGAATCAATAAGTAGATCCCCGAAAGATGCACCAGGGATCTGGGGGAGGCAACGATTGAGCTGGTAGTTCGCAGGGTCTGAAAGGCACTTCCGGACGTAATATATATAAGGATCACGCCAGTTCGAACCCTCCAACCGCTGTACAAAAGGGACAGAACTCTCCCTCCAACGCACCGCCGTCATCAAGGAAGGGCAATGCATCACGTACCAAGCCATGAGGTACGTGTAAGGCAGCTCGACCCGAGGGTTGGGACGCTTCACCGTCGGATTCCCCTCTGAGTCAACATACAGCTTTCCCTCGGAGTCTGCAGTTTTCGGTGGCTCGCAGAAATTCTTAGCTAGCGCCCGCAGCCCACTCTAAATACCAGCCGCCACGGCCGGGAGAAGGGCTATGGGGTTGCCATGAGCCAGGAGCACCGCCGGGTACACCACGTCAGCAATAATAACTTCATGTGGCAGCATGGGCACCACACAACGCTTCAGCCACAGCATCAGAAAGCCCGCCAACAGCGCCCGATTGGAGATAGGGGTCCGGGCTTGATGGTGAAAGCTTTCAAAAATCAAGTCAGGGTCGAAACCATCCTCGTTCGACTCCGTGGTGTAGAAACTGTCAGAAGCCTGGTCGATCCTATCTTCAATCTCCCTATCGGAGCTGGGAGCCAATCGGGTTATCAGATGGTCTTTGGTGTTGACGTTGTTGAACAAGTAACTGGCCCAAGACAGTTGCTTGACTCCCTGCGACCGCCATTTGGTTATCTGGCCGCAAATGTGGAAGTGACATAGCACTTCCCAGTAGGTCTCATATATTAGGGGATACTCCTCCTTCAAAAGGTGAAGCTCCACAGTGGTCGGGACATATTCCTCATAGGGAATGTCCCCTGTTGCCAATCCTGAGACTTCATGCAGCTCGTGCAGAGCGAGGCCCATCTCCCCGACCGGAGTGAAGAACGTCCCCGTCAAAGAATTATAACGCTCTAGAACCCCGAAGAAGTTCTGAGAGCTTTGAGGGATCCCCCACTGCACGGCCCTGACTGCCGAGTACAGTCCCACACGCTTTAGCAGATCCCCGAGCTCGGTAAGGACAAAGCCGACCATCCTGCCCCACCAATAGTTCTCCGTGGAATGGACCCATCCGGGCGCACGGAACCCAACCGGATAATCACCCTCCGCTTCCATGAATGCGTTGAGGAAGGTAGTGCCGAGTTGTGATATCTCTCCAGCCGGAACCTCAGACTTGCGCGACCCAGGAAAAAGGCCGATAACCGACCTGTCATGGCTATCATGACGGTGTACTTTATGGGAGCCCAAATCACCGAGAGTAATCTCAGGGACATATCGAGAAAGGTCCCATTCCATCTTCCGAGGGACGGACATGTGCTGGAAATAGGACAGCGGGAACATCCTCTCCATGCCCGGAAGAAAGAATCTTCCACCCCTTATTTGACGGAGCCATTTGTAAGTTCCGTCATACACGCGATAGCCGCCATCGTGGATACGATCTCCGAAGAAGAAGGCAGACTTCTCCAGCTTGATGCCAGCATCCGTTGTGAATGATGCATCGGTCATAAGCACCCGAAGAGTCCTCATGTCAACATTCGAGAGCCTCTCCTCACGAGCCTGCGACCGGTCAGCAGTCACAGGGACAGTCCTTTGTAGCACAAAGGTCAAGTCCCGGTCAGCACCACCTACATGTCCAAAGTGGCGCGTCTTGGCGAGTGAAGTAGTAAGGTGTGGCGCTGCAAAAAGAAAAGGACACTTAGTTAGATACTTTATCAAAAGCAAGGAAAAAATGCTAAGTGTTCATAACCCAGACGCAGAAGAGATACTGGACGCAGGAATTATCAAATCCGCGTCCAGACCTGCGCATCCACGTCCAAACGCAGAAGAGATACTAGACGCAGGAATTATCAAACCCGCGTCCAGACCTGCGCATCCACGTCCAAACGCAGAAGAGATACTAGACGCAGGAATTATCAAACCCGCGTCCAGACCTGCGCATCCATGTCCAAACGCAGAGGAGATACTGGACGCAGGAATTATCAAGTCCGCGTCCAGACCTGCAAGATCCGCGTTTTGCAAACCAAGACTTATGAGATTCAAGTACTTGGACTCAGGCGCCAGACCGTAAGAACCAGCACCTGATGTTACAGAACGCAAGGATCAAAGTTCGCGTTTAAACCCTTCACAATTAGAAATATTCTAAGTGAAGGGTCCAAAAGGCAGGACCTAATGGCACCGGGTCATCAAACCCGTGCCTCGGTTATCAACCCAAAGACTGCGTCTGGGAATCAAACACGAGTTAAAATTCCTTTAATGGCAAATTCACGCCTAAAAGGCATTTTACCTTGGAGACCTTGGAGAACAACATCCTGCGCAGAGGAGGAGCTGCCCCTCCGGGCCTCGGCGACGGTCGCCTTTGAAGAAGAAGCAGTCGGCTTGGTCTTGGGTGCCATTGCTAAGTCAATCCGAGGTTAAACAGATGAACAGAAGGGGAAATTCTCTTTCTTAATTTTATCAGCGAGTGCGTTCGGAGAAGAAGAGGAATCTTCCCAACTGTGGCCTTTTATAGGCACAAGGATTCGCGAAGATACGCAGCGTATGGCCCGATGAATTCTGCGGCGAATCTCTGTTCGACGCGTGGAACAAAATCACTTTAACAGAGAAGATCATGCGCCACGACTCCGCTGGCGAATCGTCGCTCGACACGTGGCACGGATCATTTAATGAGCCAGGAAATTCGCGCGCCAAAAGGTGAAATCCCGTCGGTTCCCCAGGCCAACTGGCAGCGCAATCATGAAGTGGCACGGACTCGCACCCGACGGCCATGTCCCTTCGATGGATATGCCCCGTCAGCATCGCCATAAATGCGCCCAGACAATCGCGTCTATATTCAAAAGATGCGTCTCTCCGAAGTTCGCGTCTTCAGCTGAACATCGCGTCTGCCTTATGAAGATCAGTCGCGTTTCCATTGCCAAAAGGTCGCGTCTCGCTAAGAAGTCGCGTCTTTAAAGCAGTCTCATCTTTGCTTTTCAAAAAGGAACCCGCGTTCAGTCCCTGCTTCTGCGAATCAGTTCAACAGTACACTGGCACAAGCAGAAGACCAACCACTCCTGGCTTAAAGCGCACCCGTGACAGACTTAAAAGCAAACGGGGAGGTTTAGACTGTGTATCTAGACACTCAACATGATCAACTCCGGTGGCTTCAAAGAGTTCAACAGTACACTCACGAAGACCAACTCCAGAATAGATCAAAACCCGGAGCACTAACAGTCCAGTCATGAAAGCAAATATGGCCAAAATCCAAAGTATTTCGAAATCCGTCCCAGTTAACTGCGGAATATCGAAAACTTTGGAGGGGGTTCTGTAGGCTGTCCAAAAGTTACTGGAGGACAAGCCATTAAAAAGCAAAGTTTCAAGTTCTAGACGCGAGGGACTATCACCCGCGTCTCAGCATCAAGGCGCGCTGGCTCGACACCCGCGTCTCAGCATCAAGGCGCGTTGGCTCAACACCCGCGTCTCAGCATCAAGGCGCGTTGGCTCGACACCCGCGTCTCAGCATCAAGGCGCGTCGGCCTGACACCCGCGTCTCAGCATCAAGGCGCGTTAGCCTGACACCCGCGTCTCAGTTATAACCGCCTTGGTTAAGGGACCAATCACTGCCCACACGTAGGGGAGATCAGCCCCCATCGTGGCATGTCTTTAGCAAGCACGTGGGTTGGTTACCGCCCATGTAGCAGGGAAGTTGGCCTTCATTGTGGAGCGCTTTTAGGGGGGGACGTTCACCCCCTAAGATCTCTATAAATAGCCCCGTCGCTATGAAGAAGAGGTCGGACCCTTGGCAATCAAAAAAAAAAGAAGAGAAGCAGAAGAGGACAACAGAGAGATATCAACAGGCGCGATACATACAGAGAGAGAGAGAGAGAGAGAGAGAGAGCTCGACTCTTCAAGCCAACTTGCTGCGTACAAGTTGCTCTTCGCCTACCTTCTCTTTTAGAGTTTTGGTAGACGGGGCTGAGTTACTCCTTCTACCTGCCAAGGAGAAGATCCCTTGACGGTCCAGACGATCATCTGGTCAACGGAGAACAAGATTCACTCTCCACCGCTACACGAAGAACCCAGCACTAAACAAAGGGGGGATTCAAGCTTCAACATCCTCCCTCCCTTGTAACCGGAAGATTAGTCTGTTGTAATTTTTCATCTGATTCAAGGAAATTTTACAACCCCCCTCCTTCTCCTTCCGTGTCCAACATCTAGCACTTAACATCACCCCTCTATTTATAAGGATAAGAAGAAAACCCAAATTAGCCCAGATCGGGTCCAGAATTAACTCTGACCCGACCTCCAGTCGACCGGCCGGTCAACCGCTTCAAGAGTGCGGTCAATTGGGGGTCGATCGCTCAATGTCATAGGGCTTTCTGTAAAATGGTTGACCGACCGATCGACCGAGCCAATGAGTTTTTTTACCTTCCAGGTCGGTCGATCGCTCGGTCGACCAATATGTTGGTTATCTTCATTCTCGGTGCACATCAATCGACTGCCCGATCGACCGAAGTTCTGTCAAGTTCTGTCATAGAGTTTAAAAAGCTCTATTACCTATGTTTTTGATATTCTCTCTCTACAGTTATCAATTTGAAATTAAAAAAATACATTAGAACATAAAAAGAGTGTTGTTTGAGCTCTCATAATCACACATGTGCACTGCACCTGCTAAAAACTAATTTAATATAGCTGGAAGTGTTGGACTAACATGAGATTAATTAAATGGTTTGAAAGATTAACATGAAATAACTTGGAGGGAAAGATTAATACGCTCAAGTGAGCATGAGCATCATTTAAGTGGTTACACTTCCTTCCCTTCATGGAAGGTTATAGGTTTGAATCACCCAATTTTTAAGGGGCGAGGGGGATTTTTGAAGCAAAATTTATCGGGCACACTAGGTGCGTATCATATAATGATTCATGATGGGCGCGCAACACACGTATCACTACTCATAGTGGAGTTTTTTTACCCTACTATGACGGGTTTTTCTTTCTCCCTATCGGGGGCTATGACGTGAGCTTTGAAAGTACACCTAGAGGGGGTGTATAGGTATACCGCTAATCTAGGGACAAATAATATAGAATTAAAAACTTCTACACTACATATAATGTATAACCAAGAGTGAAACCGAATTTCCCGTGAAGGGCTCTAGAACTTCTCCTCATGATTCTTCTAAACTAAGAGTTCAGGTGCTTCAATAGGTCTCTTGGTTGAATGCTATTGTGAACACAGAAACAATATCAAACATGAATAGATATGAGTAAGAACAGCAATACAAGATATAAAGAGTAGAGAGTTGAGAGAGAAAGATCCAAATGCAAACACGATGATATGTTTCGAGGTTCAAACCACCGCTCTACATTCCCGCTTTCACACAGAAAAATTTCTACTATGTCCACCAAGGACCTTCCACAAAGGGACCTCTGTTGGGAAATAATTTGTATGCTCTGATATCAATTATTATGATTTCAGGGGAGGATGCCTCAACGACCGGATCGACTGGGGTGATGCAGCGGATATGAACCACAGGATCTACTACAACAACTTGAAGAAGAGAATAAGAAGATATCTCAAAGTAGATAGAAAGCCAACACACAATATAATATGGTTTCACCAATCAAAAAGATCATGTGTATGTTCACGGGAGAAGGGGAGAAACTTTATTAAAACTTTGAGGGAGTACAATAAGAATTGATTACACCTCATGCTGAGAAGTTACAAACCCTTGATGGCCGCCAAGAACAGCGAACCCTTATGGCTAAACTTCTCTCACGAATCTCTCACCTAGATGAATTGTACCCTTAGGAATTATAAATTCATAGGATTCTCTTGGAATATATTGAAGGCCACCCTTAAAGGGTTATTTATAGACCATAAAACTCTCCTAGTCTAAACAAACTCCTTCAATCAGAATAAAGAAAACTTGAATCCAACTCAGACTCAAAACAGATCCAAAAAAGAAAACTGTCAAATCTGACATTAATTGACTATCTTTATGACGTATTCACATATAATCCTAACAATCTCCCTCTTAACTTGAATATGTCCAAGTCCGAGAATAGCCACCTGTTCCATGTGCTCGCATCCACGCACAATGGAACAAACTTGACTTCATCTCTATCTCACACCCTCTTCTCCATACCTCCTTATGGGGTTCACATCTTGATTAGGTCGAACAATTTTAGGCCCAATCTGAACTTTATTATTCAATGACCTCCTCGATCCACACAAGATTTATGAGAATTTGCTCCACTATAGGAGTAACGGTCTAGACTACCTTGCTGCGCGCCTAGTCCTAATCTCCTTTTGGGGTACAATTGAACATCTGAGCTTGAATCGATCATAGTCTCTGATTGTTCCACAGTCACCGCTTTTGAAGTCGAGGATAACTACAATTCACCAACTATAACCTCTGAATTCCTCAACATATACACATTGTCGACACGTTCAGCTTGAAACATCACATGGGTCTCTTTGGAAACTTTCATAAGATCACCTTTCGAACTGAAAAAACCTTCTCTATGTAGGACTCCAAGAGAGATGAGATTATACCTTGATTCGAGAACATGATGAACGTCTTGAAGAGTAGTGATGCATCCATCATGAGACTAAAACTGGATAGTTCCTTCACCAATCACCTTGCTTGTAGCAAAATTTTCCATGAAAACTTTCCCCTTGAACCGAAGTGTATGAAGAGAACATCTGAAATACACCTAGAGGGGATTGAATAGGTGTACATGATAATCTAGGACAAATGATGCGAAATTAAAAACTTAATTGCAAGCGCACTATGTGTAACCAAGAGTGAGCCCGAATTCTCCATGAAGGGCTCTGAAACTACTCCTCTAGATTCCTCTAGATTAAGAGTTGAGGTGCTTTACTAAGCTCTCTTTGTTGAACACAAGTGTGGGCACACACAAATAATATCTAGCATATGAATATGAACAATATAAAGCAATGCAAGATATAAGAGTATAGAGTTGAGAGACGTGGATCAAACGCAAACAACAAGATATGTTTTGAGGTTCGAGCCACTGCTCTATATCCCCGCCTTCACACAGAAGGATTTTCACTATGTCCACACAGGACCTTCCACAAAGGGACCACCACTGAGGAATTACAACTCTACACTGGGAGTACACAACTCCTCTCTCAATACAAACACCTCTACACAAGAGGCAAGCACAAAGCCAAAGCAAAGAAAAAGTTTACAATTTGGTGATCCAATGATCACAAACTCTCTCTTGGTGAGCTTGAAAGATCACAAATAATTTTTCTCACAAAAATAAGATTCTATAGATAGGTATTGAATTGATAGCTCAAGTGTGAGAAAAACAAAGTGTTTTGAAAAAGAAAACACAAAGAAAAACTCTTAGAAAAAACTTCTTGATAGATAAAGAAATGAAGAACAAAATGATAATTACCAAATATTGGTTTTCTTTGATTTTCCAAAAACTTTGAAACAAATAAAGATTAGAGAATTTTTGGCACAAAAAACTTGTTTTGAAAACTTGCTAAAAATCCTTAAGAAGATGAAAAAAATTGCTCTAAAAAATCTTAGTTAAAACTGGACAAAGGAACCCGTATTTATTGGGGATTCAAAATATAGTCGTTGGAGTCCAGGTCAGGTCAAAACTGACCTGTCGGTCGACCGCCTGGTCGACCAGACAACTATCAGATTGCTGGCTGTTGGGGCTGTCGGTCGATCGGCTGGTCGACCACCCCAAGGCAATTACCTTTCAGTCGACCGAGGCCAGAACCAGAGAGTGAACTCTCTGGTTGGTCGACCGGGGCCAGATCCAGAGTGCAAGCTCTCTGAATTGGTCAACCCGACGGTCGACCAGCCCATACGCCAAGGCAAGCTGTGTACATCTGTGCACATCAGTCGACTGCCCGGTCAACCGAGCTCTGGTCTGGTCGACCGGTCGGTCGACCGCCAGTGGGCTCAGGATAGGGTTTTAAGGTTTGAAAATTTGGTTTTAAATACCTATAAAATCCCATAAAAGCACATAAAATCCACAAAAATAAGTTCTTATAAATTTTGAAGAACAAATATGTGTGATTAAGATTCAACACATATTTCAAAGTATTTTTGTGATATTGAAATTTAGTTTTAAATTGGAAACCGTATTTATCATAAATCAAACATTGAAATGAAAGACTGATTTCTCTAAAACTAGCATAGATACAAAAACATGATATTAAACAACATTTGAAGCATGATGCACGGACAGAATCCAATACACATATAAAGAATACATTTATGTTTTTGACATTAAATCCAAAAATAAATTTTGTTAAAAACAAAACTTGAAATACATGAACTAAAATCATCAAAACAAGTGTTCTATACATTTGAACCATCAATGTATATGGATGAAATTCAATCTACTTATAAACCAAGTAAACTTATTTTGATTCCATCTATTTATGAAAACTAAAGATATGTTCTTTGAAAATCCAAAACTAGTTAAACTGAAACCAAAAACTATTTTAACTTATGTGTGTATGTGTGAACTTGAGCATATCAAGACTAAGCTATCCTTACACAAGATCTAAAATAAAACTAAACTAAACAAACCAATATCTTCTTGTAGAACTCCTTCTCCAAGCCCACTCGATCCAAACACAATCTAAATAGCTTGACTCGACCGAGTGCTAGATGCGATCGTTAGGATGAGAGCTCTTGAATCAACACTGTGTTAGCTTCAAAACTTGACTTTGAATCTTTTGTTGAAGTTAATTAACTACTAAGATTTTGATCAATATCTGAAACTTATTACACAAGATCATTAGTAAACTAACCTTCATAAGCTAGTCATCATCAAAACTAAGGTCAGGGGTCTCTGGGCCAATAATCTCCCTCTTTTTGATGATGACAAAACTTATGAGGTTATATATGCATAGATTGATATTAAGCTTCATAAAAGCTCCCCCTTAACTTATGCATAATCAATAAACATATAAAGATATGCAATATAGCTCAAGATACCAAATAAAAAGAAGGTGTATATATGCATAAATACTTAATGAAACATGCATATGTAAACCTAAATCTTTCTCACTTTTTGTCATTCATCAACAAAGGGGTGAAGACAATCAAGCAATATCAACAAAATATATTTTGAAATAAAATTTTGATACTAATAATAAATAATCAATTAAAGAAACCAACAGAAAGTAAAACAATCTTTTAACTAATTAAAAATTAAACATTCTTTTTACCAATTGGTACCAATAAAAGGCATGATACCAATTGAAAGCAAAAACTAAATTTTGGGGTAAACACTAAAACCATTATGCAATGTAGATACCAAATTGAGAATGATATCAATTTAAGATTATTGATTCTAATATTGAAAATGTTAGCATATATCAAAACAAAGTATTTGTCAACATAAAAGTGGGAGTAAGATACCAATTGAAAATAAAATCGATTGAAAGATAAAACAAGAATTTTTCTCCCCCTTTATGAAATACTAATAAAATAATGCATAAGCTTGTATAAGATACCAATTGAAAAACAATTAACATTAAGAACTAAATCAAGCTTAGCAATAAATAATTTGTGCTAAAAATGTGTGGACGCGTAAAATAAGCACAATAAAACATCTATATATATGTATCAGAGAAATATAATGCTAATTTAGATTTGATCCTTACAAAAAAATATGAATATACAAAATGAATTTTTTTTGAAAATTATGTATAACTCATACCTACTACCCATTCATACACATGTTTAAAAGATATTCAATTAAGGGTATACAAGGTATGGTCACCCCTTCAACCGCCCTTTGGCTGGTAGGGATTTTTAAAAATATGATTTGAAAATATTTGAAAATATTTGAAAACTCTACCAAATTGAAGAATAACGAAACTAGTTTTATGATAATTTTGAAAACTAGTACGAAGTCCTTCAAGTAAGGAATAAACTATAAATGTATCCATGAAATATGAAAAGTACATGAGAATCTACACTCAAAAAGCAATAAAGCATATATATTCTCATGAAATAAAAATCATGAGTAAACAAGATATAGAGTGTATAAAAATCATGCAATCAATAAAATCATGAAAATAAGGCATTGAAACTTAGATGAAATTTCTTTTATCAAAAACAAGAAATCATCAAAACACAAGAGATTCTATTTTTATCAAAAACAAAACAAGTTTCAAGGTATATGTATGTTTTGTCGAAACTAAAATTATACATACATATCCTAAATATAAACGAGTCCATAAAAGAATATTGCATGAAAAGCTAGTGACTCTATGATAGATATGTATATCCATTATTTTAGACAAAATTAATATATACATGAAGCTAAACATATTTTTATGAAAACATGTACAAAAATAGAGAATACAAGTTAAAATATAAGAATTATCAAAACAATGTTATACAAGTACATCTAATGGATACAAATGAGCAATAAAGCAGAAATACATAATAATCAAATGTGGCTCACTAGTTGTACAAGTATAAATACAAGTTTTAATAAAAGTTACTTCTAAACATGTAATCAAAACATGAAGCATAAAAACAAACATGATCATTAGGCTAAATGCACGTGCTATTAGAACTAAGATAAACGCAATAGCCAAACTAGTGAGAAAATAAAAATATAAGTCCATATGAACATAGGTGTATCTTAAAAACTATCTATGTATATCACATGTCTAATAATTGCATTTATCATAATGATCATTGAAAATCAAGACATGCTAAAAATATTTATATAAAAGCATGTAAACAAAATGAGAGTTAGAGATAGTTTACAAATCAATGAACCAATTTCTAGGTCTCAAAAGCATGGAGGTTCTTCCCACCTAAACATCCCATGAAAGTGACACATCCATAAATATAATCTTTAGGCTCAGATTGCATCCACCATCAAGACACCACTACTCTCACGTCAAGTGAGCACCCACTCCTACAACAAATGAAATAGGGGTGGATCTTAATACCCATACCTTTTTGGGTCCATGGGGGTTAGCACCTTTCCTAACCCAAACAAACTTATTTGTAAAATTTGAATTATGTATTCTGTCATAACGAAACTTTGTAAGGTGGCCCGTTCGTCCATAATGTGTACAAATGTACACATGAGCATACATAGTCTCATGTGTGTGAACATGATGAGCACATGTATGCCGTGAATGGTGTGCATACATATGTGGAACTTATTTCTTCCGAAACATGGATTCTAACCTTTTGTGTTCAAGGCACAATGGCTTAAAGTAGAGCCCAAACAATTAACACTCTTCTTCAAGACACAAATATCATTTTCATTGATTGAAGAAGAAGTAGAGCATATAACATGTTTATCAATAGAAGATAAATTTATAGTAGCATGACAAACATGAGAATCAAAAGTATTTTTCAAAGAAACATTTTCTAAAGAAATAGATTCCAATTCTTTAGAAATTAGAACTATTTTATTTTTCAAAACATCCTTTTCTTTTACAACAAAATCTAGTTTTGAAGACAAAACCTCATTATTCTTCAAAATAATATCAAATCATTTTTATTTTTCAAAATTTTATTTTTTTAAAACAAGGTCAAGTTGGGATTTCAATGAGTCCCTTTCATTAGAAACCTCAACCTTCTCTTGCAAAACCATATCAAGTTTAGAAAATAAATTTTTATTTTCTTCTTTTAATTTAAAACTTTTCTTTTTCAAAAGTTTATATTTTTCTAGCAAGTTTTCACAAAATAATGAAAGTTCTTCATTTAAAACATTTGCATGTGCATCCATAGAATTATCATCACATGAAGAACTAGCACAATCATCTAGTTGAGTGTCCGAAATTTCCTCAAGGGAGTCAATCCCTTGGACCATAAAGCAAGCTTGGTCGAACTCATCTCCACTAGCTTCTTTCTCCAAAACATGTGTCATTTGTACCTTGGGAGAAGTCAATGTGTTCTACACTGTAAAAGCGGAATCACAATAAGAAACTATAAAAATTGTTCTTTGCTCAGTGTGTGCCTAAGTGCCTCTAAGGCTTGTGTATTAGCCTCTATATGCTTGTCTACCAAGCTAAGATTTCTCGTTAGTGGCAACGTAAACATGCAACCTAGGGTTTTAAGATATGCACTCTTCTTAAACTTTCACATATTGATGGTAGAAATATCATACATGGGAGGGGTAAGGAAATCCATGAGTGTATAAACTATATGTATGCAAATACAAATACTAGATTAACTATCTATGGATCTCACTCTTAGGTAATTAAACTGAATATTAGGAGCACTAGCTCTGATACCAATTGAAATACACCTAGAGGGAGGGTGAATAGGTATACTTTCTAATCTAGGACAAATGATGTAGAGTTAAAAACTTAATTACAAACACACTATGTGTAATCAAGAGTGAGCCCAAATTTCCCGTAAAAGGCTCTGAAACTACTCCTCTAGATTCCTCTAGATTAAGAGTTAAGGTACTTTAATAAGCTCTCTTGGTTGAACACAAGTATGGACACACACAAACAATATCTAGCATATGAATATGAACAATGTAAAGCAATGCAATATATAAGAGAGATAGAGTTGAGAGATAGTGGATCAAACACAAATACCAAGATATGTTTCGAGGTTCGAGTCACTGCTCTATGTCCCCGCCTTCACACAGAAGGATTTTCGCTATGTCCACACAGGACCTTCCATAAAGGGACCTCCACTGAGGAATTCCAACTTTACACCGGGAGTACATGACTCCTCTCTCAATACAAACACCTCTACATAAGAGGGAAGGTACAAAGCCAAAGCAAAGAAAAAGTTTACAACTTGGTGATCCAATGATAACAAACTCTCTCTTGGTGATCTTGAAAGATCACGAACAATTTTTCTTACAAAAACAAGATCCTATAGACAGGTATTGAATTGATGCTCAAGTGTGAGAAAAACAAAGTGTTTTGAAAAAGAAAACACAAAGAAAAACTCTTAGGAAAAACTTCTTAATAGATAAAGAAATGAAGAACAAAACTAGAATTCTCAAATATTAGTTTTCTTTGATTTTCCAAAAACTTTGAAACAAATAAAGATAAGAGAATTTTTGGCACAAAAAATTGTTTTGAAAACTTGCTTAAAACCCTTAAGAAGATGGAAAACATTGCTCTAAAAAATCTTAGTTAAAACTAGCCAAAAAAACCCATATTTATAGAGGATCCAAAATATAGCTGTTGGGGTCTAGGTCAGGTCAAAACTAACCTGTCTGTCAACGACCCAGTCGATTGGCCAATGGTTAGATTTTTGACCGTTGGGGCTATCGATCAACCGGCTGGTCGACCATCACAAGGCAATTTGGTTGTCGGTCGATTGGCCGGTCGATCGAGGCCAGAACCAGAAAGTGAACTTTCTGGTCAATCGACCGCACAATCTACCAGGACCAGATCCAAAGAGCAAGCTCTCTAGATCAGTCGACCGGATGGTCGACCGGCTCATAGGCCAAGGCAAACTATGCACGTCTATGCACATCAGTCGACCGAGCTCTGGTCCGGTCGATCGGTCGGTCGATTGCCAGTGGGATCAGGTTAAGGTTTTAGGATTTAAAAACTTGGTCTTTTACATTCCTATAAAATTTCATAAAATCCACAAAAATTTATTATAAATATTTGATGAACAAATATACGTGACTAATATTCAACACATATTTCAAACATTTGAACTATTTTTGTGATATTGAAATTTAGCTTTAAATTGGGAACCATATTTTTCTTAAACCAAACTTTGAAATGAAAGACTGATTTCTCCAAAACTAGCATAGATACAAAAACATGATATTCAACAACATTTGAAGAATGATGTGCATGGATAGAATCAAATACACATATAAAGGATATATCTATGTTTTTGACATTAAATCCAAAACTAAGTTTTGTTAAAACCAAAACTTGAAACACATGAACTAGAATCATCAAAATAAGTTTTTCTATACATTTGAACCATCAATGTATATGGTTGAAATCCAATATACATATAAACCAAGTAAACTTGTTTTGATTCTATCTATGCATGAAAACTAAAGATATGTTCTTTGAAAATCCAAAACCAATTAAACTGAAACCAAAAACTATTTTAACTTTTGTGTGTGTGAACTTGAGCATATCAAGATTAAGCTAACCTTACACAAGATCTAATACAAAACTGAATAAACAAACTGACATCTTCTTGTGAACTCCTTCTCCAAGCCGACTCGATCCAAATACAATCTAAAGAGCTTGACTCCAACTGAGTGCTAGATGCGATCGTTACGATGAGAGCTCTTGAATCAACACTGTGTTAGCACCAAAACTTGGCTTTGAATCCTTTGTTGAAGCTAATCACCTACTAAGATATTGATCAATATCTAAAATTTATTAAACACAAGATCATTAGTAAACTAACCTTCATAAGTTAGTCATCATCTAAACTAAGGCCAAGGGTCTCGGGCCAACATCTTCCTATTGGAACTGATATGATGTGAACATCTAGAATCTATGACCCATCTACCTTTGATACCAATTAGTTTGTCTGTAACGGATAGAACGTCGTATTGTTCTTTATCTCCTTCAACCAGTTCAGTGTATTAGCATCTGGTTGTTTCTTCTTTCGAAGCCAACACTCTGATCTAATGTGTCCCTTCTTGTGACAATAGTTGCATGTCAAATTCTTATGTTTTGAGTTACCCATGAAACTTTCATTATTACTCTTCTCCCTTGAATAATGAACTTTCCTGAAATTATCATAATGAGACTCACCCGTCAACTGGGTGTCAATTTTGTCCTTGTTGAGCAGTTGCTCTTTGATGACTTGCCTCCATAGATGATCGCTTCCCTAAAGCTCTTATATGAAAAAGGTAAAAAGACATAGTAATAGAAGTGCTTGATTCTCATCTTCTATCTTAACCTCTATCTTATCTAGATCATTGATTATAGAGAAAATTTTGCAATGTGAGACTTGATAGGTGTACCTTCATGTATGCGGAGAATACAAAGAGACGCTGCTTCAGAATCAACTGATTCGCCAACGACTTCTTCAGATAGTGGACCTGAAGTCGCTCCCACAGCGAGAATACTGTTTTCTCTATAGAAAACTCATCCAACACTTACGTTTGCCAAGCAAAACTAAATAGCTGTCAAGACTTTCTTATCCAACTCCTGCTAAGTTTCTTCCTTCGTGTCTTGAGGCTTTTTCTCCCTCCAAAGTAGTACTTTCTTCAACCCGCTCTGGGTAAGGATGGCGTTCATCATAATTTGCCACCTGCTGAAATTGATGACGCCATCAAACTTTTGAATATAAAACTTGATTGTAGATATCTTCATGTTAACATTGCTCTGATACCAATTATTGGGAAACAATATGTATGCTCTGATACCATTTGTTGTGATTTTAGGAAAGGATGCCCCTATGACCGGATCACTGGGGCACCACAGCGGATACAAACCACATGATCTACTAAGACAACTTGAAGAAGAGAAGAAGAAGATATTCTAAAGTAGATAGAAAGCCAACACACAATATAACGTGGTTCCACCGATCAAACAGATCGTATGTACGTCCGTAGGAGAAGGTGAGAAACTTTATTAAAACTTTGGGGGAGTACAATAAGAATTACTTATACCTTACACTGAGAAGTTACAAGCCCTTGATGGCCGCCAAGAACAGCGAACCTTGTGGTTACGCTTCTCTCCCACTCACCTAGATGAATTACACCATTAGGAATTATAAATTCATAGGATTCACTTGGAATACATTGAAGGCCACCCCTAAGAGGTTTTTTATAGACCATAAAACTCTCCTAGTCCTAAACAAACTCTTTCATTCAGAATAAAAGAAAACTTGAATCCAACTCAGACTCAAAACAGATCCAGAAAAGAAAATTGCCAAATCCGACATTAATGGCTACCTTTATGACGTATTCATGTCATAATCCTAACAACCTCCACCGAGGAATTATAACTTACAAATCGGAAGTACATAGCTCCAACTCTCACACCTCTACACAAGAGAGAAGGCACAAATCCAAGCACAAAGTAAAGAAAGATTGCAACATGGTGATCATAAATATCACGAACAATACTTGGTGATCCAATGACCACAAACAAAACAACTTTCATAATACAAGATCCTAGATAATAGGTTTTTATAATGAATAGCTTAAGTATGTAAGTGAACAAAGATTTTGGAAAAGAAATACAAAGGAAAACACTTGGAAAAACTCTTGAAATGATATAGAAATTTAGAGATAAAAACTAAATTCCCAAAACTTATTTTTCTTTGATTTTCCAGAACTTTGAAACAAACAAAGATATAGATATTAAAAACTTGCTGAAAACTCAGTTGAAGTCAGGAAATATTAGCTCTTAAAAATGTTAAGAAAACTGGTTAAGAAAACTCAAGTTATAGGGTTAGAAAAACTAACCGTTGGGCTCTGAACCCAGCCTAAACTGGCTTGTCGAACGACCGGGCAACCTAACCCAAACTGGCCTGTCGGTCGACCGACTAACAATCATTTTTATGACCATTGGGGTTGCCGGTTGATTGGTCGACCGCACCCAAAAAAATAGAATCACAACTCTTTGTCGATCGATCGCTCGGTCGACCTAGCTAGGCCTGAGAATGGGCTTGAACAGTCGGTCGACCGGTCGGTGGACAGCTAGTTAGGCTCGTGAATATGTGCATGTCGGTCGACCGAGCCAGCCTGCTGATCTATCACCGATATTGCATATATATTGTCACATTCCCATATTTATTATCTAATAAAGCCTGTTATTTAGTCTTGTTTGTATTTAATAATGTGCAGGCCTATTACTAATGGAGGTAGAAAAGAAATGAGCTTAAAAACCCACTTTAATTCTGATTTAATTAAATTTAAATCTTAAATAAAGATGGGGACAAATATTCAAGAGGATAGAGACGATTCCAGCTAAAGAACAATGCAAATCAAGGGAGATAAAACCAGTTGAAAATCAGTTAAATTTGAATCCAGTTTGTTAATCAAAGATCAATGAAGAATCATCCAAATCAGAAGGTCAAATAGCATATCTTTTGGGATATACATAAAGAAAAATCAAATCCCTCGATCTTGACCCCTGATGTGGCTAGATAACCACATCAGGGCCGCGGATCTGCGGCCAAAGCCGCGGATCCGTAGCTTGGTTAAAGAGATAGGGGAAGCGTTTGCTTCCCCTATCTGCTCACGGTCTTCCCCTTCGAGTTTTTGGCTATAAATATTGCATTCTACAGAGAAGAAGGGACCAGAAGACGAGTTTAAGTTTCTTACTTTATTTTTAGGATTTAGGATAAATTATTAGATAATTTATGAGAAGTTGTATCTCATTTTTGTTTTTGTAGTTCAGTCCAGTAATAAGTGAGAGAGACAAAGAGTGATTGTAATCCGACATTGAAGTGACATCAATAAGATTTAAGATCTTCCTTCTTCTCCAAACTATCTGGCATGTTACATTTGTTTTATATGCATTATTTTACATTGATCACGAGTAGCTAAGCGTTTTTCTGGGCTCGTTAATCTATCTATTCTATCCCTCTTCTCTTGATTGATTTTCATGAAAGCAACCCTACTTGAATCATTGGTATGCCTAAGTCAAGCTCTGTTCTTGAAGGCACATGAGGATGAGTGTTAAATTTTAAACATTTATTTTAAAAACACAACTATTTCTAAATCATTTTTATTCCATACTTGCTTCCTCGCTTGATGGTTGAACATTCTATTTTAATTTTTGTAAAGAAAAGTTTTCAGTCTTTGAAATAAAATCATCTTATTTGTTTTACTTGAACACTCAAAGGAATCTTTGTGTTTTGCCTATGACAAGAGTGAGGCATTAAAATTTTCTTGAGAAAAGTAAATATTTGAGTTGAAGAATAGTGAGCCCGGATCTTTTCTATTATTTAAATCACAACAAAATCACTCTCAAAGCATTTTCTAAAATGTCATTTTCTCCACAATCTTCTCCAAATTTTTAAGTTTTCTTTAAATCACTTCTCTACTCTCAATTTTCTTTTCAACTAAAAAAACACCAACACCAATCTTTACTTTTGAAATAATACATACATTGAAACGCTTTAATCACATTCCTCCTCATGGACACGACTCGTTAGGCCAAAGCTACACGGTAATTCTCACTGCTTTTCTTACAATCACCAGCCTTCGGTCGACCGGTCGGTCGACCGCAAGCAGCCCAAAATTATATTTTTTAACATTTTTTTAAATATATTTTAAATACAGTAAAATCTCCACAAATTCCACAAAAATAAATTCATTAAAATACTGAATCACAAATATGTGTAATCAAAAATCAACACATATTACAAACATGTGAACTCTTTCTGAGGCATAAAAATTAAAGCATAAACAAAAATCGATATTTTTCAAAAACCAACTTCTAAATGAAAATTTGATTTTCTATAAACTTATATAAATACAAAAGAGGATGTTGAAACACATTTGAAGATAGTGTATATGGATTGAATTCAAAACATATAGTAAATGATATATACTTATTTTTGATAATAAAAACCAAAATAAGTTTTGATAAAAAATAAAACTTAAATACATGAACTAAATACATCAAAATAAGTTATCTAAGCATATGAAGTATAAATGCATATGGATGAAATCCAATATACATATAAACATGTAAACTTGTTTTGATGAAATCTATTCATGAAACCGAAAGATGTATTTTTGAAACTCAGAACCAAAACAGTTAAACCAAAAACTAAAACTATTTAACATGAAAGATAATATAAATATTTTATGTGTGTGTGAGAGAGTTTGAGCAATCTACAACTAATCTATCTTTTATATTTTATCCTAAAATAAAAATCTTAAACTTACAAACTTAGACTCAAGTCTTCTTCAAAATCTTCTCTAGAAAATCTTCTTCTCCATCTCGACTTGATCCAAACTTGATCCATGAGCTAGACTCCTCTTTGAGTATTTGATGCGATCTTGAAGTGCGAGCTCTTAAATCAATATGTGATAGCTTCAAAACTTGACTTTGAATCTTTTATTGAAGCTAAATACCGACTAAGATCTTGATTGAATATCTAAAACTTAATAAATATAAGATCGTTAGTAACATAACTTCATAAGTTAGTCATCATTAAAAGTAGAGTGAAAGGCCGGGCCAACAATCTCCTCCTTTTTGATGATGACAAAACTTATGAGGTTATATATGCATGGATTAAAGATAAACTTCATAAAAGCTCCCTCTTAACTCATGCATAGCATAAACATATAGATGTTCAATGGAACACTTTAATATAAAAACATATATATGCATTTATATTAATACTCTGATATCAATTGAATGGATATGCAATGAGAAATTTATATGTCAAAACCATAAAACATATGCATATGCAAACATGCATATATAAACTAATCTTTCTCCCCCTTTTTGTCAATCATCAACAAAGGGATAAAGCAAAACAAGGTAAATGTATATGCGATATAAATCCATGAAGAGGAGAGACGTCAAGTTAACTCCCCTGCATACATGCATTACATGAAGAAAGAGATAACTAAACCCTAACCTATATAAGCATAATATACAATGTATAGATGGAGATGTTAAGCTCCCCCTACACACGTATATCACATAAAGGAAAGAAGTCAAGCTCTTCTTTATATACTACACTTATCATGAATTTATATATAGATGAGATGTTAAGCTCACATTGCATATATGCAAACATGTCAATATAAATTTGAAAACCAATTAAAATAAATTTTGATACCATATGAAATCAATTAAACAAATTTTGATACAAAAAATTTACCAATTGAAAAACAACATGGATATCATATAAAATACTAATTGAAAGTAAATAACCCATGATAACATTCTTTTTAAATTCTAAATCATTTTGCAATATAGATACCAATTATAAATAATTGATACCAATATGAAAATATAAGCATTTTCTAAAACAAAATATTTTCTCAAAAAGAGTAGGAGTAAGATACCGATTGAGAATAAAATCAAAAAATTTTCTCCCTTTTTGAAATGCCAACAAAACCAATGCATAAGTTTGTAAAAGATACTAATTAACATTTAGAACTAAATAAAATTTAGCATAAAATATTTTGTGCTATAAAACATATATGTATAAACATTGTTAATCTACGACAAGAAATCATATATATGTATGTATGATCAGTTTAAATACTAATTGAAATATAATGCATACATATATAAGAAAACATAAGTATACAAAATGAAATATCATAAGAATCATGTATAACTCATAGCATCCATCCTATCATGCATATGTTTAAAAAGATATACAATGTGAGCATATAAGGCATGGTCGTCCAACCAACCACCTTTTTAAGGTAGAAGTTTTCACAAATAATTTTTGAAGATAATTTTAGCATAAATTGAAAACACTACCAATTGAAGAATAAAGAACTAGTTTAAAGTAATTTTGAAAACTAGTACGAAATCCTTCAAGTAAGAAACAAAACATATATATATCCCATAAAATATGCTAAATATACAATAATTGACACTCAAAAATCAATGAAACACATATATGCTCATGAATCAAAAATCATAACTAAACAAATGATATAGAGTGCACAAAAATTATGTAATCAATATATGCATGGAGATAAGGCAATGAAGCTCAATCGAAACAAATGAAATTCTTTTTTTATAAACATAAAAATATAAATCATGAGAAATCTTATTTACATCAAAACATATTAAGAAACATATAGAGGGTGTAAATATAGACTTCAAGGAATATGCATGTAATATCAAAACTAAATATACATATTTATCCCAAATATGAAGTGAGTCCACAAGAAAATATATGGCATATAATGTTAGTGACTTAAGGATAGAACATGTATATCAAATAGTTTTGACAAAATTTACAAATACATGAAGCTAAACACATTCTCATTTTAAAAACAAAACATATTAAGGGTGTTATAAAAACAAATATAGGAGTACAAGTATAAATACAAGAATCATCAAAATCAGGTTATACAAGTACATGTAATGAATACACATGAACAATAAAGTACGCGAACACAAGAATCAAGTATAACTCACTAATTGTATGAGTACAAACATAAGTTTTAATGAAAATTATATCTAAGCATGTAATCAAAACATGATACGCACAAAAACAACAAAACATGGAAGATGAAACAATATACTCATTAGTGTAAATGTAAGTATTACTAACATTAGGATGTACACAATAGCTAAACAATAATTGAGAGTACAAAGATATAAATTCATATAAACATAGGTGTATCTTAAATACTATATATGTATATCACAAGTCTAATAAGTATTGTATTTAAATATAATGAATATGAAAAACCAAGATATGCTAAAAAAAACATTCAATCTCAAAAGCATATGAATGTAAACATATAAAAGAGAATAGAGATAGTTACCAAACTGAAAAACTACTCTCTAAGTCTCCAAAAACATGGTGGTCCTCCCCCCAAAATATTCTTGATAGCGATGCATCCAATATAGTGTCCATCAAGCTCAAACACATCCACTATCAAGGCACCAAATCTTTCACATCTTGTAAGAGCACATACCTACATCAAAAGAAATAAGAATGATTTTTGGTATCCAAACTTTCTTCGATCCATGGAGGTTAGTACCTCTCCTAACTTAAACATTTTTACTTGAAAAATGGAAATCATTTAGTTTATCCTAACAAAATTTTGTAAGGTGGCCTTTACGATCACAATGTATACAAGTGTACACTCTACCATACATGGAGTCATGTGTGTGAAAATGATGAGTATGTATATACCGTGGAGGGTGTGCATGCAAATATGGAGCATATTTCTTACGAAATATGAATTCCAACCTCTTGTGATTACTAAGCACATTGGCTCAAAGTGGAGACTAAACAATCAATACTCTTCTTCAAATACGAATAACATTTTTAAAAATGAAAGAAGATGTGGAGCAAGCATGAGACGCAAGATTCTTATCATTAGGAGATAAAGCAATGGAAGCATGACAAGAATGAGAAGTAAAATCATTTTTCAAAGAAACTTTTTGAATAGAAACACATTTCAATTCCTTTGAAATTAAAATAATTTTGTTTTTTAAAGAATCATTCTTTTTTAAACAAAATCAAGTCTAGAAGACAAAACATCATTTTTCTTTAAAACAACATCAAAATCATTTTTATTTTTCAAAATCTCATTTTTCTTTAAAACAAGATCAAGTTGAATTTTCAAGGAATCTTTTCGCTTGAAATCTCAACCTTCTCTTTCAAAATCAAATCGAGTTTTGAAAACAACATTTCATTTTTCTTATTTAAATCAAAACTCTTATTTTTCAAAGCTTTGTATTTTAAAAGCAAGTTTTCATAAAACTCGAAACGTTTTACGTTTAACATATGAGCATCCATACTATTATGTTCATTATTGAAAGTACTAGCACAATCATCTAAATAAGAATCTGAATTTACCTCAAGGGAGTCATTTCCTTGGACCATGTAGCACGCTTGCTCGGACTCATTTCCAATAAGCTCTCTCTCCAAATTGTTTGAAGCTTGTTCCTTCAGAGAGGTCAATGTGTTCCATACTACAAAAGCTGAATCACAATGAGAAATCATAGATAAATATTCTTTGCTAAGTGTGTGCCTAAGTGCATGCAATGCTGTGTATTAGCCTCCATATACTTGCCATTATCAACATATGATTTCTTAGGAGTGGCAAGATAAACATGCAATCCTAAGGCTTTAAGATATGAGCTCATTTTAAATTTTCACATATCTATGTTAGAAGCATCAAACATAGGTGGATCAAAATAATCCATGAGTGTAAACAAATATGTGTACAAAGCAAATAACTAGATTAGCAAATCAAGGATCACTCCTAGGTGGTTAAATCAAATATCAGAAGCACTACCTCTAAACCAATTGAAAGTACACTTAGAGGGGGGTGAATAGGTGTACCGCTAATCTAGGGACAAATAATGCGGAATTAAAACTTCTATACTATCACATAATGTATAACCAAGAGTGGTGTCGAATTTCCCGTGAAGAGCTCTAAAACTTCTCCTCACGATTCCTCTAAACTAAGAGTTGAGGTGCTTCAATAGCTCTCTTGGTTGAATACTAGTGTGAACAAAAAAACAATATCAAGCATGAATAGATATGAGCAAGAACATCAATGCAAGATATAAAGAGTAGAGAGTTGAGAGAGATCTAAACGCAAACACGATGATATGTTTTGAGGTTCGAGCCACCGTTATACGTCCCCGCCTTCATATAGAAGGATTTCCATTATGTCCACCAAGGACCTTCCACAAAGGGACCTCCACCGAGGAATTACAACTTACAAATTAGGAGTACACAACTCCAACTCTCACACCACAACACAAGAGAGAAGGCACAAAGCCAAGTACAAAGTAAAGAAAGATTATAACTTGGCGATCACAAAGTTCACAAATAATACTTGGTGATCCAATGACCACAAACAAAACATCTCTCACAATACAAGATCCTAGATGATAGACTTTGCAATAAATAGCTCAAGTATGTGAGTGAACAAAGATTTTGAAAAAGAAATACAAAGGAAAGCACTTGAGAAAACTCTTGAAATGATATAGAAATTTAGAGATAAAATCTAAATTCTAAAAACTTATTTTTCTTTGATTTTCTAAAACTTTGAAACAAATAAAGAGAGATAGATTTTAAAAACTTGTTAATACTCAATTGAAGTGGGGAAATATTAGCTCTTGAAAAGGTTAAGAAAAACTGGCCAAGAAAACTCAATTTATTGGGTTACAAAAAAATTAGCCATTGGGCTCTGAACCCAGGCCAAACTGGCTTGTCGGTCGACCACCTGGTCGACTGGCCAATGGTCATTTTATGACCGTTGGGGTTGCCAGTCAACCGCCCGGCGACCACACCAAAAACAGAGAATCACAACTCTCTATCGGTCGACCGAGCCAAGCCGGAGAGTGGGCTTGAGCCAGTCGGTCGGCCACTAGTTGGGATCGTGCATGTGTGCACGTTGGTCGACCGGTCGGTCGAACGCGCCAGCCTTCGATCGACCAGTCGGTTGACCGCAAGCAGCACAAAATCATATTTTTAACATCTTTTTAAATACATTTTATATACCATAAATCTCACAAAAATAAGTTTATTGAAACACTATGAATCACAAATATGTGTGATAAAAAATCAACATATATTATAAATATGTGAACTATTTATGAGGCCTAAAAATTTAAGCATAAACAAAAACCGGTATTTTTCAAAAACTAACTTCTAAATGAAAATCCCATTTTTCTATAAACTTGTATAAATACAAAAATAAGATATTGAAACATATTTGAAGCAAGTGTATATGGATAGAATCCAATACACATAGTAAATGATATATACTTGTTTTTGACAATAAAAATCAAAATAAGTTTTGATAAAAAATAAAACTTAAATACATGAACTAGATACATCAAAATAAGTTATCTAAGCATATGAAAATAAATGCATATGGATGAAATCCAATATACATATAAACCATGTAAACTTATTTTGATGAAATCTGTTCATGAAACTGGAAGATGTATTCTTGAAATTCAGAACCAAAATAGTTAAACCAAAAACTAACTATTTAACATGAAAGATAATATAAATATTTTTTTGTGTGTGTGAGTTTGAGCAATCCACAACTAATCTATCCTTTACATTTTATCCTAAAATAAAAATCTTAAACTTACAAATTTAGGCTCAAGTCTTCTTAAAAATCTTCTTCTCCATCTCGACTTGATCCAAACTTGATTCATGAGTTAAATTCCTCTTCGAGTACTTGATGCGATATTGAAGCGCGAGTTTTGAATCAACATGTGATAGCTTCAAAACTTGACTTCAAATATTTTGTTGAAGCTAAACACCGACTAAAATCTTGATTGAATATCTAAAACTTAATAAATAAAAGATCATTAGTAACATAACTTCATAAGTTAGTTATCATCAAAACTAGGGTGAAAGGCTTTCGGGCCAACAATCTTAAGACTTTTTTCAAAAAGAAAAGGACTAATACAAAAATAAAATCAATAAATATAATCTGTGAAGACTTTGTTAACAGACATGTGACACATGTGATACATTATATCTAGACATGTGTATAGACATATGATACATTGTATCTAGACATGTATACTTTTCTTATTTACTCTCCACTTCTATATATATTGATGTAATTCTTGGTGAAAGAATACACAATATTATACTGAAATTTCTTTTTCTTCAAATTATCATGGTATCAGAACCATTCCTCTGCTGTTCGTCATTCTATGCTATCAACAAGCCTGCGCTGAGCCGTGCTCGCATAGCGCGTGCCTAGCGCCGAGCCACTTTTGCCTCGGGTCATCTCTTTATTTTTCGCTATTGTCGACTTGAACTACACCTTACTTCAGCGCTGCCTCTGCCTCTTTGCTGCAAAATTCATGTAGTTGAGTTTGTTGGCCCAAAGGCCTATCGCCCTAGTTTTGATGATGATCAACTCATGAAGTTATATTACTAATGATCTTGTGCCAATTAGTGACAGATTTCATGATCAAGATCTTAGTAGGTGCAAAGCTCAACAAAGGTTAAAAGATCAAGATTTGGAGCTTGCATGTTGTGATCCAAGGAGCTTTGGATCAAGCTTGGACCAAGTCAAGATGATGTGAAGCTTCAAGTGAAGACTTCAAGAAGTTGAAGACTTGGGTCTAGGTATAGAATTTGTATGTTTGTTTTAGTAAAAATGTAAAGGATAGATAGTTGGTGGATTGCTCAAGTTATATCACACACACACACTCTTGATAGAACTCTTGATTTAATTGATTTCATAAAAGATTTGTTTTTAGAAAAATATTTTTATTTTCTTTGAGACAAAATATTTATCTTGGATTTTGGTATTTCATAGTTCATATCTTTAAACCAAAATCATGATTAGTGCTTTATGTCAAAAACATAGATATTTCTTATGATTGTGTAGTGGATCATATCCATACACACTATGCTTTAAAAATGAATTCAAAATATCTTGTTTTTGTATTTGATAAAGATTTAAGAAAAACAAGGTTGGAAAAACATTTCATGGAAAATTAGGTTTTATCAAAAGAATTTTTACCAAGTATTTTACCTTAATAGTAGTATGACACATGCTCATACTCTATGATCTTTCTAGACCAAAACATTTTATCCAAGACCCAAAACCAATTCCATAATTTTCCAGGTCCTGGAAGTTCTGATTTTTCAGAATTTCTCAGTGACCGGTCGACCGGCAGTCGACCGGCACTCGACCGACATGCACAATTTTGTGCATGTGCGTATCAGTCGACCGGGACTCGACCGATACTCGACCGACCCAAACCTGTTGCTCTCTGGAAATTGCCAGTCGACCGGACCGGTCGACCGACAGTTCATTCCAGAAGAGCGGTCGACTCACCAGTCGACCGGTGGCTGCAACGGTCAGAAAAATGACCGTTGGCCGATCGACCGGCAGTCGACCGCCAGCTCTGACAGAACCCCAACGGCTCTTTTTCTGGGCAGCCTATATAAAGGGTTTTTGTCATCTGTTTTACATAGAACATTTAGGAGACTTCTTGAGCTGTTTTTCAGACACTTTTAGAGGAGTTTCTCTACAAGATTTTAGTGCAAATACTTCCAATCAAAAGGAAGAGTTTTTATCAAGAGAGTGTTTAAGTGATTTCTTGTGTTTTCCAACAAAGCTTTCTTTCCTTGCTTTTCTCACACCACACTTGAGCTATCCATTGCTAGATATTCTTATAGGTGTGTTGTAGTGAGAGTGCTCTTTAGGTGATCAAGTGTTGTGATCATCAAAGAGATCCTTTCTTTGTATTTGAGGAGACGGGCAAGTGTGCTCGTTGTTGGTGGCTAGAGTTCGGTTGTGAACTCTTGGTGGTTCGAGGTACGGCCTCGGCGAGTCGGTGGACTTGCGTGTGTACGGGACTTGGGAGTCCGAGGGTTTGTAGGTGTGCGGCACCGAGGAGAGATCCATTGGGATCTTGCATAGTGGAAACCCTTCGTGTGTCGAAGGCGGGGATGTAGAGCAAGTGTGCTCGAACCTCGAAACAAACCCTTTGTGTTTGCGATTGCTTACTCTATCCCTCTCTCTCTCTTTGTCTCTTTTATATCTTGCATTGCTTCATTATTGTCTATCTCTATATGCTTGATATAATTGCTTGTGAGCTTAATTGATAAACTTGCTTGGGATTGCTTGATAACACTAGTATTCAACCAAGAGAGCCAACGCGGCACCTCAACCCATTCAAGGGGAATCTAGAGGAGCTTGTCCAGAGCCTCGCAAGGGGAATTCGGCAACACTCTTGAGTTATACATAAGTGTTAAATTTAAAAGAAGTTTTAATTTGGTCAACTTAGTTTTAATTCCGCATTATTTGTTCATAAGTGACCATTAGATTAGCCATCACCTATTCACCCCCCCCCCCCCCCCTCTAGGTGATCTTACAATTGGTATCAGAGCTAGTGCTCTTGATAAGGGTCTAACAACCTAAGAGTAAAGATCCTACATTTGGGCTAATCACAATATTTGTTGCACACACACACCTCACCATGGACTTTATGTCACCACCCACCTTTGATATTCTTAACATCCAAACATGGAAGGTTAAGATGTCATTGTACCTCAAGGCCTTAGGAATTCATGTCTATCTTGCCACTACTAATAATGCATATTGTTTAAATGGTAAGAATCTTGAGGCTAATACAAAAGCCCTATATGCTTTAAGATCTACCCTAAATGATGTTTATTTATCTAGGGTTGCTAATCTTGATATGGCTTTTGTAGTATGGAACACCCTCATCTCCCTTGGCGAAAATGAACAATACCTTGCGGGGAGTGATTCGGATGTTGGAAGCGACACCTCCAACAAGTGCTACATGGTCCAAGGGGATGACCCCCTTGAGGTAAATACCGAATCCGATGATGAGGATGCTAGTATGTCATATGATGAGCTAAATTCTTTATGCCAATTATTGCTTGAAAGATATGACATAATTAAGAAAGAAAATAAAATTTTGAAAAAGGATATTGCTAGCATGCATGTAGATCATGATTCATGTAGAAATAAACTTGCGTGTTTAGAAAAGAAATAATGATTTGAAAAATGAGAATGTTTCCCTTATGTCTAAAATAAATGATTTATGTGAAGGGAACACTATTTTGAAGGAAAAGATTATTTTGGTGAAACTCAAAAAGAAGTTGTTTTTCAAGAAAACAAGACTTTGAAAAGAAAGATTGTGAAAAAGAAAAAGAAGATGTTTGTAAAAAGAAAAAGAAATTGATCATATATCTCACCATGCTTTACATGCCTCCACTAGTGAGATTAATAATTTGAAAAATAAGATAGATAATTTGAGCTCTAATTTGAGCACATGTGCATTCAATCATTCTAAGTTGGAATCCTTGTTTCAAAAGAAACAAGTTCCCCATGCTCATGCACATCATCATACTCATCATGCTCATGCTTATGGTGCACATCACGATCACAATCACACTCATAAGCATCATGCTAAGGTGTACATTTGTACACATTGCGGTCGCAAAGGCCATCTAGCAAGATATTGTTTTGATAAGAAACCATATTTATATTTTGCTAAATATAATAGATTTTGGGTTCCTTATAACAATGCTAACCCCAAAGGACCAAGAAAACATGGGTACCAAAACCCCCACCCTTTGATTTTGATCTAGGTGGAGGCTCTCACAAAACGTGAGAGGATTGGTGCCTTGGTAGGCAATGCAATGGACATGATGGACAAACATTGGGATGCATTGCTATCAAGGAAATTTTGGTGGAAAAGACCACCATACTTGGAGCTTTGTAGTTGGTAACAACTTCTAAACTCCTATTTTTATACACATGCTTTTACTTATTTCATACATTCATAGCATGTTCATGATTTTGTTTGATTTGTGCTTCATGTGGTATTTACATGCTTAGATGTAGAATTTGTCAAACTTGCATTTATACATATACAAATAGTGAATTACAATTGACTCTTAAATAATTGAACTTCATGCTCACTTGTATCCACTTTATGCATATGTATAATCTAGTTTTGATAATTCTCATATATACATGTTTTGCCAATTTTGTGATTTACTTCATGTATATGCATGCTTAATTCAAATCTAATAAATATACATGTATACCCGTGAGTCTCTTGCCTTCATGCAAACATTTAATAGACTCTTTTATTTTTGGGATATGTATGCATATTGTTGGATTTGTATAATTCATACATATACCATGTAAATTTTTTTTGATGATTTGTTTTGATACAAATGATTTTTGTGTGTTGTTAAATAAAAATTTTAGTCATGATTTGATTTGGGCTTCTATGACTATTTTCATGTAGATACTATTTACATAACCTTTGAACACTCATCTTTAAGAAAATATATATAATTTGGAGCTTTATGGAATATGAGTGCTTGAACTTTTATGTATTTAGTAGTATTCATGAAATACATATGATCTTATATTTTTTTTAAGGATCTTTAACTAGTTTGTCAAAAATCCATTTAAACTAGTTATCTATTCTTCAAGTATTGCACATGATTCTATTTTTATGGATAAATTCTTTTGTGATTTCAAAATTTTTGATGCTTCATGATTTGAATATTAGTTTGAATGTTAACCTTTATCAACACTAGGATTTATACTTGTACATATTATGGGCTACAAATAAATCTATTTATATTTGTGCTTGAATGCCTATTTGAACCCATTAGATGTGCTTGTATTGCTTAGTTTTGATGATAATTACATCTTCAAACTTGTATTCCCATTTTGGACTTGTGATTTGACCATGTGCCTTTCATTTCATGTATATGCTTGTCTTGCCAAAACATTAAGATATACATGGATACCTCTTGAGTCATTTGCTTTTCATGCAAATCTATTTATAAGGACTCAATTGTATTTTGGGGATATGTATGTATACCTAATGTCTTATCAAAACATACATATGCTATGAAATATAATTTTGATGATTTTCATATATTAAAATTTGTGATGATTTTCGTATTTTCAAAATTTATGATTTTAAGGAATATTGAGTTTTATTGCAACTTTCATGATACCATGTTTCACATAAACTATCACACTCACTTCTTTTTGATATGGACTTTATGGATAGAGTGCTTTTTAGTGCCTTGTGTTTCATTGATCTTTCATGAAAAACTTTTTAACTTATTCCTTGATGGAAGGATCTCGTACTAGTTCTAAAACAAGTTCATTTAACTAGTTCGAATTCTTCATATGGTAGATTATATGATGTATACACTTATGCTTACTTTTCAATTGGTATCATTGGATATTTTCAATGGTATCAATTTGACTCTTGTTGTATATACTCATATTTTGTTCTTTCATATATGTATGTATCTACTTCAATTGATATACTCTTCTCATACATATATATGATTTGTACTTGTGCTTTAGCTAAAATTGACTCTTATATTTTTAAGCACAAAGTTGTTAATGCTAAGCTTACTTCAAATCTTATTTATCTTCAAGCTTATGCATTGTATTTCATAATTGGTATCAAAATTCAAAATTCGGTTGTTCTACATTTGGTACCTAAAAGAAAATATTGTATTTTTAAGATATTTCAAAATTTTGCTTTCATAAGAAAAATTTCAAAATTTTTGATTTGTATTGTCTATATGCAAGGAGAGCTTAACATCTCTTCCATATGTAGATTCATGTTGAGTATATTATAATTTGAGGAGCTTGACAACTCTTCTTTTCATGATATACGTGTGTAGGGGGAGCTTCACATCTCCTCTTATGCATGACATATTATACGTTATGTGAATTAGGGCTTGTCATCCCTCTTTCATGTAATGTATATGTGTCGGGAAGCTAACTTAACGTCTTCCTCTTCATGAATTTATATTGCATATAAATTTTATTGATTGATTTGTATTTACCCCTCCTTGATCTCTTTGTTTTTAACAAAAAGGGGGAGAAAAATTTGTTTGATGTATTTTCTTTGAACCCTTTGTTGATGATTGACAAAAAGGGGGAGAAGAATTTGTGATTTTATATGCATGATTTCATGATTTCCTTACTTAAGGGGGAGAAGTATTTGGTTCCTTACTTAAGGGGGAGTAAGATTTGTATTTATGCATATATGTTGTCTTGCAATTAGGAGCAAAAGATTTGATTTATGATTTGATTTATATGATTGCATCTCCTACATTGCATACATGTCATGTGCTTCATTGAATATCTATTGCTTATTTATTATGCATGAGTTAAGGGGGAGCTTCTTTGAAGCTTTACTTTAATCCATGCATATATAATTTCATGAGTTTTGTCATCATCAAAAAGGGGGAGATTGTTGGCCCAAAGGCCTATCGCCCTAGTTTTGATGATGATCAACTCATGAAGTTATATTTACTAATGATCTTGTGCCAATTAGTGACAGATTTCATGATCAAGATCTTAGTAGGTGCAAAGCTCAACAAAGGTTAAAAGATCAAGATTTGGAGCTTGCATGTTGTGATCCAAGGAGCTTTGGATCAAGCTTGACCAAGTCAAGATGATGTGAAGCTTCAAGTGAAGACTTCAAGAAGTTGAAGACTTGGGTCTAGGTATAGAATTTGTATGTTTGTTTTAGTAAAAATGTAAAGGATAGATAGTTGGTGGATTGCTCAAGTTTATATCACACACACACACTCTTGATAGAACTCTTGATTTAATTGATTTCATAAAAGAATTTTGTTTTTAGAAAAATATTTTTATTTTCTTTGAGACAAAATATTTATCTTGGATTTTGGTATTTCATAGTTCATATCTTTAAACCAAAATCATGATTAGTGCTTTATGTCAAAAACATAGATATTTCTTATGATTGTGTAGTGGATCATATCCATACACACTATGCTTTAAAAATGAATTCAAAATATCTTGTTTTTGTATTTGATAAAGATTTAAGAAAAACAAGGTTTGAAAAAACATTTCATGGAAAATTAGGTTTTTATCAAAAGAATTTTTACCAAGTATTTTACCTTAATAGTAGTATGACACATGCTCATACTCTATGATCTTTCTAGACCAAAAACATTTATCCAAGACCCAAAACCAATTCCATAATTTTCCAGGTCCTGGAAGTTCTGATTTTTCAGAATTTCTCAGTGACCGGTCGACCGGCAGTCGACCGGCACTCGACCGACATGCACAATTTTGTGCATGTGCGTATCAGTCGACCGGGACTCGACCGATACTCGACCGACCCAAACCTGTTGCTCTCTGGAAATTGCCAGTCGACCGGACGGTCGACCGACAGTTCATTCCAGAAGAGCGGTCGACTCACCAGTCGACCGGTGGCTGCAACGGTCAGAAAAATGACCGTTGGCCGGTCGACCGGCAGTCGACCGCCAGCTCTGACAGAACCCCACGGCTCTTTTTCTGGGCAGCCTATATAAAGGGATTTTGTCATCTGTTTTACATAGAACATTTAGGAGACTTCTTGAGCTGTTTTTCAGACACTTTTAGAGGAGTTTCTCTACAAGATTTTAGTGCAAATACTTCCAATCAAAAGGAAGAGTTTTTATCAAGAGAGTGTTTAAGTGATTTCTTGTGTTTTCCAACAAAGCTTTCTTTCCTTGCTTTTCTCACACCACACTTGAGCTATCCATTGCTAGATATTCTTATAGGTGTGTTGTAGTGAGAGTGCTCTTTAGGTGATCAAGTGTTGTGATCATCAAAGAGATCCTTTCTTTGTATTTGAGGAGACGGGCAAGTGTGCTCGTTGTTGGTGGCTAGAGTTCGGTTGTGAACTCTTGGTGGTTCGAGGTACGGCTCGGCGAGTCGGTGGACTTGCGTGTGTACGGGACTTGGGAGTCCGAGGGTTTGTAGGTGTGCGGCACCGAGGAGAGATCCATTGGGATCTTGCATAGGGAAACCCTTCGTGTGTCGAAGGCGGGGATGTAGAGCAAGTGTGCTCGAACCTCGAAACAAACCCTTTGTGTTGCGATTGCTTACTCTATCCCTCTCTCTCTCTTTGTCTCTTTTATATCTTGCATTGCTTCATTATTGTCTATCTCTATATGCTTGATATAATTGCTTGTGAGCTTAATTGATAAACTTGCTTGGGATTGCTTGATAACACTAGTATTCAACCAAGAGAGCCAACGCGGCACCTCAACCCATTCAAGGGGAATCTAGAGGAGCTTGTCCAGAGCCTCGCAAGGGGAATTCGGCAACACTCTTGAGTTATACATAAGTGTTAAATTTAAAAGAAGTTTTAATTTGGTCAACTTAGTTTTAATTCCGCATTATTTGTTCATAAGTGACCATTAGATTAGCCATCACCTATTCACCCCCCCCCTCTAGGTGATCTACAGAGTTCTCGTTAGCCCTTCTATCTCTGTCCTCTTAATGCATGCGTCATCAGTAATCGTCTCTACCCTGCGTGATCAATTCTGCCCATTATTCCCACCGTCAACGAGCGATGACTTCACCATTCCCACCGTCGAAGAGAGCTATTCGACGAGGGATGACTTCACCATTCCCGTCGTCGACGAGAGACGATCATGAGCGTATTTCCAAACTCTCGGTATTTGATCTATTATGAGTTTGAGGGAGGGTGTTAACAGATATGTGATACATACATTACATCTAGACATGTGTATAGATATGTGATACATTGTACCGAGACATGTATACATTTCTTATATTCTTCTCTCCACTTCTATAAATATTGATGTAATCCTTAGTGAAAGAATATACAATAATATACTGAAATCTCTTTTTCTAAAATTATTAGACTTAAAATAAAAAAAAATACTCTTTTCTTTTATAACCGGCAATTCTAATGCAAACGTATTATACAACTATACATTTGAATTATTTATAGAAAATGCAAATGGATTAATAGCGGAGTTTTGATGAAAAATATAAGGAACGAACGCGTATGTGATATCTCAAATTAATGTTTAACTTTAGTTAGATAAAAAAATTGGATTTCAAAATGAATTAGTGGGCCTCATATTTTAGGGGACTGATATTAAAATACCGATTCATAAAGGATTAATATCAAAATAAATATTTGTCAATATCCAAAAAGAGACTCTTATTTAAAAGTATAAAGATTTTTACATGTACATTATACGTGCATAGACATTTAGTAAATAAAAATAATACATCTACGGAACTTGCATTTCGGGTTGTTTGTTAGGGAGCAAGTGGGCCGGATTACAAAGCGCACTTGCACCCAAATTTTTTTACTTTATTCGGTTGACTTTTGGTTGGGAGATCTTGTTTGCAAATTATAAAACAATTTTGTGGCTCACTTGTATGCTGACTTATACTTGTAAACTCATTTGCAATTTTGTGGTCCACTTGCAGACTTATTTATAGTTTTTATTAGATTAAAAATTTTATTATTAGATTAATATTTTTTATTTACTTATTAATTAAGTAAGAGTTATGTTTGAATTTAATTACTTAAGATTTTTAGTTATATCATGTTTAGCGAATTTTGCAAGTAAAAATTCAAACAACAGAAATTGAATTCTCATTTTACATTACAATTGTAAAAAATACTACAATTGAAAATATATTTTTTCAATTATATTTTCACATTATTGCCAATCAAAATGAAAAACTTTTTTATAACTGCACAATAATTTTCCACTTACATCTTGCACTTACAGGCTACTTGCAGGCAGCTAAACAGACCCCCTGTTCACAAATTTGTCGCGAGTGAAAAACAATAAAAAAAAATTTTCATTACGACTTTAGCTTGAATTCGTGACCTCTCTCCCGAGTCACATCGTCATTATCAAGTCTTAAATTTGGTCATATTTTTATTATAAAAAAAAATCTTTAGTGTGACATGTAGGATATTTAACTGGATTAAAACATGCAACAAATTTAGATCTTTAAAACTAATAAACTAATTGTCCTAAGTATGCAACTAAAATAAAGAATTAAAAGAAAATAAAAGGCTGGCCTGTGACATAGTCGTGCAGACGCACTGCCCTAGAAAAAAGATGGTCGGTCTCTCATCCGGACCTTGAAAATGACCTCCTTTCCTAACGGTAAAAACTCTCCCGGTAATATACCAGCACCCAACTCAGGACGATGAGTCAAGCCTCTGTTCAGATGGAGATTCGTTGCCCGTAAGTGAAAAATTGCGTTGAAAAAGCACCAAAAACCGATCACAAGAACACATTTTTTTTTCCAGCAGAATGTATGAAATTTGTGAGAGAAAGATGGCAAATCGATTTTTGTTTCATGTAAAAGATACGTGCAAAGATAGGATATTTATAACCCTCTTCAGATCTTTCAGTTTGTAACAGCCCAGGAGAAATCTGTGATCATGCGCGAGTGGTTACAACGTTTAGATCCGATTTTCTTGAACGGGTCTAACTCCACCCGAAAATCTCAACATAATTTTAAATAAAAATAAAAATAAAAAACTAAAAAAATATAGCAGGTCCAACAAGCCTCTGAGAATCGAACTGCATTCGTGTCCGCAAGTCATGAGCAACGTGCCACCTGAACCCAGCCCGATTTGACGTGTGTGTGTCACGGGCGAATTCTTTTGACTTCGAACCACTCGAACCCGTGCGGCACTTAACTCGCCTCTTCTCCTTAGAAGCGAAGTAAAGTCAGCCTAACCCTCATACTCACTCACTCAAGAGATAGAGAACACTTGGAGAAGAAGTGGAAGCTTGTATTGCTTACTCTTGCTTTCCTTAATGATTACAAATGAGCACCCTTGGCCCCTATTTATAGGCAAGAGATTGTACAAGAATTCTCTAGAATTGGAGGCTTCTAGAATATATAGAACCTCCCATATATTCATCCCTAAATATCTTGTTCTAGAATTCTCTAGAAATCTCCTATGGAATATCCTTCTAGAGAGTATCCCTCTAGGAATCTTCCAGGGAATATCCCTCTAGGGGAATCTTCTAGAGAATATCTCCCTTTACAATATTATCCTAGCCGACTCTACCACATGAGATGAGCCCAAATGAGCCCAATATGAGCCCAAGTGTACCAAGATGGAGCGGTTCGTGACATTCTCCCCCACCTATCCGAACGATGCCCTCATCGCTAAGTTTTCTCCTGATGGAACTTCTCGATCAAGTCCTCAAACTGCCAAAGAGCTCATGCCAGTTCCCAACTGCTCTCGCTATCTGGCAATCCCTTCCACTTCACAAAGTATTCTAACCTCGGGTGGTTGTTCGCTTCACGAACCGTCCTGTCCGCTATGATCTCCTCTGCTTCCTTGTCGAACTCCATGTGAATTCCTGCTGGTGCTCGACTGGATTTCTCACGATCCGGATCTTCCGCGTCCTTATGGTAAGGCTTTAACATGCTCACATGAAAGACCGGATGATACTTTATCGTTGGGGGAAGTTGTACCCTGTAGGCTACATTCCCCACTCTTTTCTCTATAGGAAATGGGCCTTCGTACTTCCTTATCAAGCTCTTGTGTAGTCCCTTGTGCCGATCCAAAGTAGAGAGCTTAACAAGGACTAGGTTACCAACCTGATACTCCACATGTCTTCTCTTCTTATCAGCCCATTTCTTCATTCTCTTGGCCGCCTTGTTTAGACACGATCGCGCCAACTCATTCTGCTCTTGCCATCCCTTAGCAAATTTATAGGCAGCTGGGCTACTTCCCTTGTAGCCGATAGCAATGGAGTTAGGAGTGAGCGGCTGCTGTCCATTGATGATCTCGAACGGACACTTCCCGGTAGACTCACTCCTCTGTAGATTGCAGGAGAATTGGGCTATGTCCAGAAACTTTGCCCAATCCTGCTGGTTGGCACTCACATAGTGCCTTAGATAGACCTCCAACAAGCCATTCACCCGCTCTGTTTGGCCATCCATCTGAGGGTGGAAGCTAGTGAAAAAGTTCAAGTCCGACCCCATGAGCTTGAAGAGCTCCGTCTAGAACCTGCCTGTGAAGTAGCCATCTCGATCACTCATGATTGTCTTAGGCAAACCCCAATACTTCACCACATGCTTCAAGAATAGTGGGGCTGCTACCTCGGCTGGACACTTGGCTGGGGCTGGAATGAAGATGCCATACTTTGAGAACCGGTCGACCACCACTATAATAATATTGCACCCCTCGGACTTGGGTAAGCCCATGATGAAGTCCATGGAGA
Organism: Agave tequilana; assembly: GCA_038442645.1. Classification (NCBI taxonomy): domain Eukaryota; kingdom Viridiplantae; phylum Streptophyta; class Magnoliopsida; order Asparagales; family Asparagaceae; genus Agave; species Agave tequilana. The sequence continues at coordinate 136,506 of JAVJIF010001223.1, forward strand.
TGCTTTCCCAAGGTCGCTTTGGAATCGGTAGTGGTTCCAGCAATCCAGCTGGTACTCTTTGCTCTGTCTTATCTTGTTGGCACATAAGACAAGTCTTCACATAGGCCTCAACGTCATCTCTCATGCGAGGCCAATAATAACTTTCTTTTGTGAGAGCTAAGGTACGGTGCATACCTGGATGTCCCGCCCACTGTGAGTCATAGCACTCCTTGAGAAGCTTCCTCCTTAGGTTCCCGAACAGCGGCACATACAACTGCCTCCCCTTCATATAAAGCAGGTTTCCTTCTAGCCAGAACCTCCGAGTCTTACCCTTCTTAGCATACTCCATCATATTCTTGGTTGTAGGGTCCTGAGCCAAGCCTTCTTTGATGCGATCGAGTAAGGGACTCTGAGGATGACTCAGCATAGCGGCAAACTCAGCGTTTCGACTTAGTGCATCCGCTACTAAGTTGATTCTTCCTGGCTTGTACTCGAGCACATAGTCGAACTCAGCTAGGAAGTCTTGCCATCGCGCCTGCTTGGGAGATAACTTCTTTTAGGTCTGGAAGTAACTGGTGGCCACATTGTCCGTCTTCACCACGAACCTCGAGCCAAGTAGGTAGTGTCTCCATACTCGAAGACAGTGAACCACAGCTGTCATCTTCCTCTCCTGTACGGTATACTGCCTCTCGGTATCGTTGAGCTTCTGACTCTCATAGGCCATAGGGTGTCCTTCCTGCATCAAAACCCCTCCAATCACGAAGTCACTCGCGTCGGTGTACACTTCATATGGCTTGCTGAAGTCGGGTAGTGTGAGAACTGGTTCCTCCATCACAGCTCTCTTCAAAGCCTCGAACGCCCCCTAGCACTTCGAACTCCAATCCCAAGCCCGATTTTTCTTCAGCAAGTCGGTGAGTGGAGCAGCCATCACTGAATAGCTCTTGATGAACCTCCAATAGTAGTTTACCAAGCCAAGGAAAGATCGCAGCTCCGTCACCTTGGTGGGAGGTTCCCACTCTAATATGGCCTGGATCTTGGCTTGAACCATCCGAATCTTTCCTCTTCCAATGGTGTGGCCGAGGAAAATCACTTCCTCTTGTGCGAACGAGCACTTCTCTCTTTTCATATAAAGCTCGTTGCTTCTGAGGGCCTGGAACACTTGCCTCAAGTGCTCCACATGCTCGTCCATGCTCTGGCTATAAACCACAATATCGTCCAGGTAGACCACAAAATGGTCCAAGAAGGGCTCCAACACCATATTCATCAGAGTGCAGAATGTGGCCGGTGCGTTGGTGAGACCGAATGGCATAACTAGGAACTCATACGATCCGTACCTGATCACGCACGCGGTCTTCGATTCATCTTCTTCTGCAATCCGCACTTGATAATACCTCGAGCGTAAGTCAAGCTTGGTAAAGTATCTTGCTTGACCCAACCTGTCGAACAAGTCCGCTATCAGAGGAATGGGGTACTTGTTTTTCACCGTGATCTTGTTTAGTGCTCAGTAGTCGATGCAAAGCCACAACGAACCATCATGCTTCTTCTGGAAGAGCACTGGTGCACCATAGGGAGCCTTCGACGGACGAATATATCCGGCATCCAACAACTCCTTCAGCTGCTTTCGAAGTTCTTCCAGTTCTGGTGGCGCCATGTGATAAGGACCCATGGCCGGGGGTCGAGTTCCGGACTCGAGCTCGATTTTGTGGTCCACCTCTCTCCTTGGTGGAAGCTTGCTTGGCAGCTTGGCGGGTATGATGTCTTGGTAGGCTTTCAAGACGCCTTGGATCTCCCTGGGCACGTCCTCTTCTTCCTTTGAGCCTTCCTCCACCTTAATGGTAGCAAGAAAGGTCGGCTCATGACGTCGAACTCCCTTGGATATCTGTAATGCCGAGAGCATTTTGGATGATACGCTCTCCCGCTTGATTTGAACTGTGCACGCCTTCCCCTCAAGGATGCATATGGTGTTGGTGTAGGGAACCAACACGGCCTTCACTTTGTCCAGAAACTCTAAGCCAAGCACCACATCAAAGTCGTCCATGGTCACGACTGTCAGGTTCTCCTGGCCATGCCACTCCCCTATGCTCACATCCACCTTGTGAGCTACGGCATCGATAGGAGTGGGACTAGAGTTGACGGCCTTAATGGTGCCTCCTCCCTTAGAGATCTTAAGGCCCAACTTGCTAGCAACTTCACTTGAAATAAGAAGATGAGAAGCTCCAGTATCTAGAAGGGCCTTGAAGGTCTTACCGAAAATGGTTGTCTCGACAAACATTGCCCCTCGAGGCCTTTCATCTACCTTTACCTTGATCGCATTGAGGAGACGAAGTGAGTGGAGTCTAGTCTCCTCCGGTTGCTTCTCTTCTTCTCTTTGGACAAGAGCAGCGAGATTAGCCCTCTTAGGACAGTCTATGGATTTGTGGGGATCTCCGCAAAAGTAGCATGCTAACTTCTTCGGACGATCGCCTCCTCCATTGGTATTGCCGCGAAACTTTCCTTCTCAAATGCCGGCTTAGGTGGGAACTCCTTAGATGGTTTATCCTTTTCTCCCCCACCTTTAGTAGGCTTGCCCCTCTTGTCTTTTGGTTTCGATGAATCTCCTATCTTCTTGAACTCGATAAGAGACTCGGCCACTTGCATGGCTTGGGCAAGGGTTTGGACCCCTCGCCTTTGTAGTTCCATCTTGGCCCATCCAGAGAGGCCATCCATGAACGAGAATAGGGAGTCTTTCTCGTCCATGTCGGGATCTCCAGTAGTAGTTCTAAAAATTCTTTGACATAATCACGAATGGAACCTTTTTGGGTAAGACGTTGGAGTTTACCTCGGGCCTCGTCCTCGGCATTCTCCGGATAGAACTGCCGCTTAAGATCTGCCTTGAACTCTTCCCATGTGTTGATGGAGCATGTGCCCTTCTTCATATCTTCACATCGCCTACGCCACCACAACGTAGCGATGTCTTCAAGGTAAAGAGGCACATTTGAATCTTAGATGCATCGTCTCGAAATCCGACAGCATTGAAGTAGACTTCCATACTCCAAAGGAAGTTATCAATCTCCCGAGCATTCCGAAACCCCTTGTAAGGCTTCAGCTTGGGCACATCTTTAGCCATAAGAGGATGTGACACCATACCTCGAGTTGCCAATGCGACATCATGTTGGTCGATCCTTTCCTTAAGCTCGGCCAACTCCTTCAAGAGTACCTCCATGTGGTTCCGCAGAATCGCGTTCTCCTCCCTCAAGGAAGTGTCCCTTGTTGCAACATGTCGACGGCGGAATTCAGGGCCGACTGCATCTCCTCTTGAAGCTCATCTCCCGCAGACTCTAACTTCTCGATGCGCTCATCGTAAGCCTCCAGCTTATCCACCACGGTAAGCTCCATCTTAGCTAACCGTGCCTCCAGCGTCACCATGACATCTCGGGACTTCTCCCTACGAGGCTAGGCTTGGTGGCATCCTTTGGATCAACAACTCCACCCATCTCGGAACGAAGATCAGGACTCGACATTATCACTCAACCTGACCCTCACACTTACTCACTCAAGAGAGAGAACACTTGGAGAAGAAGTGGAAGCTTGTATTGCTTACTCTTACTTTCCTTGATGATTACAAATGAGCACCCTGGGGATTGTACAAGAATTCTTTTGAGGCTTCTAGAATATCTAGAAGCTCCCTTATATTCATTCCTAAATATCTTATTCTAGAATCCTCTAGGAATCTCCTATAGAATATCCTTCTTGTTCTAGAATCCTCTAGGAATCTCCTATGGAATATCCTTCTAGAGCGTATCCCTCTAGGAATCTTTCAGGAAATATCCCTCCAGGGAATCTTCTAGAGAATATCTCCCTTTACAATATTATCCTAGCCCACTCTACTACATGAGATGAGCCCAAATGAGCCCAATATGAGCCCATCCTATGGAATATCCTTCTAGAGAGTATCCCTCTAGGAATCTTCCAGGGAATATCCCCTCTAGGGAATCTTCTAGAGAATATCTCCATTTACAAAATATTATCCTAGCCCACTCTACCACATGAGATGAGCTCAAATAAGCCCAAGTGTATTCTCCTATGGAATATCCTTCTAGAGCGTATCCCTCTAGGAATCTTCCAGGGAATATCCCTCTAGGGGAATCTTCTAGAGAATAGGAATCTTCTAGGGAATATCCCTCTAGGGGATCTTCTAGAGAAGTACCACATGAGATGCCCAATATGAGCCCATCCTATGGAATATCCTTCTAGAGAGTATTCCTCTAGGAATCTTCCAGGGAATATCCCTCTAGGGGAATCTTCTAGAGAATATCTCTCTAGGAATCTTTCAGGAAATATTCCTCTAGGGGAATCTTCTAGAGAATATCTCCCTTTATAATATTATCCTAGCCCACTCTACCACATGAGATGAGCCACATGAGATGAGCTCAAATGAGCCCAAGTGTTTTTATAGGCAAGGGATTGTACAAGAATTCTCACTCTACCACAGAGATGAGCCACATGAGATGGCTCAAACCAAGTGTTTTTATAGGCAAGGGATTGTACAAGAATTCTCACTCTACCACAGAGATGAGCCACATGAGATGAGCTCAAATGAGCCCAAGTGTTTTTATAGGCAAGGGATTGTACAAGAATTCTCACTCTACCACATGAGATGCCCAATATGAGCCCATCCTATGGAATATCCTTCTAGAGAGTATCCCCTCTAGGAATCTTCTAGGGAATATCCCTCTAGGGGAATCTTCTAGAGAATATCTCTCTAGGAATCTTTCAGGGAATATTCCTCTAGGGGAATCTTCTAGAGAATATCTCCCTTTACAATATTAGAATATTCCTTATATTCATCTCTAAATATCTTGTTCTAGAATCCTCTAGGAATCTCTCTTTCAGGGAATATCCCTCTAGAGGAATCTCCTATGGAATATCCTTCTTGTTCTAAAATCCTCTAGGAATCTCCTATGGAATATCCGTCTAGAGCGTATCCCTCTAGGAATCTTCCAGGGAATATCCCTCCAGGGAATCTTCTAGAGAATATCTCCCTTTACGATATTATCCTAGCCCACTCTACTACATGAGATGAGCTCAAATGAGCCCAATATGAGCCCATCCTATGGAATATCCTTCTAGAGAGTATCCCCTCTAGGAATCTTTCAAGGAATATCCCCTCTAAGGAATCTTCTAGAGAATATCTCCCTTTACAAAATATTATCCTAGCCCACTCTACCACATGAGATGAGCTCAAATGAGCCCAAGTGTATTCTCCTATGGAATATCCTTCTAGAGCGTATCCCTCTAGGAATCTTCCGGGGAATATCCCTCTAGGGGAATCTTCTAGAGAAGTACCACATGAGATGCCCAATATGAGCCCATCCTATGGAATATCCTTCTAGAGAGTATCCCTCTAGGAATCTTCCATATCTTGCCTTATGTAAATAAAAATAAGGTTTTTATTGCTTTTCTCTCTTATTTTTCAGGTCCATCATTAATGGAGAGGAAGGCCCATAATCAAGGAATTTTCAAGGTATTAATGGGATTAATTAAAGAGCCAAATAGAAAAGCCCAAAGAGAAGCCTAGATCTGGAGTCGTCCACGAATATCCCCAGCTTTCTAGAAGATCCAGCGTGGCAAACAGACTGTAACAAAATGGCAACAGAAATCGTTGGCGCAACGGCCAAGATTCTGCCACAGAAACGCGGCTCTGGCCGCGGATCCGCGGCAAGCATCTGGCCGTTGAGCTAGCGTTTGATCCCACGGCCAAGATTTGAGGGCCTCATCCTCTGGAGCCTATAAATAGACCCCTAGGGCCTCTGCGAAAGGAGGAGGAGAGAATAAGAGAGAAGAGCTTGTATTTTTGAGAGAATTGTAGGGATTTTTCTCTAGCTTCCTTTAGTGCTCTTGTAATCTTCTTTCTCCTTCTAGAATTCTGCAAAGAGAGAGAGAGAGAGAGTGAGTGTGAGATCTTGTAATTGAAGTGGTGACAACTTGAATGCAAGGATTGATCCATCTAACTTCTCATCTTTACTAATTCTAGTGCTTTACTTTCTTGTGCTTTACTTTCTTCAAGCTTTAATTTCCATTGCATTTTCTTCTACCATGAATTGTTGTGTTCTTTTCATTTCAATGTCTAGCTAACTCTCTAACATGACTAGCTAACCACTAACTTTACTAACTACTAACTCTGGGGTGATTGCTAATTCATGTGATTCATTGGATGCTTTTATTGTGATCTTGTAATTTCAAGTCTCTATTATCCCCAATAAAGATGAGTTACTTTAATTCTTGGCAAATGCTTGTTTTCATTCCATATGATTCATGTGAGCCTCATTTAGAGCCTTATCTTTAGAACAAGTGCCTTGATGGAACATGGAGATGGAGCACCTAACTATGCTATTTGTTGTACAATTTTCTTACTTCAATGATAACTCGAGTATGGCTTTGAATGACTAATGAATCTTGTATCTTCTTCCTTAGCAATCCCTTGAGTGACACTCCTTGATTCCACCATTGAAAATCTATCTCGGGAGCCGATGAATCAATGAGGCTACAAGACAAGCCGAGAAGATCACTCATCCTCCAAGTGGGAAAGTATTTGACCAAACAAGCAAGACAAACCTTTGCCGATGAATCAACATGAGGCATGCATCACCCTATGAGATTAGTAAGTTAGTAAATTAGAAGGGTTAGCTAGTCATGGTTTCTTCTATCTAAAGTCTTTTCAAGGTTTTCCTTCTCAAGTTTTCTTTCCAAGCTAGTAAAATTTTTCAAGTTCTCTTAACTTTGCTTTCTTTCCTTTTCCTTTTTATGCAACAAAATCCACAATGAATTTTTCCTCTCTTTTCCATGTCATTTTGTTTTTGTTGAACATAGAAGAACTCTCGTTTTCTTTCTTTAAAAACTCAACCGTAAAGCTTCCATCGCAAGCTCTCCTGAGGATCGACCCGTAATAGTTTATACTACTACGGTGATTCGGAAGGAGTAAAGAAAAATTGTGAATACATTTTTGGAGTTTTTGAGCATCACTACGAGCATCGAAGGTTGACTATAAACCCTCTTTCTCTGAATATTAGTACACTCCTGCCTTCTGAACAAAAATTTTTGGCGCCGTTACCGGGGAGAGCAACGGTTTTCATTAAAGTGAAGAACTAAACGAATTTCTTCTCTGTTGCAGGTTACAGGTTAGAGAAATAGGAAACAAAGCACTGCAGTAACATATAAGTGGTCTTGGGCCTCTGCTCAAGAAGCAGAGACCAAGTACCCTCTGATTTGCCGCGTTTTCTCGGCCAAAGCCGCGGATCCGCCGCAAAGAGGAGTTGACTACTAACTGGTTTTGTGCAGGTTGCTTGCTCTGCAAAAATACAGCTACTGCAAATCTAATTTCTTGTATGATCTCACCAGGATCCTGCTAATAAATCAACAGTAAAACATTTGTTGAAAAGTTAAAAATTGATTAGACGTTTGCATTTTTAAGGCACGTGTCTTTTCAATTCATTTACTTTACTGTTGAATGCTGGAGCAAGGTACGTTCGCATTGCATTTAGAATAGGACTCACTTCTTGGTTGATTTACATCGCTTTGAGTGAACCTTGTTTGCATATATTGTACACTTGCACAAAATTGATCTTAAGGGCATCACCCAATAAACAAGATAAGGTGGGGATTTTATCACCCTTTCCTTGGCCCAAAAATCATCATCCAAGCACTCACAATCCCAAGCTTTTTAATAAAATCTGATAGACGTTGACCCTAGGGACATCCGGACTCAGTAGGAGATCAGCTGAAGTTGAAAATTGTTTTTGATTCATACTCCAGTCAAATCAGTGTCTAAGGTTGGGGATTAAGAGGTTAAGCCTCGAAGATACCGTGGTTTGGCGTAATTAAGGCCCGTTGCTTACGCATGGATACCGCCACCGTATTTTGCCCTACCTGGCTGATTAGCTGTGGTCTGACTCGAGCAATAACCTTCTTTGGTTCATCGAACAGATAGGAGTCGTCTAGGTCCAGGTATCCTAGATAGCTTGTGATTGATTTTCTTTTTCTTGATTGTTATTTCATTTTTCGCTTGTGTGATCGGTGAACGTTAATTGTGTATGTAAGAGTGGTATCGGGATCCAGATTCTGCAAGACTTGTTAGAATTTCTACACTTGCACAAACACCACCACCTGACACAATCCCAATCATGGCAAACAACACTTCGCTTTAAGACAAGTTCTACCCGATCCGCACTTCACTTCCATCATGCATTCTTCTCCCTGTGACCAATGGAAATAATTTTGAGCTGAAGCCACAATTTATAAACACACTCCCGCGATTTCATGGCCTAGAGTCCGAGGATGCATATTTCTTCATTCGTGAGTTTGAAGAAGTATGTGTGATGATGAGAATTTCCCAATTAACTGAGGACGCTATTAGACTAAGGTTCATTCCCTTCGTGCTGAAAGATATAGCTAAGAAATGGCTTTACAATCTTCCCGCCAGTTCGATTCTTCATGGGATGATTTTGTAAAAGTCTTTCTTAAGAAGTTTTATCCTATTCACAAGACAGCCCTCATGAGAAAGAACATTATGCAATTCAAGCAGGAATCAAATGAACCATTCTGGAAATATTTCGAACGATTCAAAGACTTACTAGCCCTATGTCCTCATCACGGCATAGAGAAGTGACAACAGTGCCAAATTATCTATGACGGACTTGATTACCTAACAAAGACACTCCTTGAAACCATGTGCCAAGGAGAATTTTTAAAAAAAGACGAAAATCAGGGTTGGGATCTCTTTGAAGCCTTAGCCGAAAAAACAGTTCAGTGGGAGTCATGCCCAGAGAAACCCACTCCCACTACTTCCAGAACTGGTATGCATTCAATAGAATCCTCTATAGCTGCTGAGGCTAAAATAACACAATTGATGAAGAGGATAGTACTTGCTTGAATCAAGGGAACCTACTGCTGTAAACCAGGTCAACCCACCACCTGTGGTCAAACTGGGTTGTACCTATTGCCATGATCTCAACCATCTGTTCGAAGAGTGTCCTGTTTACCAGTCTCAAATGTATCAGGAGAACACGAATGCTGCTTACACCAGACCCAACTACAATCCATACTCCAAAACGTACAATCCGGGATGGCGAAACCATTCAAATTTTTCCTGAAGTCAGTCTGGTCCTGAGCAACCAAAGCAACCATTTTCACATCAATATCCTGCTCAGCCTCATCAAACCAGTTTCAACCAGAATCCACCAAATTTTCACTCATATCAGAGTCCACCACAATTCCAATCTTATCAGAGTCCACCACATTTCCAAACAAATTTCCAGCCCACATATCAGCAACATCAACCCCAGAATCATTCAGACAAAAGAATATCTGATTTGGAAAAAATGATAGAAACCCTATCCAAAACCCAGGCTTCAATGATGACCAACCAGCATCAGGATATGAACAAATTACAGGTCCAGATAAGGCAATTGGCTAATTCTTTAAATGAGAGACAAAAAGGAATGCTACCAAGCCAGCTAGTGCCCAATCCAAAAAATCACTTCCCTCTGCATGAAGTTGAAGACATGGACCCCAGTCAATGCAACACTATTCATATTCTGAGATCCGGGAAGCGGGTAGATAATAAGGTTTCCAATCAACCACCCAAATCAGTGTCCAAATCAACACCTCCTGCTCCGGTACAACCAGCTCAAGACAATCCATCTTCAAGTTCTGAACCATCAACTTCCAAATCTAAAGAAAAAGAAAAGGCAGATGAGCAACCATACAAGCCTATTGCACCATTTCCAAATAGGCTAGCAAATCAAAAGCTGAATGCTCATATGGAGAAGATTAGAGAAATGTTCAATCAGGTCCAAATCAATGTACCTCTTCTTGATGCAATACAACAAGTCCCATCATTGTACGCGCACGGAAAATCGAAAGGGGATTCGCTGTAAAATTTCCTTGGATCAATTGAAAGATTACAACAAAACAGTTTTTCGACTACAAGGGAGGGAGGATGTTGAGTCTTGAATCCTCCCTTTGTTTAAGGCTGGGTTCTTCAAGTGGCGGTGGAGAGTGAATCTTGTTCTCCGTTGACCGGGTGAACGTTGAGATCTTCCGGGGCTCTTCTCTTCGGGTGGTTGACAGAGTAACACAGCTCTGTCGACCAAAACTCTCAAAGAGATTGTCGGCAGCAAGTTAGCTGAAGAGTTGGACTCTCTTTCTCTCTGTGCCCGCGCCTGTGTGTCCGCTTCCTCTTTTTTTTTTCTTTTTCTTCTCTTTTTCTTCTCCGTCCTTTTTTGGTCCCCTAGTCCTCATAGCAACTGGGCTATTTATAAAGGTTTAGGGGGTGAACGTGCCCCCTAAAAACACTCCACAATGAGGGGTTAACTTCCCCGCTATGTGGGCGGTGACTGGCCCATAACCAGGGCAGTTACAATCGAGGTGCGGGTTTCAACCCTCGCGCCTTGATACTGAGACGCGGCTGTCGAGCCACGCGCCTTGATGCTGAGACGCGGCTGTCGAGCCTCGCGCCTTGATGCTGAGACGTAGCTGTCGAGCCTCGCGCCTTGATGCTGAGACGCGAGTTTGAACCCTCGCGCCGCGACCAAAATTAACTTTGCGTCTAGAACTTGGAACTCTGCTTTTCAATGGCTTGTCTTTTAGTGATTTTTAGACAGCCTACAGAACCCCCTCCAAAGTTTTCGACATTCCGCAGTTAAGTGGGACGGATTTCGAAATACTTTGGACTCTAGCTGAGCTCACCCTTATGACTGGACTGTCAATGCTCCGAGTTTGATCTTATCTGGAATATGGTCTTCGTGAGTGTACTATGGAACTCTTTGAAGCCACCAAAGTTGATCGTGTTGAGTGTCTAGATGCACAATCTAAACCTCCCCGATTGCTTTAAGTCTGTCGTGGGTGCACTTTAAGCCAGGAGTGGACGGTCGTCTGCTTGTGCCAGTATACTGTTGATCCGATTTGCAGAAGCAAGGACTGAACGCCAGTTCTTTTGGGACGCAGGGATAGTACTGCTTTTAAAGATGCGACTTTCATAGGGTGCATCTTTTGAAATGAAAACTCGACTGTTATTCCATAAGGCAGACGCGATTTTTGTCTGGGTTGGAAGGATGCGAACTTCGGAGAAACGTATCTTTTTGGAGTGAAGCCGCGACTTTCTGAACGCAACTATGGCCGTACTGAAAGGATGCGTCCATTGAAGAGGCGCGACTGTTGGGTGCGAATCCGTGCCATGCCATGAGTGCACTGCCACGTGTCCTGTGGATCCGACGGGACACTTCTTTTTGGCGTGCGAACTTCACGCTGCATTAAATGCACTGTCCATGCGTCAGGCGGTGATTCGATGTCGAACCAAGCGCCGCGTATCTTTGCGAATCGTCGTGCCTATAAATGGCAACAGTCGTCGAGAGAGTCATCATTTAGTCTCTCCTTCGTCTACGAGCGCCTTTGTTAGGGTTTGAGAAAAGAGCTTCTTTGTTCTCTCTTCTTCCATCTAACATCAGATTTTTGATTCGCAATGGCGCCCAAGGCTAAGCAAACTGCTTCGTCTTCAAAGGCGATTGTCGCCGAGACTCAAAGGGGCGGTTCCTCCATGCAGGAAGCCCCTATCTCAGGTATAATGCCATTAGGCTTAATTTTTCGCCATTAAAAGGGTTCACAGAGTTCTTGTAACTCTAAAAATCCCTTTTTTGAAGGAGACCCGCCAACGCGGGCTCGGGCTCGTGTTTGATTCTCAGACGCGGTCCTTGAGTTTGATAAACAAGGCGCGGGTTTGATGACCCTGCTGCTTTTACCTGCTCGAGTATGCTTTTGTTTGTTGAACACATGGCCCCAGTAAGCCTTGCGTTCCGGACTCATCACTTAGAATGTTTCTAATTGTGGAAGATTCAGACGCAGACTTGATTCTTGCATTTTGTGACATCAGACGCTGGTTTTCATGAATCTTGCGCCTGAGTCCAAGTACTTAGAGATTTTTCATAAGTCTTGGATTTTTAAAACGCGGACTCCATGCTGGCCTCACGGTCCTCAGGTCCGGACGCGGATTTTGACAATCTCTGCGTCTGGAATCTCTTCTGCGTCTGAATTATAGACATTAATCGTTTTCGTTTTAGATTTCTGATCAAGTGTCATGTTCTTATGCAGTGCGATATTCCTCCAATCCACTCTCCAAGAAGTGCCACTTCGGGCACGTAGGTGGTGTTGACCGCGATTTAACCTTCGTGCTGCAAAGGACTGCTTCCGTGACTGCTGACAAGTCGAAGGAGTGAAGGGAGAGGCTCTCCAATGTTGACCCGGCGACCCTCCGGGAGCTCATGACTGACGCGGCATTCACAACGGATTCTCGCGTTCCAATGAAGAAACCTGCCTTCTTCTTCGGAGACAACATTAGCGAGGGTGGCTATACCTTGCATGACGGAGATTATAAATGGCTTCGTCAGATAGAGGGTAGGAGGTTCTTTCTTCCGAACATGGAGAGAATGTACCCACTATCTTATCTCCAGCATATGTCTGTCCCTCGGCCAATGGTGTGGGAGATTACCCGACCTGTCCCCGAAGTTTCTCTCGGTACCCTGGGCTCCAGGAAGGTATATAATGTTGGTCATGAGAAGGAGGCTTTCGGCCTGTTTCCCGGGCTGCTCAGGTCCGAGCGCCCAGTAGGAGAAACTCCTAAACTCGGCACCACCTTCCTCAACGTATTCATGAAAGCGGGGGGTGATTTTCCGGTCGATTTTCGTCCGCTCGGGTGGATTCATTCCACTGAGAAGTACTGGTGGGGCAGGATGGTGAGCTTTATCCTTGCCGATCTTGGAGGTCTGTTGGAGCATGTGGAATTGTACCAAGCGGTCAGGGCCGTACAGTATGGCATTCCACCGAGTTCTCAAAATTTCTTTGGGATCCTGGAGCGTTACAATCCTCTGACGGGGACATTCTTTACTCCGGTCGGAGAGATGGGTCTTGCACTGCATGAGTTGCACGAAGTCTCGGGGCTGGTAATGGGGGATACTCCCTATGAGGAATACGTCCCAACCTCTGAGGAGCTTCACCTCTTGAAGAAAGAGTTTCCTCGGGTGTACGAGACTTATTGGGAGGTGTTATGTCACTTCCACATTTGAGGTCAGATAACCTCTTGGAGGACGAGGGGAGTTAAGCAGCTGTCTTGGGCAAGCTACTTGTTTAATGGTGTCAATCAGAAGGACCACCCAGTGACCCGACTGGCTCCCAGCTCCGACGAAGAGATTGCCGACAGGATCAAGGCTTCTGTAGACTCCTACACCACAGAGTCGAACGAGGATACTTTCAAACCTAACACGGTTTTTAAAGTTTCCATCACCAAGCCCGGACCCCTATCTCCAATCGGGCACTGTTAGCGGGCTTCTTAATGCTGTGGTTGAAGCGCTGTATGGTGCCGACACTGCCACATGAAGTAATCGTTGCTGACGTGGTGTATCCGGCGGTGCTCTTGGCTTATGGTAAGTCCATAGCCCTCCTCCCGGCCATGGTGGCCGGTATTCAAAGCGGGTTGCGGGCCTTTGTTCAGAGTCTATGCAGGGTAGAGAAGGTTGTTGACTCCCAGGGTGAGCCGATTGTTGACTCAGAGGGGAGGCCGATAGTAAAGCGTCCCAACCCTTGGGTCGAGCTTCCCTACACGTACCTAATGGCTTGGTACGTTATGCACTGTCCCTCTCTGATGACGCCGGTGTCTTAGTGTGAGGGATTTATCCCTTTCGTACAGCGGTTGGAGAGTTCAAGCTGGTGTAATACTTATATGTACTACATTCGGAAGTGCATTCTAGCTGCTTCGAACTACCAACTCAATCGCTGCTTCCCCGAGATTACTGGTGCATCTTATGGGGACCAATTTGCCGACCTGGTGGGTCCAGACAACTTCATGAGGCTGTCGTCGGGAGTTTTCTGGTGGCTGATCAATATTCGGCCCGGGTATGTGCTTTTTCGGCAAGGGAATTCGTGCACGATCGAGCCGTACATGTCGAATCGCTTCGCCCGACAGTTCGGCTATGATCAGTTATATGTCGGCAACCCCAATGCTCAACTCGCCTTCAGTGGGAATTTGTTTGAAGGTGCTCGGGCTTGGTATTATAGTGTGGCTGGAGGGATGGATGCACTTTTTCGTCTGCCTTTCAAGGGGCCGAAAGGCTGTACAAGCCTCAGCTTCTGCACCTGATACTTCCAAGCCAACCAAATGCCTGACTTCTCACCGGAGTACTCATGCATTGAGAGTATCAATGCATCTTATGAAGCAAAGTCGGTGTCCAATAAGCGCTCGCGAGGCGTCGATGAATATCGGGCGGCTCAAAAGGAGGCCAGAAGGGTGTCAAGGGGGGAGCCGAGAGCAGCAAAGGGTCGACAGGCAGTGCATAAGCGTCCTCAGGGCTCTACTTCCATCGTTGAGCCTGCCCCCAAGAAGGCCCGGAGAGACTTGGCGGCGGAAGTTTCCTTGTCCGAGGCCATCCCTTTGGTGTTGAGGAGCAGGGGGAAGAAAAGGAGGAGGATAATGCCCCTCTTGTTCGCACTCGTGGATTGCGCAGCAGGGGCCCCGCATTCTTAGAAGAAGGGGAACTTGCTGACGAACCCACCGCCGCTGACGAACCCACCCAGCTGATGATGCTGAGCAGCTCAAAGTTGACCTGATGAGTAGGGATGACGTTGAGATTCCAGGGGTCTCGGCTCAGCCTGGGTCTTCTTCGGTTCAAGAGAGGAGGGATGAGGCACAATAGCCTGGTCCCCTGGTATTTTAATGCCCAGCTCACGGGTAATTGACCCCAGCCCTACTACTGGGGTATTTAGCGGCAAGGCCCCGATTGCCGAGGCCTCTCGCGTTGAACTATCGTCCTCATCATCCGGAGAGGATAGATATGATTCAGGCGATGAGGTCAATTTTGGCGATGAACCTGTTCTTCCGGATCCGAGTAAATTCTCACATATCTCGGAGGAGGAGATATATGGGTGTGATCCTGTGACAGTTTCGCCAAAAGCAACAATTGCTGCTGTTGAAGGTACTCTTATTGTCTTATTGAGCCGGTTTTCTTTTTTTTTTTTTAAAAAGGCTCTGACATTTTCCCTTTTTGCTGCAGGGCTGGCCGCGGACAGCGAGGCTGCAACTTCCTCGCATATCGAGGAGATGGTGCGGAGCTGGTCCAGCAGGGAAGAGTTGAGACTCCAGTTACCGAGATGCCTCAAGAGAAGGTAACCATTGAAGTCGGGGGGACCTCAACTCTGCAAGGTTCGCCCCAAAATTCGCCGTCTTTGAACCCCCAACTTGGTAAGGAAATGTTGATGCTTTGGATATTTTCCTTTTACCGTCGTGGCTGATGTTCTGGAAATTTGCAGAGAGCACCGAGGAAGCTCAGGTAGAAGATTTGGCGGTCAGTGCCTACCCGGAAGGCCGTACAGCTCAAGCCCCGACCGAAGACCCTGAAGCGGTCAAGCTTGCTGTTACTTCATCCGTCGTGGAGGTTTCTACAGACGTAGTAGCCCCAGAAGCGCCGGCGGTTACTCTTGCTTTTGCCGCACCTGTCGTTAGCCCGACTCCTGTACCGGAAGAATCGGTTTATGTCCCTCGCCCCGTAATGGAAAGGGGATCGGGGAGCATTTCAGCGGAATTCTTCCCAAGCGGTGATACCATGGGGGAGCTGGCGCGTCAAGTGGTGCAGCAGTTCTTTGCCTCCATGCGATCATGTATTGATCTCATCCTATCTGGGAATAGCTCCTTCGAATTTGCCCAGGTATTTCTCGGAAATCTGGTTGAGAACATCAGCTTAGCCGGAGGCCCTTCACCAGCCAAGGCGTGTCTGCTACTGGTGGAGCAGTTGGGACATGACTTGAAAGAGCTTAGATCCCTGGAGAATGCTAGCTCATTTCACGAGGCCCAGGAAACCCTGACTAGGCTTCTTGCTGCTAAAGAGTAAGAGCGAAGGGAGATGGAAGAAAAGATAGCCGAAAGGACCCGTCTTCTCCAATGTTTCCAGGCTGACCATCGAAAGCTAACTGTCGAGTCAAAGGAGTCCGAGATAGTTATGCAGGCTGCGAAGCAGGTTATCCTCGATGCTCGAGCTACCATAGCCAGAGCTGAGGCCTTGATTGCTATCAATGAACAGAAGTTCGCCACTTCCGAAAAGAGGATAGCGGAGTTAGAGGCTGCCAAGGCGCAAGTTGAAGAAAACCTCTCTGTTAGTTCCTCCGAGCTGGAATCCCTGCGAGTGCAGCTGGCTGTGCAGAGATTCTTTATCCGAGGAGAAGCTGTGGGCTCAGGCTCTCATGGAAGCTGAGAAGGCGCGTCAACATGAGATGCATCACCTCAGAGAACAAATCCGTTCTTTGGCGAACCAGGATTTTTAGCCTTCTCCTTCTTTTCCTTTGGTAAAGAAAAGGACACTCTATTCACCAAGAGTGTTTGTATTTACTTTTACCATTTTTGAATAATAAAAGTCTTTGAAATTTTTCGTTCCACCTTCATTGCCCCGCTGTAGATGAATCCAATCTCTCAATTGCAGTCTTTGGTTGTGCTCTCTGACTAACTGTGAATAACAAACTTAGGTAGAACTAAGTTCTTTTGATGGGACGCGGCGCCGTTCCAAAGAGAGACGTGGTTCTGAGGAACGCGACTTTGACCTGCCAGTGAAGACGCGGTTCAAGTTGACGCGAAAGACGCAGCTTTGAGTGTGACTCACTGGCCGCAGTCCTTAACTTTATCCAGGCGCAAGAATCAGGATGCATCAAGAATGTGGTCTTACGCTCCTTAAAATTGGTGCAGACATATAAGAGGACGCGACGCTGGGTCTTTGACCCGGTGCAAACCCATCATCATCTCGCCATGTCGACGTAGCTCCAAGATACCTGTGACTGCCATGGGCTTTCTCTTATCGAAAGCACAAGTCTCAGAACACTGCTTTATGTGATTTCCAACCGTAACCCCCGGACTGGGTTCCTTTTGCTAATGGACGCAGCTTTGAATCACTCTTAAGAGACGCGGAGGGTCTTCTAAATTGGAATGAAGGAGGACGCCGTTTTTTTTTTTTTGAAAAAAAGGACGCGGGATCCTGAACGCGGCTCTCATGCCTGCGTTTTGGTGCAACTTCCCAGGCGTTACATGCAGCCTGTCATAAAGATTTTATTGGATCTTTAAACGTCAAATCGTTGTTGACGATTGGGGACTCGCACTATTCGATGTTTCCTGAAGCGACCGTCCACGCGTCGGCTCTTCATTAGGTTTGGGTGTTAATGCCTTTTAATGCAAAACCGGCGCTGGCGGTTAGAGATCTGCGTTTTTGATGCTTCCCGAAGCGACGATCCACGCGTCAGCCTTCCATTGGGCTTTGACACTCGTGCGGCCATTAAGGCCGACGGTTCTGATTAGTGAGCCATCAATTATAGGCATTGTAGCTTGCCTATAAATAGGGCTTACCCCCTTCCTTTAGCAGTCCCATACTTGGACTATTTTCTTTTAAAAGCGAGTGCTCTGAGAGACTCCATCTTCTCCCTTCAAGGACTTTACCAGGGGCTTGCCTCCATGGACGAAGATGACCCAGAGCTTTCATGCTTCTGTTTGATCTCTTCAGAAGATTACCACTGTCAAGTGATTTCAATAACAGAAAGCGTCTCCTTGAGCACCTTTTATGTCCGCGCTTCGATGCAGAGAGTTCAACTCTTAATAGAGGCCTCTGCGGGTACGCCTTCTCGGTTTGCCATGACATTTTTAACCCAACTAAGTTTGAATTTTGATATCTCTTAAAGAGATTCATCATCTGGATTTTCTCCTGAAGTCTTAGTTGGTGCATTCCTCTTTTGGAAGTTGCGCCATTTGACTTAAACTTCTCTGGACGCGAGTATAGTAGACTTAGGCACCTGGCCGCAGGCTTTGCACATAGAGCTCGCGTCTTGAGGCTGTCGACTTAGGAGAATTTCAACTCAGACTGGAGGTCTCAGGCCTGAATCTTGCAACTCCTGTTCATCCAACAGGGAGACGACAATTTTCGCGTCTGATTCTCTTTGCGTCTTGCATCTTAGACATGGGTGTGGAACTAAATCGCGTTCAAATTCCGTGTATATCACAGCTTTGATTCGCGTCTGTTTCTGCCTCCACAGAAGTTTGGCTCTCTACGTGGGCCATTCCTGCGTCTGAAGTCCTCAGCAATAGCTGCGTCTGTCACTTTGTGTTTCTGTTGAAGTACACTAAGCTTCAGATTTTCTAATTTTGTTGCTTCATGTAGGTAGGCTTGATCATCCTTTTTCATGTTCGTTGGCCCCTGGGAGAATATTTCGGCCGGCGAACTTGTTTGATGTTCGTCCACAAGGGAAGAAATCATGGTCCCCGTCGTCCACAAGGGAAGAAATCATGGCCCCTATCTTTGGGAGACCGGGACCGGACGGGGACCTCACCCTCGCCAAGATCTCTTTGGATTCAATGCACCGGTCATGCTTCTTGGCATGGCATGGTCAGAGGGAGCATGACGGCGGGGGTAGCGGTGGATATAGTGGTGGGTGTGGTCATTCTACAGGTCACCGAAAAGAGGGCATCCTCTGTGAGGTCTCAAAACCACCTTTTACCCCAGAAGTGACATCGAGGAAAGCTCCATGCTTATTTGATGACTTTCTGGTGGTAGAGATGTTCATCAACGAAGGATTATACTCCACTTCGGATGGTCAAGTGGAATCAGAAGATTCTGCTGCCTTTCGACCTCAAGAAACACCATTGTTCTCGGTCAACCAGAGACTTCTTCGATGTTTACATCATGCATCATGGTGCAACCAGCTTCTGATCGTCGCCGCAGTGTTCAATTCTATTTTGGCGCCTTTCCAAACATCTTGTACTTGGAATCAAACGCAGCTTTAAGGAGTGAGTGCAACCTCTGAGAGAGAGAGGGACTTCTTTATACTCCCGTATTGTAATACTCAATCTTATTGTTTAAGAGAGCGTTTTGTATCACTTTCATATGCCTGGATATAAATAAAAGTGACACTTTTCTTTTTGTCTCTTCTATTGTCTTGAACTCTCTCATTTCTTTTTAGTCAGACGCATAGAAGCAAAGAATCTTTAGCTTGTCAAAACTATGATGATAATCTTAACAAGTCAAATTTTGTGGAGAAAAGATCCTATTTCAGGAACCCCACAATACTGTCAGAGGTGTAATATTAACTTGACAAGGATAAAATGATTTTTTGGTGGACCTGCCACTTTATAAAAGAAAGTGACAGGTTGAATTGGTACCCCCAGGGAAGATGAGCTTTTATCAAAGGTTTAAGCTCAACTGGAGAGTTAATGAAAACACTGTTAACGGTGTAATGTTAACCTAACAATGTTTTTCTTAAGTAGACTTGTTGTTCTGTTGGGGAGAATAACAAGTGAGACTAGACTCGCGGGGAATCTAGGAAAGTCTTTACCGTTAGAGGTGTGATATTAACTTAACGGGTTGAATGTAGTCTTGTCAGAAGTGTGATGTTAACTCGACAAGAATGTAAGTCAGAGGTGTGATATTAACTTGACTCAGAAGCATTTCAGTTTTCGCTAAAAGTGTCACTGTCATAGGTGTAATGTTTAACTTGACAATGAGGGTAATGCTAGAGGTGTAATTTTGAACTTGGCATCAGTCATCTCGACTTTAGCGAGGAAGTCCGAGGAAAAGTCATGGCCATAAGTGTATTGTTGAACTTGGCGATGACCTGGATGCTAGAGGTGTAGTGTTAAACTTAGCATTGTTTATTTCAGCTTCGATATGGAAGTCTGAAGAAAAGATGACTGTCAGAGGTGTGATGTTAACTTGACAGAAATTGATTTGCGACATGAGCAATTTGAGGACCTGTCATTCTATTGATGAGAATTGACAAGTGAATTTTGAAGTGCCAGAGGTATAATGTTAACTTGGCAAGTTTGAAAGTTTGTTACTCCATGTAGAGTTGACAAGCAAAGTTTGTACTCGACAAGAGATATTGAAAATTTTCATTACCAGAGGTATAGTGTTAACTTGGTAATGATTGTATTTTGTAGACCTACCATTCTGTGGATGAGAATTGGTAAGGGATTTTGGAGGGAGAGTGGAGACAAGTCCACTTAGAATTTTTAGCAAACCCTCAGCTATCAACGGATTTGAGGTGCCTTTACCAACTACCGTTTGAGTTGGGCTAGCCATGCTATTCCCCTCAGCATGGTGAGTTATCGAAGACTTATGTTGGGCTTAGAAGTCAACATTTTCCTTTATCCTTAGCCGTCGGAGGCGTCGAATGTTAATGAAGATGGGAACATTAGAACCCAGGATTTTTAGCAAACCCTCAGCTGTCAACGGATTTGAGGTGTCTTTACCAACTACCGTCTGAGTTGGGCTAGCCATGTTATTCCCCTCAGCATAGTGAGTTGTCGAAGACTTATGTTGGGCTTAGAAGCCAACATTTTCCTCTATCCTTAGCCGTCGGAGGCGTCGGATGTTAATGAAGAAGCTCTTCTTGTTTTTATCAGAGGTGTACTTTTAACTTGATCGGTGGAGGAGTATTATTAAGGATAGTACCTCTTCAGAAATCTGCCATTGATCGGCATCATGAGTGTATCGCCATTTGAAGTTATGAGGCGATACGATCCATTTGTGTAGACTGACTCTACTACGAATGGTCCTTCCCATTTGGGTTGGAATTTTCCTTTCGTCTTGTGCGTCATCACCATGGGTCTTCTGACGGCTAAGACAAGGTCGCCTTTCTTGAAAGTTCGCACTTTAACTTTCTTGTTGAAGGCTCTGGTGATTCGAGCTTGGTAAAGCTCGATTTGTTGTTGGGCCTGCAGACGCTTAACGTCTAAGGCTTCCAATTCTTGGAGTCGCTGCTGATGCTTCTCCTCATTTGTCATCTCTGCTGTCAGGGCGACGCGTAGAGATGGAATTTGGATTTCCAGTGGAAGCACAGCTTCACACCCGTATACCAAAGAGAATGGCGTAGCTTTAGTTGGGGTTCGAACAGTTGTGCGATAAGCCCATAAGCATTCACCCAGCTTGTCGTCCCAATCACGTTGACTTTTCGAGACGAATTTCTTGAGGAGCTTGCCAATGGTCTTGTTGAAAGCTTCTGTGAGACCATTAGCGACGGGGTAGTATGCCGTTGAGGATACACTCTGGATTCTGAACTTAGCGTAGAACCTTTGGAAAGCTTGACTGATGAACTGGGGCCCATTGTCGTGGACAATTCGTCGAGGTACACCAAAACGGTAAATGACATGATGTTTCACAAACTTGATCACATCAGATGACTTCACCTCCTTCAAAGGAACGACCTCAGCCCATTTGGAGAAGTAATCGGTTATTGCCAAAATAAACCGATGTCCTTTTGATGACGGCGGGCTGATAGGGCCAACTACATCCATCCCCCACATTTCAAATGGCCAGGTAGAGGTTGTAGAGTGAAGGTACCCTGGTGCTTGATGGATGAAATCACCATGTACTTGGCAGGCGTGATATCTTTTGGCATAAGTGATGGCGTCAGCGATCATCTTAGGCCAATAATATCCCAGCCTTTAGAGTCGGTATGCAAGTTTTGGGCCAGGTTGATGGGCTCCACACATACTGTCATGGGCTTCTTTCAATATTTCCTGTGCCTCCTTTGGTGAAAGGCAGCGGAGCAAGATCCCGTCATGCGATCAACGATACAATGTTCGCGTAATCTCATTATAGTAGAATTTGGGGGCTTTCCTTCGAATGGCAGCCGCTTCTTTGGTGTCCTCAGGCAGGATGCCATATAAGACATAGTCGATATAGGGGAATCGCTAGTCTCTAGGCCCTGGACCGGTTGACGACTCAAGCGCTTCTTTGCCTTGACGATTTCCTGTTGGCTCCTGGTAGTCCTCAAGAGCAAGTCTCGGGCAATACAGGTCATGGCTGTGGACAAATATTTTCTCTACCGCTCCAGCTGGAAGAGCTAAAGAGGCAGCGAGGGATGCTAGTGCATCTGCATGCGCATTTTGCTTGCGTGGTACATGGTCGATGTAGAAGTTTGTAAACCTCCCAGCCATGTGGACAGTTGCGTTGTAATAGGGTACTAGGTCTTCATGTTTGACTTCGTACTCCCCGCGAACTTGGCTAACGATGAGTTTGGAGTCACCGTACGCCTCGAGATTTTTAACGCCAATCTCATCGGCGAGTTGCATCCCAATCAAAAGAGCATTGTACTCTGCCACATTGTTGGAACAAGGTTCGGTTAACGAGACAGCTCGAGGAATCACATAGTTCTGTGGAGAGATGAGTACTACTCCTACCCCTGCCACTATGTGTCCTTTTGGGCTTGTTCTTGATGCACCGTCAAAGAAAAGTTGCCACACTTGCCTTTCAAAGGATGTCTGGGTCTGGCAGGCTTCAGCGACCTCGTCTGGGAGATCGTCGTAAAGTTTGGTTGCCCTCGGATCTAGATGCTCAGCCAGGAAATCGTCACTGCTTGTCCTTTAATGGCCTTCTGTGGTAAAAAGTGCATTTCATATTGAGATAACAATATGGCCCATTTTGCCAGTCGGCCATTTAGCGATGAAGGCTTTGTCATGAGTAACCTCAAGGGGTTGACTTTTGATATGACATTTATGGTTTGGCCTACCAGATAGTGTCGCATTTTCTGAATAGCAAACACCAGTGCCAAACATTCCTTCTCGATCGGGTTGTACCAATGTTCGGCTCCGATCATTGTTCTACTCAGATAGTAGATCGCTTGCTCTCGTCCTTGATCATCATTCTGAGCTAGTAGATCTCCTAAAGAATGATTCATTGCTCGGACGTATACCAGGAAAGGTTTTCCAGATATCAGAGCTGCAAGGACTGGTGGTTGTGTGAGGTATTGCTTGATTTCCTCAAATGCTTATTGGCAAGCGTCGTCCCAAATGAACGAAACACCCTTCTTCATTAGTTTAGCGAAGGGTTGGCATCTTCCGGAGAGATTTGAGATAAACCTGCGGATGTACGCCAATTGTCCTTGCAATCCCCTGAGTTCCTTGATATTTCTCGGAGGTTGCATCTCCTGGATAGCGCGAACCTTTTCTGGATCCAAATGAATTCCCGTGGAGGTTACAACAAATCCTAGGAATTTGCCACTAGCCACCCCCAGGAAGGACTTGGTGGGGTTCATCTTCAATTGATGAGCCCGCATGATACCAAAGATAGCCTTCAGGTCAGATATGTGATCACCTTTAGTGCGGCTTTTTACCGCAATGTCATCAACATAACATTCCACTATTTTGCGCATTTGCTGATGGAAAATAGCATTCATGGCCCTTTGATATGTTGCCCCTGCATTCTTCAGTCCGAAGGGCATGACGGTGTAGCAGTAAACCCCTAATGGTGTTCTGAAGGAGGTGTGCTTTTCGTCATCAGGATACATTTTGATTTGATTATATCCTGAGAATCCGTCCATGAAGGACATTCGTTCGAATCCACATGTATTGTCAATCATGACATCTGTGATTGGCAGTGGGAATTCGTCCTTGGGACAGGCCTCGTTCAGATCACGAAAATCGATGCAGATTCGGATCTTTCCGTTCTTCTTGGCAACGGGGACGATGTTGGCTACCCAGTCGGGATGTTGTTCTTCCCTGATGAAACCAGAATCTATAAGCTTTCTGACTTCTGATTGAATCGTCTCCATTATCTCTGGGCGGAATCGTCGCTGTTGTTGTTTGACAGGCTTTACGTCCGAATTGATGTTGAGGCGGTGCATAGCCACTTGAGGATCAAGTCCGGGCATGTCTTCGTAATTTCAGGCGAAGACGTCTATATACTCTTGTGCAAGAGATATTAGATCCTTTTTCTCTGAAGGTGACAGGCCATCACTTATGAAGATGGGCTTAGTATTAGCCTCATCCCCCAGATTGATCTGAACAACCTTGTCTTCTGTGGGTGACTCTCCCTGTTCAAAGCGGGTATCCCAAAGAGTATTTAAATGTTTGATCCAAGGATCTGTATCGGATTGGATCATTTCTTCATCTCCGTCTTCCAGGTGGCTTGTTGAAACCATGTTCACTGAAAGTTCTCCGAAGATGTTACCGACACTGACATCTGACTCCCATGATGACATGCTTGAAGAGTAATCGTGACCTGATGATTCTCGAGAATCAGAAGGCTCTATGTTGACCACTCTTAGCTCTCCTCTTGGGACAGGGACCACTCCGGAAGATGTTGGAGGTTGTCGTCCAAACTGGAGAAATGACGTCATATTGGCCGTCACTTTCTTCTGCTCTGGACGGAGTTTTAAAACCTCCGCGTCAATCAGAGCTTGAAGGATGTCCTTGAAGACATAACAGCTCTTGGTGGGGTGTCCCAACATCCTGTGATACATGCAGTAGCTGGGATTATCGGTTTTACCGACTTCTTCAGGGCGCCTAGCTTCAGGAAGCTTCAGTCGATTGCTCTTGTTGAGTAATTTGAAGAGCGAGTTGACATGTTCATCCTTGAAGGAATACTGCTTGTTGCGCGTGGTTGGCTTGAAGAGCCACTCCCTTAACCGTTGAGGTTTGACAGAAGATTTGGTTTCTATCGCCAAGTTGTCCTTCCGTTTGGCTTGGAGGGATGTGTCGGGCGTACGCCTTGTTGACCTCTCCGGCCTGGGCTTACCTTCTTCCGCTCTGACGCAGGCGACAATCTCCTCAGCCTGTTCACCTTGTTGGACCAATTGCTTCCAGGTGCGGCTTTCAGCAACTCCTATTTGAGCAAGGAGTGAGGTTTGGAGATTGTGGCGGCATGTTTCCACCAGGGTAACCTGGGTCATACCGCTCGGATATCGGAGTGCCACGTTCCGAAATCTTTCCATGAAAGATTTGACGGACTCTCCCTTTCGCTGTTTAGTAGCCAAAAGGGTGGGCATTGTGACTTCCGAGTCATCTTCAAAGAAGCGCGTTAAGAATAGCTTCTCCAAATCACCCCAGTTCTTGATGGAGCCTTCTGGGAGCTTCATGAACCATTCAAAGGCGAGCCCTTTCAGGGTGCCAATGAATAAGCGTGCCAAGATAGCATCGTTATCTACTACATTCCCTGTTTGGGATTTAAAGTAGTAGATATGTTGGTTGGGTGACCCCTTCCCATCGAATGCTTGGAGGGTTGGAGCCTTGAACTTGGAAGGGTACGGAACCAGGTCCCACTCGGTCGGATAAGGTCGGACCACTCCAGCTTCTTGGAGGCCTTTCTGGTTGGTAAGGGCCTCAAGATGTTGCTCCAACTGATTCATTCTTTTAGAATGAACCTTTTCCTGGTCTCGGTCGTTCTTTTCCTGCGACGAGGATTTAGACGAAACAGAAGTAGGTTGCTCTTTCTTCTCGGAGTGTTCGGAAGATGAGCTTTCTCCCTCTTTTCGCTTGCCTTTAGACTTCTTAGAGGAGCTCTGTTGGTTGACTTCCTCTGTCTTCGAGCAACTGTGCGAGCATCTGCTTGAGGGAGTCGATATATTCTTGCTGAGCACGAATCATCTCGAGTTGTTCCTTCTGGACCTGGGCTTGCTGCTCCAAGCGCTTAGCGGTCTCCTCAGGAGTGCTCGTCATGTATGTGAAGGCCTCTTTCTCTATAGAAGAGTTTGAAGCCTGCGACTCTGCAATGGCAGAGTGCGAGTCATTAATCTCAATGCCTCGGGCTAGGGCATTGTAGTCAATCGGGGGAATGGCCCCGGTCCGGGTACGAGTGTGTCGGTATACTCCTTCCGGTCAGTGTCAGACTCATCGGAACTGACTGCAGGTTGTTTTCCCTTGCTCCTGCTCGTCATATTTGCAGTGAGCTCTAGATACTCAGTGTCCGAGAAGATCCTCCGCCTGTGAGAGCATCTCTTTTGGCTGAGGGGGGAATCAGGGTCAGCTGTCTAACTAAAGACTGCTGGTTCACACCTGAATCACAACGGCACTCAGAGAGCATAGAGATGAGCCGTTGGCAGCAACATGATGAAGTGATTTGATTAACACTTCTTTTCTTCGTCAAGTAATCCCTTAGATCCGCGGGAAGGGGATCGAAGAGATTAGCCTCGCAACTTCGAGGGCGGGAGGCATCCTTGCGCTGTACAGCTTGGACGCAGGATTCAGAGACGCAGTTCTCGCGTCGCAGCTTTAGGACGCGTGTCTGGCGTCTCTGCTGAGAAGAGACGCGACTGTCGCGTTGCTGATTGGTGCGTCAGAGCAGAGACACTTGAGAGAGAGCGGGTTGCTGAGCCTACGCCTAGAGGCGCGCGCTTCTTGTGCTTGATGAGGCGCGCAAGCTTCATCTTGGCGTCTGGTGAGTGGAGCTTTAGAGGAGCTAACTTGGGGAGTCTCGCGTTTGGGCCGCCGCCAACGCGGACTTCGCGTGCTGGATACGGCGCAACTGAGACGCCAGTTTGAACCTTGCGACCTGCCTCAGTTGGACGATCAGAAGTTCCAACTTGCAGCTGACGCGCACGCCTCCTCTGTCGGCGCTCAGCGTTTCGGTTGCGTCATGGAGGTGGAGAGAAACAACGACGACCTGGTGCTGAGGGAGAGGGTGAACTGGCTGGACACCAGAGGGCTTGACCACGCGGGTCTCTTGAGAGACGTTGGCGCGTGTGTCTCGTATGGCGCGGTTGGCCGCGACATCCTTTACAGCAGCTGCGCCTGAGGCCACGCGGGTCTCCTGAGAGACGTTGGCGCGTGTGTCACGCTTGGCGCAGTTGGCCGCGACACCCTTCACAGCAGCCGCGCCTGAGAGAGTCTCAGAGCGGGTTTCGGGGCAAGTCCCCGTAGAGACCCTGCGGCAGACGCGGGTCTTTGGGCTCTTGGAGCTGGAAGAGAGAAATTCTTCATACTTTGCCTGATCGAACTCGACGACAAGCGATTCGACCATCTTCCCCTTATAGAGGACGTCGCCTTGCGCCACGATTTGTTTGTCAGTAACAAATGAGGTCCCCAGCGGAGTCGCCATCTCTTGTACGCGCATGGAAAATCGAAAGGGGATTCGCTATAAAATTTCCTTGGATCAATTGAAAGATTACAACAAAACAGTTTTCGACTACAAGGGGGGAGGATGTTGAGTCTTGAATCCTCCCTTTGTTTAAGGCTGGGTTCTTCAAGTGGCGGTGGAGAGTGAATCTGTTCTCCGTTGACCGGGTGAACGTTGAGATCTTCCGGGGCTCTTCTCTTCGGGTGGTTGACGGAGTAACACAGCTCTGTCGACCAAACTCTCAAAGAGATTGTCGGCAAAGACTAACTTGAACACAGCAAGTTAGCTGAAGAGTTGGACTCTCTTTCTCTCTGTGTCCGCGCCTGTGTGTCCGCTTCCTCTTTTTTTTCTTTTTCTTCTCTTTTTTCTTCTCCGTCCTTTTTTGGTCCCCTAGTCCTCGTAGCAACTGGGCTATTTATAGAGGTTTAGGGGTGAACGTGCCCCCTAAAAACACTCCACAATGAGGGGTTAACTTCCCCGCTATGTGGGCGGTGACTGGCCCCATAACCAGGCAGTTACAACCGATGCGCGGGTTTTCGACCCTCGCCCCTTGATACTGAGACGCGGCTGTCGAGCCTCGCGCCTTGATGCTGAGACGCGGCTATCGAGCCTCGCGCCTTAATGCTGAGACGCGACTGTCGAGCCTCGCGCCTTGATGCTGAGACGCGGATTTGAACCCTCGCGCCGCGGC
>JAVJIF010001224.1:0-86691 GCA_038442645.1 Agave tequilana
AAACACGGCCCAAGCCGCGTTTCCGCGGCAATCCAGTCTTATCCGGGGATCAGTTTTCGTGGAGAGTTGTGTTGGGACTCTACCTCCGTCTGCACCTATAAATAACCCCTGCAGACGCAACAGAAGGGGCGTACAGAAAATACAGAGCAAATTCTAGGGTTTCTTAGGCTAATTTGTAGTTTAGGTTAGGTTTTTCTTTTTGTAATTTTTGTAACTGAGAGTGGAGGAAGCTTTCATGGAGGAAGAAGTCCATGCTTGTACTGAGGTGACAGCGGTGTAAGCCTACTTTTCTTCAATTGTTAATGAAATCCACTCAAAGGTTTGTCTTTGTTATGTCTATTCTTTGTATTCGTGTTTAATTCTTGTTTTACTTTTTCTATACTTGTGTTTCTCTCTGATGTCTTGCAAACCGTGAGATCTGATTGCTTCGAGACTGCCTAGCGAAGAAGTGCCCTTGATGGCCTATGGAGATGAACAAGCCTTCTCTTTAGTTTGTCTTTTCTTTTGTAGTGTAGATCGCGAAGGTGGAAGATCCTATACGCCATACTTGAACGCCTTCCAAGACAATAAGTCGTTGCAACAGATCAAAGGTAAGCAGGTTAAAGAGGTATGTATGTGTTATAGTTTTCTTTCTAATTTTAGTATAGATCCACATCTTCCACATCTTCCAATTTATTTCTCCACTTCATGTAGATACCATTGTAAATAATAAAAATAAATAAAAAAGAGATAACTTGCTTCACAAGCTTCTATCGCTAGTCCCTCCCTGAGAATCACGACCCGCATAGCCACTGCTACCGCGGATTAGAATTGAGCACCTTGCACATCTTTATGTCTCAATCTAATATATTTTTTTTATGTGCAGGGAAAATCTCAATCAATAATCCTTGGCGGTTGCCTCGGATCATGTATCCTTATCACCATGAGGTTCTATAAACTCCTTAGTAATGGCCTTTGCAACCCTCTATCCTAGAGACTTAAGGAAAAGGGTCATCTTTTCCTTTCATATAGGAAAATTCAACCCATCAAACTTGGGTGGGGACTTGATGCTAAAAAAGTCATGAGATGCTAAGATATCGAGTAAGAATGCAATACAAGTAACAAATGCAACATATATATAGCCAAAAGGAAGGATCGCCCTAAGGTGGCTAAACCAAAGATTAGGCTTTGATACCAATTGTAAATCACCTAGAGGGGGTAAATAGTGATGGATATAGATTTATGGCAAATAATGTGGAATAAAAATAATCACTAGCAAACTAGCAATAGGCAATTACAACACAAGAAATATTTGCAATAGAGTAAACAATAATAGCATGCAAGAATAGAGAGAGTGATGAGTTAAGAGATAGAGAAAGAAATCACAAATATAAGAATGTGCTTCGAGGTTTGAGCCACCACTTTACGCCCCCCTTCACCGCAATGAAGGATTTTCACTAAACCAATCACGCAAGCGCCAACCCTTACAAGTTTCTGCAAGAATTCAACGGACCCGCAAGTCCCTCTCTTGGTGTCGTAATACCAACAATCGAGCTCACTAGCTCACTCGAGGCCGCAACATCTACAACTTCACGAGCACAAGAAAATGATGATCTTCTTTATGATCACAAAAGCTCATACAAACACAATCCTATATAAAAAATAGACTAGATGAAGCTCTTTAATATTATGTGATGAGAACATTTTGTAGCGATGTGAAAGAAAGCTCAGGCAAAAACAAAGATGTGGACTTTTGGCTCAATATGAAAATCTTTAAGAAAATAGATTTTGATCACTAAAACTTATTTTTTGGTGTTGAAAAATGTTATGGGGTTTTTCTATAATCCCACTATATCTGGGGATGATAACAAGTAGAGAAAACCAAAATAGCTATTGGGGATAGACCGAGAAAGATAAAACAGAAACTAGCCGTTCAGTCAAAAACCCTCAGAAAATCCTTCTGTAAGTCGATTGGCCGATCGACTGCCAATGGTCAAAATCTGACTATTGGGTTAGCGGTCGACCTATGGTCGACCGAATAACCAAACAGAGAGTACAACTCTCCAACAGTCGACTGGTCGTTTGACCGTGACCCATCAAAAACAAAGTGACTCTCAGTCCGTCGATTGGTCGTCGACAACTGTGCACACAATGCAAACAAAATTCTGTGCATAAAACGGTCAATCAGTCGATCGACCGACAGAGCAATTTAGCTTTGCACTTGACAAAATTGGTCGACCGATAGAGCAAATTAGCTCTATCAACAGTCGATTGACTCAAGGCCAAAAGTCTGATTTTCGAAAACAATTTGATGTTCCATCTCTTTTTCCGACAAAATATATTTTGATCATAAATACAAAATAGAGTTTTTGTATCATAATAGATCCAGTGTGCGATCAGAGATCATCACAAAAACTAAGTAGAACTATATTTTCTAAAAATTACTTTTCTGAATGGAAAACCTTTTTCCGAAACCTATTTTTGAAAACTAAATAGAAATATGAATGAAATGTGTGTGCATGTGTGTGAATCTCAAGAGCTATCAAACTTACTATCTTGGCTTTAACAAGCCTATAAATCCTATACTAAAAATACAAAAGGCAAAAATTTTCTATAGTCTTACTTCTTTGCAATCTTGATCTTTGAGCTTGGTGAATCTCATATATATGTCTTTTTGGTATTTAGGCTCTTCGATCATCAACTTTATGGATCCAAAACGGTGTCAATCATATTGAAGAAGCTAAATGCAGCAATGAAAATCCTGAAACTTATTTAAATGACATTGTTAGAAAACAAAACTTCATATGTTTTTGAAAGTACACCTAGAGGGAGGTGAATAGGTGTAAGGCTAATCTATTGACAAATAATGCAAAATTAAAAACTAAATGCAACATACTCAGTGTAACCAAAGAGTGTTGCCAATTCCCGGTGAAGGGCATTGGACTATCTCCTTTAAATTCCTCTAAATAAGAGTTGAGGTGCTATATGAAGCTCTCTTGGTTAACACAAGTATGGGCACACAATTAACACAAGTATATATATAATATGAACAATATGATGCAATGCACAATGAGAGAGAGAGAGAGAGTTAGAGAAAGTAAATCAAACGCAAACACCGTGACATGTTTCGAGGTTCGAGAACCCAACTCTACATCTCCGCCTTCACACAGAAGGATTTTCACTATATCGTCCACACAGGACTTCCCACACAGTGAACCTCCACTGAGAATTTGGATAAATACAATTTGGGAGTACACAACTCCTCTCTCAACCAAAACATCTCACTAGAGGCTAGGCACAAACCAACACAAGATCAACCTCTCACTAGAGGGATACCAACAAACTCAATCACCTCTACACTTAGAGGATAATCACAATCAATGCATAACCTCCTCTACACTTAGAGGGCAGGTACAAAGGCACAAGCAAATGGATGAATACAACTCTTGGTGGTTTCAACAAACCACAAACCAATTTTCACAAAATAAAGATCCTATAGATAGGATAGATATGATAGGCTCAACTTTGAGAAAATAAAGAGTTTAGAATAAAGAAAATACTTGAGAAAATCTCTAAATAGATATTGAAAGTTAGATCAAAAACAATTCCCAAAAGACTCTATTTTCTTTGAATTTCTAACACTTTAAAAACAAATAAAGAATGATTTTTTAAACCCAAAAACTCTTTTAAAACTTGTTGTTAAAGCACTTAAGAAGATAGAAATTTTTGCTCTTAAACTCTTAAAGAACCAGCTCAAATGAGTGGGTATATATAGCCTTGCAAAATTTCTCTGCCCGTTAGTAGCAGGAAAGGGCAAAATTGCCCTTCCGGTCGACCGCCCGGTCGACCGGTCCAACGGTCATTTTTATGATCGTTGTGCCTCCGGTCGACGCCCGGTCGACTGGGACTGGATACAGAGAGCAGCAGCTCTCTGCCGGTCGACCGGGGCCATTTCCAGAGAGCAGAGCTCTTTGGACGGTCGAGCGCACCGGTCGACCGGCCTACCAGCCCAGGCTGCGTGCACGTCCTGTGCACGTTGGTCGCCGGACCGGTCGACCGGCAGACAGCCAGGTCAAACTTCTTAGGGATTAAAACTTAGGTTTTTGACTTCAATTTAAATCAAATAAAATCACATAAATTTCACAAAAATCAGTTCTTATTAGATCTTTGAAATACAAATATCTGTGATAAAAATTCAACATATATTTTAATTAATTTGAAACATTTTTATGTTTTTGAAAATTTTCCTTACACCAAAAACTGTATTTTTCAAAACTTGAATTTTTTAAATGGAAAACCGTTTTCTCCAAAACTCATGTAAATACAAAAACATGATAATGAAACAACTTTTAAGCATGTTGTATATGGATAGAATTCAATATACATGAAAGATATTATATCTATGTTTTGACATTAAATACAAAAATAAGTTTTGTTTAATACAAAACTCCAACTCATTGAAATAGACTATCAAAGTAAGTTTTTTAATAGATGAAGCATAGATGTATATAGATCAAATCTAATATACATTAAACCTTCAAAACTTGTTTTGATTCTATCTATTGATGAAAGCCATATATATGAAAAACCGAAACCCGTTAAACCGAAAACAAAATGAAACGTGTGTGTGTTTGTGAACTTGAGCATATCAACACCATCTAATCTTTACAATGATCTAAATAAAATCTTAAACTAAACAAACCGATGTCTTCTTATAGATCTCCGTCTCTAAGTCGGCTGATCCAAACACGATCCAAATGAGCTTGACTCCATCCGAGTACTAGATGCGATCTTGACGCTTGAGCTCTTGAATCACCATGTGAAAGGTCCAAAACACCTTTGTTGAAGCTAATCACCTACTAATATCTTGATCAAATATCTGAAACTAAATATCACAAGATTATTAGTAAACAATAACTATATGAGTTAATCATCATCAAAACTAGAGTGAAGGGCCTCTGGGTCAACAATCTCCCCCTTTTTGATGATGACAAAACTCATAAAGTTATATATGCATGGATTAAAGTTAAGCTTTATAGAAGCTCCCCCTTAACTCATGCATAGCAATAATAAATAAAGATATGTCGTGAATGCATTGGTATCAAATATGCATAAACATGATATTTGATACCAATGAAATAAACATGTTCTTCATACCAACAAAAGATGCTCTTGATATGTATGATAAAAGATAACAAATTAAACAAACATGCATATATAAAAACTCTAAATTTCTCTCCCCTTTTTTATCAATTCATCAACAAGGGGTATAAACGCTAAAGACATAAATACTATTTTTCTAGCTTTTTGCATAAATCAAAACAATAAAGGTGTATATGCTATATACATTCATGAAGAGGAGAGACGTGAAGTTAACTCCCACTGCATACATGTATTTATATGAAAAGAGATGACTAAACCCTAACCACATAAAGCATAATATATAATGTATAAAAGGAGATGTGAAGCTCTCTCTACACATGTGTAAGACATAAAGAAGAGTAGTCAAGCTCCTCAATATGAGATACACTCACATGAATCTATATATAGAGAAGATGTTAAGCTCCCCTTGTATATAAGCAATACATATCAAAACTTTTGATACCAAATTATGATACCAATTGAAAATAAACAAAAATTTTATTATACTAAAAGATACTAATTGACAATATCTTGTAAACTTTAGATACAAATGGAAAACAAAACATAGTATGTTTTTGATATCAATAGAAATATATATTATTTTGTAAATCATAATACAAGTGTAAACAATTTGTAATTTTGATACCAAATGAGAATATTATATACTTTTGATATCAATTGGAAGTGAAAACCAAATATTTATGTAAACATAACTCATTTCAATACAGATATCAATTTAAAATGAATATGATACCAATTGAAAAATAAACTAACTATTTGGTTAAAAATTCATCTGCAATATAGATACCAAACATTAGAATGAAACTAATTTAAGATTTTTGATACTAATATTGAAAATGTTAGCATATTCCAATTAAAATATTTTTCATTTAGAGCATAGAAAACTAATTGAAAAATAATATCTCAAATAATAATATTGATGAAAATGATATTATTCTAATTTTATGTCTTAAAGTGTGGGAGTAGGATACCAATTGAAAATACAATCGATTGAAAGCTAAAACATGAAGTTTCTCCCCCTTTATGAAATACCAATAAAAATGATGCATAAGCTTGTATAAAATATCAATTTGAAACCTAATAGTCATTAAGGAGTAAATCAAGCTTAGTATAAACATAACTTGTGTTTTAAGATGTAAAGATAAAATAAGCATAATCAAATCATGTATATATATATGTGAAAATGTAAATACCAATAGAAATTGATACTTTTTAAGTTATAAAGCATACATATATAGAAACCAAAGATGAGTATACAAACATGAAAATATCAATTGGGATACCAATTGAAAATATGATGAGAATCAAGTGTATAACTCATTCTACCTCCCTTTCATATACATGTTTAAATAGATTTTCAATTAAGAGCATACAAGGCATGGTCGCCCATGCAACCGCCCTTTATGGGTAGGGGTTTTCAAAAATAAGTTTGAAAATAATTATAACACGTTTGAAAACACTACCACATGAAGAATAACGCATTAGTTTAAAGATAAACTTGTAAACTCGTACGAAATCCTTCAAGTAAGGAATAAAGCAAGAATATTTTTCATGAAAAATATGAAAATCACATAATCAACACTCAAAGTCTATATAGCACATATAATCTCATGAAAATAAATTATGAGTAAATATCAAATAATGTGAGTGTACAAAGTCATGTAATTAACAAAAGCACGGAATAGGCAAAAAAGCTCAATACGAAATTCCTTTAAAAAATCATCAAAACTAAATCTATTTCAAGGTATATGTATATTTAGCCAAAACTAAAGGTATACATACATATCCAAACACAATTGAGTTTATAAAGAGATTTTACATGAAAGGCAAATGATTCAAGATTATACATGTATATCCAATAGTTTTGGCAAAAGTAACATATACATGAAGCTAAAACATATCATCATGAAAAACATGTCCAAAAATAGGAAATACAAATCAAATGCATGAATCATTAAAACTAGGCTATAGTACATTTAATGGGTACAAACATATAATAATCAATTTGTGGCTCATTAGTTGTACAAGCATATGCACAAGTTTTAATGAAAAATTACATC
Organism: Agave tequilana; assembly: GCA_038442645.1. Taxonomy (NCBI): domain Eukaryota; kingdom Viridiplantae; phylum Streptophyta; class Magnoliopsida; order Asparagales; family Asparagaceae; genus Agave; species Agave tequilana. Next base: position 7,203 of record JAVJIF010001224.1, read on the forward strand.
TAAACATGTAATCAAATCATGAAGTGTGAAAAATCATAAACAAAAACTAATATGATCATTATGTAAATACACATGCTATTAGAACTAAGATATACACAATAGCTAAACCATAGTGAGAACACTAATATAAGTCCATATAAACATGGGTGTCTCTCAAATACTATATATGAAGGTCATAAGTCAAATTATCTTGGCATATGGCATAATAAGTATTAAAACATGACATGCTAAAAATGAAAAAGCTAAAAGCATGTAAACATAAATGGGAGTTAAAGATTGTTACCAAAACTATTAGGGCACATCTCTATATCTCCAAACCATGGTGGTCCTTCCACCAAACTCCCCTTGAAAGTGATGCATCCAAAATCGTCACCATTAAGCTCGGAACGCATCCACCTTAAGACACCAATACTCTCACGTCGAGTGAGAGCCCACACCTACATCAAATAAAATAGGAGTAATTTTTGGTACCCATACTCTTTGGGTCCATGAGGGTTAGCACCTTTCCTAACCCAAATAAATCTATTAGCAAAAATTTGAATCATGAATGCTATCAAAGTAAAATTTTGCAAGGTGGCCCTTACGTCCACAATGTATACAAGTGTACACATGAGCATACATTGGGTTATGAGTGTGAACGTAAGGAGCATGCGTATGCCGTGATTTGTGTGCATGCATAGGAGGAACATGTTTCTTTCAAAACATAGATTCCAAACGTGTGTGGTCCATGGCACATTGGCTCAAAGTGGAGCCTAAACAATCAACACTCTTCTTTAACAAACTTATATCATTTTCAATAATAGTAAAAGAGGTGCATGCAATAGATACATTGGGTGGTGAAGCATGGCAAACATGTGTATCAATATCATTTTCCAAAGAAGTATTTTTCTTAGAAACTAAATCTAGCTCTTTTGAAATAGAAAAAATTTTGTTTTTCAAATATTCATTTTCTTTTACAACTAAATCAAGTTTTGAATATAGAACTTCATTTTTCTTCAAAACAATTTCACAATCATTTTTATTTTTCAAAATTTTGTTTTCATTTAAAGCAAGTTCAAGTTGGGATTTCAATAAGTCACGTTCATTTGAAATCTCAACCTTCTCTTGCAAAACAACATCAAGTTTAGTAGACAAATTTTTATTTTCTTCTATTAGTGTAAAACTTTTCTTTTTCGAAAGTTTATATTTCTCTTACAATTTTTCACAAACAATTGATAGTTCTTCATTCAATGCATCAGGATCAACATAATCATCACCTTAAGAACTAGCATAATCATCTAGTTGAGTTTCTGAATTTACCTCAAGGGAGTCATTCCCTTGAACTATGAAGCAACGTTATTCGGACACTCCTCATTGATTTGTGTTTGTAGCTCGGGAGATGTCAAAATGTTCCACACTGCAAAAGCGGAATCACAATGAGAAATCATTTTAAAATATTCTTTACTAAGTGATTTTCTAAGTGCCTCTAGGGCTTGTGCATTGGCCTCTAAATGCTTGCTATTACTAAGGTAAGATTTCTTGGTAATGGCAAGGTAAACTTTTCAGCCTATGGCTTTTAAATGCCAACTCATCCTAACCTTCCATATATCAATTTTAGAGATATCAAATATGGGAGCGTTATCCATGAGTGCAAATTATATGTGTGCAAATGAAAATGATAGATTAGCTAACCATGATCTCACTCCTAGGTGGTTAAACTAATATCAAAAGCGTGGGCTCTGATACCAATTGAAAGTACACTTAGAGGGGGGTGAACAGGTATAAGGCTAATCTATTGACAAATAATGCGGAATTAAAAACTAAATGCAACACACTTAGTGTAACAAAAGAGTGTAGCCGAATTCCCGATGAAGGGCTCTGGACTATCTCCTCTAAATTCCTCAAAATAAGAGTTGAGATGCTATATGAAGCTCTCTTGGTTAAACACAAGTATGGGCACCCAATCAACACAAGCATATATATGATGTTAAACACATATGATGCAATGCATAATGAGAGAGAGAGAGAGTTAGAGAAAGTAGATCAAACGCAAATACCGAGATATGTTTCGAGGTTCGAGCACCCAGCTCTACGTCCCCGCCTTTACACAGAAGGATTTTGGTCCACACAGGACTTCCCACATAGGGAACCTCCACTGGGGATTTGGGTAAATATAATTTGGGAGTACACAACTCCTTTGTCAAGCAAAATAATCTCTCACTAGAGGCTAGACACAAAGCCAACACAAGATCAATCTCTCACTAGAGGGATACTAACAAACTCAATCGCCTGTACACTTAGAGGGATAACCACAATCCAATGCACAACCTCCTCTACACTTAGAGGGCAAGGCACAAAGCAACAAGCAAATGGATGAATACAACTCTTGGTGGTTTCAACAAACCACAAACCAATTTTCCAACAAAACAAAGATCCTATAGATAGGATAGATATGATAAGCTCAAGTGTGAGAAAATAAAGTGCTTGGAACAAAGAAAAGTACTTAGGAAAACCTCTAAATAGATATTGAAAGTTAGATCAAAAATAATTCCCAAAAGTCTCTTTTTTTTTAATTTTCAACGCTTTAAAAACATATAAAGAATGATCTTTTAAACCCAAAAACTTTTTTAAAACTTGCTATTAAAAAACTTAAGAGGATGAAAATTTTTGCTCTTAAAATTCTTGAAGAAACAAGCTCAAATGAGTGGGTATATATAGCCCCACAAAATTTCTGCCCGTTGGCAACAGGAAAGGGCAAACTTGCCCTTCCGGTCGATCGCCTGGTCGACTAGCCTAATGGTCATTTTTATGACCGTTGTGCCTCCGGTCGACCGCCCGGTCGACCGAGACTAGATACAGAAAGCAGCAGCTCCCTGCCGGTCGACCGGGCGATCGACTGGGGCCATTTCCAGAGAGCAGAGCTCTCTGGACGATCGACTGGCCGGTCAACCGGCCTACCAGCCCAGGCTATGTGCACGTCCTGTGCACCGAATTTTAAAATATCTGGCCACAAAACTGTCATGGATCTGCTACATTTCTTGCAAATCTGCCACAATATTAAATATCTGGGGCAGTGTTTGGTCCCTCTATCTTCAGACGTTCTCCCTTTCCATTCTTGCTTAAATACCTTCAAATTCTGAGGCTAGAGAGAATGATTCAGTAGAGAGCATAGTCTAGGCTGTTATTTAGTTTGTAATTTTGCTTTTACTTTTTATTTATATATTTTTTGTTTTTCTTTATGTGACGAGACTAGAAAAGAGTTTCATGGAAGAATGAGAGTGAAGCTTGTACTTAGGGTGACATTGGTGCAAGTTTTATTTCTTTTCTTTCATTGTTATTTTAATTGAATCGAAAGTAGCTTCTTTTTCTTTATCTTTTTTTTCTTGTACTTCCCTCTTCTGTGTTTGTAAATTCAAATAACTCCGATAGCCCCAAATTTGCCTTGCCCTTGAAAGTATCGTTGATGGCTTATGGTGATGGATAGCCATTTCTATATTAGTGCAGTTTGCTCCTTCATTTCGTAGTTTAGAACGGGAATGGGGAATATCCTATGTGTCATACTTTGATCGCCTTCAAGCCAAGGTACATCGTCGATACGGATCAAAGGTAAGTAAGCACTGGAGAGGTAAGTATTTTATTTAGCTTTTCCTTATTCTCATTTCTATTTTCAGAAAATGACTTCAAAAATACCAATTCTTTACTATTTTCACTTTCTTTGTACCCATGTTCTATTTTCTTCACTTTCTCAATCTACCACTTTCTTTTTAACTTAACAATATACTTCATTTTTCTTTTCTTTACAAGAACAAGAGAAGAAATTTTACCCATTTTAAGTGAATTAAAAGAGGACATACAATACGCTTCCATCACAAGTCCCTCCTTGTGGATCATGACTCACATAGCCACTTACTATCGCGGTAGTATTGAGTACCTTATACTTCTATTCTCAAGTTTTGAAATTTTGTATTTTCTTTGTAGGTCCAAACTAAATCAAATTTTGGCGCAGTTACCAGGGTGGGACGATAAGTAACTCTATTTAATTTACTATCTTGGTTAACTTTCTTCTCTATTCTTGTGTAAAGGAAGAGATATCAAGGAAATTTTTGCTACAGTGGACATATAAGTGGCCTTGAACTTTGCTCAAGAAAGCATGCCCGAAAGCTCCAAGATTTGCCGCATTCTCATGGTAATCTGAGTGAACTACCAAGCTGTATTTTTGCACGTTGTTTGAATTGCAAATTTTAAGTTTTTGCAGTAATTTATTTTCCCTTTTAACTCATTGTACATACCTTTCTAGCCTTAATAATAAATGGTTATTTGTAAATGCTAAATAATGTTTAGACTTGCATTTAAGCATGTGTCTATTTTGTTTCATTTTCTATTTATTATTGAACTGTGCTGTAGCAAAGATATGTGTGCATAGCATTTAGTGTGAGGTTCATTTTTGTATGAAATATTGCTTGAGTATTACTTCTTTGCTATATACTTGTATAATGCATTAAACTGAATTAAGGGATTGTCCTATAAAAAAGATAAGGTGAGAAAGTCATTACCCTCCTTTAGCCCATAAACAATCTCCTCACTTACTAACCCAAGCCTAACTTAAAATTAAGTAGATGTTGGCCTAGAGACATCTCGGATTCAAATAGGAGACTGGCCTAAGGGGTAGTTGATTAGAATTTGACTCTTCCCAAATCAGTATTTAAAGTTGGGGATTGAGAGGCGAAACTTTGAAGAATAGTGGTTTGATATAATTAGGCTCGTTGCTTAGGCATGGATAACTCGCACTAATCTTACCCCTACCTAGTCAATTAACTTGTGGTCAAATTTTGTAATATACCCTTCGTGGATAGTCTAACTACTTAGGAGTCATCTAGGTCTAAGACCAACCCTAACTTAGGTTAGATTTTCTTTATTTGATTGTTTTCTTGCTTGCTTGCTTTTGCTTTTGACAACTTTGTGATATGGATTACAATTCTAATTATTCTAATGCATATAATGATTCATATTTCACAACAACCTCTTTTTACTCAGATATTATCAGCCCAGTATTATATAACTTTAACCAACCAAGTATGCCAGATTGGTTTTATTTGAAATCAAAATTATCCCTAATCCCGGTATTATGAACAAAATTGGAACAATCATCATCACTATTCACAGAGTTAGTAAGGATACAATTCTCTTGAGTCATATTGTCAACCACTTTACCAATATTTAGCTTCATATGCTCCTTCTCCTGAACAACTATTAGAAGGACCAATTGACTGGAAAAAGAGGATGAAAGCCTTAGAAGAGCTTGAGTGGTGAATTAAAAATCTAGAAGACTCAAAATCTCATCAAATCCAAGATCATTAACTCCATTTTTTAAATCTCACAACAAGAAGAACATACCGACTTAGAAAAGGGTACAGATTTAAATCCAAAGTGATCCTTTCAATATGATAGAAGCAAGACTTAGTCGATTGAAAAACATATGTAGGAACAAGAAAACTCTCCCTACCCAATGTTTGACTATTCCAAACATTTCTAACCATATTGATGAAAACCAAGGATCATGGATCTTGAAGACTTTGACTAAGATTCAATTTCATCATAAAACCTAGAACTTGACTAATATCAGCCCATTGACAAATTGGCAAGTGTTCATTTCAATGAAATTGAACTTGAATATGTATGTGACCCCGACCCATAATTTTATGATTCAATTACAATTTTTGAATTTATGTTGACTCTGGTATCCTTACGCAAGTTGAACCGATTTCCTGAGCCAACATTGATTCATGTATCAATATATTTTGAAATTGAACCACCTCTTTTAGATAGTAACATTTCATTGATGAAAAAAGAATGTGAAATTAAAGTCTTTGATTTGGACTCAACTCTTGAACCCAAACCGACTCTCGAACCCAAAGTTAATTTTCCTGAGTTAGTAATCATTCCTGATCGATCACTGATATTGCATATTTGTTGTCATATTATCATATTTATTGTTTAATAAACTTTGCTTTAATTATCTTTTTGTCTAATTATTTGCAGGACCTTTACTAAAGGAGAAGGAAGTGAAAATGAGCCCAAAAGCCCACTAAAGTACAGACTATTAAATCAAAATCAAGATTAAGATAATTGTCTAGAGTAAATCAGAGAGATAACACCAAATAAAAATAAGTTAAATTTGGATTTTGATGGATCCATTTTGGTTAGCTGAAGATCAACAGTGATATAGATGAATCCAGAGCCTAAACTGAAAATCTATCAGGAGATAAAAGATATTCGAGAGATTAGAGGTTCGCACACACTGGATATGACCATCTGGCCATATTGAGGCCACAAAAACGCCAAAAAAGTCATGCTTTCGCTGCATTACAGTAGAGATATGGGGAGCTTTTGCTCCCCCAATCTTACGCTCTCCTCCATTATGTTTTTGCTACAAATATCTGCAAATTCAGAGGCCAGAGAGAATGATTTAGCAGAGAGAATCTCCTCCGTTATGTTTTTGCTATAAATATCTGCAAATTCAGAGGCCACAGAGAATGATTTAGCAGAGAGTAAAGGTTAGGCTATTCTGTTATCTGTAACTTAGGATTTTTAGTTTTCCTTTTTGTAATTTTCATTTTATTTATGCAACTGATAGGAGATGAGAGTTTCATTGAGGAATGAAAGTGAAGACCGTATTGAGGGGGACACCGGTGTAAGTAATTCTTCTTTTCTTCTATTATTATTAGAATCGAATTAAAGTTTCCGTTTCTTCTTTATTCTTGTTTTCTTCTACTTCTCTCTTTTGTGTTTGTAAATATAAATGACTCTGATAGCCTCGAAGTTGTCTTGCTCTTGCAAGTAACTGTTGATGGCTTATGGTGATGGATAGCAATTTTTATGTTAGTGTACCTTGCTCCTTCATTTTGTAGTTTAGCATGGGAGTGGAGAAGATCCCATCTGTCATGCTTCAATCACCTTCAAGCCAAGGTGCATCATCGATATGGATCAAAGGTAAACAGGCACCGAAGAGGTAAGTGTCTTATTTAGCTTTTCTTTATTCTTATTTCTAGGTATAGAAAATGATTTCAAAAATAACAACGCTTTACTATTTTCACTTTCTTTGTATAAACTCATTTTTATTTTCTCCACCTTCTTAATCTATCACTTTCTTCTTAACTTAACAATAATTTTTTTCCTTTGCTTTTCAAGAACAAGAGAAGAACCTTTTAACCATTTCAAGTTACTTAAAAGAGAATTTACTAAAAACTTCCATTACTAGTCTCTCCTTATGAATCACGGCTCACATAGCTACTTGCTCTCACGGTAGTATAGAGTATCTAGCACTATCTATTATTAATTCTGAAATTCTATATTTTCTATGTACATGTAAAAACTCAATCAAATTTTGGCACAGCTGCCGGGGAGGGACGATAAGTAAACTCTTTTTTATTTACTTTGTTGATTAACTTTCTTCTCTATTTTTAGTGTGCAGGGGTTTTCTTTTAAAAAACTAGGGTTGCAGTGGACATATAAGAAGCTCTAGGACTCTGCTCTTGAAAGCAAAGCCCAAAAGCTCTCTGTCCTGTCGCGAAAACATGGGAAAAGCCATGTTGGCATGATAGACAGAGTGAACTCGCTTCTATTTTTTGTAGGGTAGGTTAATATTATATTCTGCAGTGCTTAGATTATTTGTTCAATATTCTGTACACACCAATTTATTTCAAAATTAGCTTAATGTTTGTCAAATGCTAAAAATAGTTTAGACTTTGTATTTAGGTATTTGTCTAATTTCGTTTACATTTTATATTACTGTTGAAGAGTGCTGGAGAAAAAGTATGTGTGCATAACATGTAGTAGAGGAATACTTTTGAATTGTTTACATATTACTTAAGTGTTGCTTTTTATATATATATGTACACATTGTACTAAATTGAATTAAAAGCTTGTCCTATAACGAGATAAGGTGGGGAAGTCATGAACCTCCTTTAGCCCATAACTCCTCACTCACTACCCAAGTCTAACTAAAACTAAGTAGACGTTGGCTCTAGGGACATCTCAAACTCAATGGGAGACTGACCTAAGGGGGAGTTGATTAGAATTTAACTCGTCAAATCAGTGTCAATGGTCCAGGATTGAGAGACGAAACCTTAAAAACTAGTGGTTTGGCTTAATTAGGCCTGTCGCTTTTAGCGCAGATGCCTCTCACCAATCTTCCCTGATCTGGCCGATTAACTTGTGGCTAGATTCTGTAATAACCCCCTAAGGACAGTCTAACCAGTTCGCAGTCATCCAGGCCTCAGGTCTACCTTAACTTAGGCTAGATTTTTCTTTATTTATTTGTTTGTTTGCTTGCTTGCTTTTGTTTTTTGATATCTTGATAATATGGATTATAATCACAATTATTCCTATGCATATAATAATTCATACTTCACTCTGACCTCTTTTTGACTCAGATATTTCCAACTCGGCATATCATAACTTTAACCAACCAAGTATACCAGATTGATCTTATCCGAATCAATACATACTCCAGTCCCAATATTATTAACAAGACTGGAACAATCATGACTACTCTTCATAGAATCAATGAGAATACAATTTCCCTTAGTCATATTGTCAACCACCATTCTAATATTCAGCCTTAAATTTTTCTAGTCATGATTAACCATCGAAGAAAAAATCTGAGGTGACTAAGAGTAAAAAATCCATGATTGAGTCCCAAGAACAAAAGCTAAAAAATAATGGACTCACAATTCTCACAAAACTTCCAAATCTAAGATATTTATTCCATTTTTCAAGTCCCACAATAAGTGTAAGAACCTATTGACCTAAATAGGAGTATGGAAAGCCTGATTCAGTCTGAAAATGATTTGTTTCCGATATGTCAATGGGCTAGAAGCACAAATGAGTCGTTTGATCAACATAGTGAAAGACAGGAAGTGGAAACTCTACCTAACACACTTTCGACCATTCCTGATTGCCCTAACCATATTGATAGGAATGAAGAATCATGGTATCTTAGAAACTTTGACCAAGATTCAATTTCACCAAAAAATCTTGAACTTGAGAAATATCAACCTATTGACAAATTGACAAGTTTTCATTTCAATAAAATGGAACTTGAACATGAATTTGACCTAAACCATAACTTTGTGATTCAATTCCAATTTTTGAATTTATGTTTGCTCTGGTATCCTCATCCAAATTAGACCCATTTTTGAGCCAATATTGATTCCTGTGTCCATAGATTTTGAAATAGAATCACTTCTTTTGGATAGTCAATACTTCATTGATAGGAAAAGAAAGTAAATTAAATTCTTTGATTTGGACTCTACTCTTGAACCAAAACCGACTCTGGAATTCAAAGTTGATTTTCTCGAGTTAGTAATGGTTCCCGAGCTTATAACTCTTGAACCCAAGTCAAACATTTCACCAAGTCACATTCTTTTATTGGACATAGGTATAGACTATGATGACTCTGTGATGATTTTCCAAGATTGGTCATGTAAAGAGAATAATTTTCATGATAGGATATTGCATGATCCTATTTATATTGGGAATTATAATTATATAAATAAAAAAGGTCAATAAAGATAGGTTCCGTGAACCATCACATTATCTTGATTGGGTAGCAACGCTTGGCCCAATCTGATTACCACCGGAACCACTATCTTAAGGTAATATTTTTCATCCTTTCCTCTTTTTCACGCATTTATGCATTCATTCATACATTGAGGATAATGCATGAGATAGGTATGGGGGAGGGTTCTAACATAACATAGGTTTTCTTTTTCTTTAAAAAATTTTTAACATTTCTTTGCTTTTAAAAACTTTGGAAAAGAGAAACAATATTTTGACCTATTTTTTATAAGAAATTAAGTTAATTTTAAGGAATAGGATAATCATAATTAGGATTTCTTATACTTGGTCAAAATAAGATTATTTGTTTGATTTCTAGGGTTAGGAAGAAAATTTGAAAAAGTAATTAGTCTTGATTTTTTCCTTGATGAAATATGCATACCTTATACACTTAAACACATAGGGTTCAAAAAACAAAGATTCTTATGCCTTATCAAAAAAAGAAAAAGAAAAAGGAATATATATATATATATATAATCCTCTGATTTAGCCGGGTATTTGTGCCTCATAATGCTAAGTATTCACGCATGAAAGTAGTCCATATAGTAAATAAAACTCTTAGTTTTGTGTGGCCTTGTGTGCTCAAATTCTTTAAGTCATTGGGGTGTTTTCTCACTCGGTGCCCTAGGACCATTTGGTTTGGGAGCCATGACTAAAGGCTCGTCACAGAGGCAGATTAGAAAGCCTAATAGAACTACCGAATAATACCACCAAAAATATGAAAAAAAGAAAATAAGGCATAAGAGATGGAGTCAAAGAATCCTCAGTCAAAATTTCACTGTCAAGAAGGTACATATGACTTAGGGTAAAGTAATAGACTAGATAAGAAATATAATTTTACTCCTTACCTTGATTAATAATGAGTTTTTAAATATAGATTAACTTTAGTAATGAAAAATTTAGTTTTTCTATAACTTATAGATTACTTGAACTCTTACAATAATACTTCAAATATTCTCCCTATTTAAAAATGCTTTTTGAAAATACTAACACTTTATTTTTCTTTCTTTAAAAATTTTGTGGGTGTAATCCACTGAAAAATTCTCACGAGATAAAACTCGTCCTCTAGAGGTTTAACGGCTTGCTACACATGCTAAGTGCAACTGTAATTCCTACGAAAGTGAGTTATACTAGGTTAGCATTGTTTCATTTTTTTTTTGTTTTCCTCGAGGATAAACAAAAGATAGGTCTGGGGGTGCAATCAGTCATTGATATTGCATATTTATCCTCACATTCCTATATTTGTTATTTAATAAACTCTACTTTAATTATCTTTTTTGTCTAATTATTTGCAAGGACTTTATCAAAAGGAGAAGAAAGAGAAAACGAGCCCATAAGCTCACTAATGTTCAGATTAAATCAAAATCAAGGATAAGGGCAATTGTCAGCTGAAGATCAGAGCAAATTAGAGAGATAACACCAAATGAAAACTGGTTAAATTTGGATTTTGATAGATCCATTTTGTTTATCTGAAAATCAATAGTCATATAGATGAATCCAGAGCCCAAATGAAAAATCTATCAGGAGATAAAGGATGTTTGAGAAATCAGAGGTTTGAGCACCCTGGATGTGACCATCTAGCCACATCCAGGCCAAGAAAAGGCCGCAAAAATACCACTTTTCCTTTGCAATATAGTTGAGATATGGGAAGCGTTTGCTCCCCTATCTACAGACGCTCTTCCCCATTATGTTTTTGGTATAAATATCTGCAAATTTAGAGGCCAGGCAGAATGATTCAGTAGAGAGTATAGATTAGGCTATTTTGTAGTCTATAACTTAGGATTTTTAGTTTTCTTTTATGTAATTTTCATTTCATTTATATAACTGAGAGGAGAGGAGAGTTTCATGGAGGAATGAGAGTGAAGTTTGTATCAAATCATCCAAGTCATCATACCACATTCCTCTGTTGGACATACGTATAGACCATAATGACTCCGTGATGATTCTTTAAGACTAATCGTATGAGGGGATAATTTTCATAAAGGATCTTGCATGATCCTATTCATATTGGGGATTGTATATATGTAAATAGAAAAGAGGTCAATAAAGATAAGTTTCATAACCTACCAATCTTGATTGGGTAGCAACGCTTGGCTCAATGCAACCCCCATCGGAACCACCACATTGAGGTAACATTTTTCTTCTATTTCTTCTTTTTAATGCATTTATGCATACATTCATATATCGAGGACAATGCAGGAGACAGGTCTGGGGAAGGGTTCTAACATAACACAGGTTTTCTTTTTAATAAAAAATAACATTTTCTTTACTTTTAAAATTTTTTTGAAAAGAGAAAAAATATTTGATCTATTTTTTGTGAGAAATTAAGTTCGTTTTAAGGAATAGGAGAAACATAATTAGGATTTTATACTTGGTGATTATTTGTTTGATTTCTAGGGTTAGGAAGAAATTTTAAAAAAATAATTTAGTCTTAATTTTTACCTTGATGAAATATGCATACTTTATACACCTACACACTTAGGGTTCAAAAACAAAGAATTTTTTGTCTTTTAAAAAAATAGAAAAAATATAAGTAAAAAATCCTCTGATTAAGCTAGGAACTTGTACCCCATGAAGTATAAGTATTCATGCCTAAAAGTGGTCCATATAATAAATAAAATCATTAGTTTGTGGTATTATTTGCTCAAGTCCTTAAGCCCTTAGGGTATTTTCTCACCTGGTGCTCGAAGACTATTCGGTTTGGGAGTCACCGACTAAAAGCTATTTACATGAGTAAATTATAAAGCATAAATAGAACTATGGAATAATACCACACAAAAAATGAAAAAAATAAGCATAAGAGTTAAGAGTAAATTTCGAGTCAAAATTTCACTGTCTCGAAGGTGCATATGACTTAGGGTAAAAAAATAGACTAGATGAGAAATACAATTTGACTTCATATCTTGATTGATAATAAGTTTTTAAAGAGAGAATAAGTTCAGGAAAGAAAATTTTGATTTTCCTATAACTTATAGATTACTTGAACTCTTACAATAGTATTTCAAATATTTTCTCTTTTTCAAGATGCTTTTCGAAAATACTAACACTTTGTTTCTCTTTCTTTATGGATTCTATAAGTATAATCCACTGAAACTTTCACGAGATAAAAGTTAGCCTCTAGGGATAACCTAGAGGTTTAACGGTTGCGCATGCTAAATGCAACCGTGATTCCTACGAAAGTGAGTTAGGCTAAGTTAGATCTGTTTTACTTTTTTGTTTGTTTTGCTTGAGGACGAGCAAAAGATAGGTGTGGAGGTGTGATCGGTCACTAATATTACATAATTAACATCACATTACCATATTATTTGTTTAATAAACTCTGCTATTTAAATAACTTTTTGTCTAATTATTTGCAGGGCCTTTACTAAATGAAAGAGGAGAGAAAACGAATCCAAAAGCCTATTGAAATTCAGAATAAATGGAAATTAGGATGAGGGCAAATGTTCAGCTAAAATTCAGAACAAATCAGAGAGATAATACAAAATGAAGACTGGTTAAATTCAGACTTTTATGAATTTATTTTGATTAGCTCAAAAATTAAGGAGGATATCGTAAAATTTAGAGCTTAAACGGAGAAAACAAGAGGACAATACATACAAACAAAAAATCCAACGCAGCCTCCCCCCGGAACTAGCCATCTGGCCACAAAACTGTCACGGATCTGCCATATTACTTGCGGATCTGCTGCAATATTATAATATCTGGGGGAGCAAACCGCTCCCCTATCCTCAACCGCTCTCCCGCTTTCCATTTCTGTTTTAAATACCTGTAAATTTTGAGGCCAGAGAGAATGATTCAGCAGAGAGCATAGGCTAGGCTGTTCTTTAGTTTGTAACTTAGATTTTTAAATTTTATTTATGTAATTTTGTTTTTCTTTATGTAACTGAGACTAAAGAAGAATTTCATAGAAGAATGAGAGTGAAGCTTATACTGAGGGTGACACCAGTGTAAATCTTTCTTCTTTTATTTCATTGGTATTTTAAATCAAAAGTTTCTTCTTCTTCTTTATTCTTTTTTTTCTTCTACTTTCCTCTTCTGTGTTTGTAAATCCAAATGACTCCGATAGCTTCAAATTTGCCTTGTCCATGCAAGTGTTGTTGATAGTTTAAGGTGATGGATAGCCATTTCTATGTTAGTATAGCTTACTACTTCATTTCCTAGTTTTGAACGGGAATGTGAAAGATTCTATATGTCATGCTTTGATGGCCTTCAAGTCATGGTACATCATCGATACGGATCAAAGGTAAGTAAGTGCCGAAGAGGTATTTAGCTTTTCTTTATTCTCATTTCTAGGTTTAGAAAACAACTTTAAAATACCAACTCTTTACTAGTTTCACTTTCTTTGTATAAACTCATTTTCTATTTTCTCTACCTTCTCAATCTATTACTTTCTTCTTAACTTAATAATAGATTTCATTTTTTCTTTTCTTTATAAGAATAAGAGAAGAACTTTTTGTTAGCCCAAAGGCCTTCCACCCTAGTTTTGATGATGATTAACTCATGTAGTTATGCGTACTAATAATCTTGTGATTTTAATTTCAGATTATTAATCAAGTTATTAGTTGGTGATTAGCTTCAACAAGATGATTTGGAAGCTTTCACATGTTGATTCAAGAGCCCAAGCGTAAAAGATCATATATAGCACTTGCTCGATGGATCAAGAAGTTTTGGATCGAGTCGGCTTGGAGACGGCGCTCTACAAGAAGACTTCGGAACCATAGTTTAGTTTTGTGTTTAGATCTCAATTGTAAAGATTAGAATAGTATGATATGCTCAAGTTCACAACACACATGTTTTATGTTTTGAATATTGATTTTCGGTTTTTCCGTTTTTGGTTTAACCGATCTTGGTTTGCATGAATAGATAGATTAAAAATAAGTTTACATGGTTTAATATATATTAGATTTGTTCTATATACATGCATGCTTAATTTCCTAGACAAACTTAGTTTTGACTCACTTATTCATGTGTTTTATGTTTTGGTATTTTTAACAAAACATATTTTTGAAATTAATGTCAAAAACATGGATATATATATGTTTCATGTATATAGGATTATATCCATATACATCATGCCTAAATGTTGTTTAAATATCATGTTTTTGTATTTGGATGAGTTTTGGACAAAACGTATTTTCTATTCAAAAATCTAAGTTTTAGAAAATACAGTTTTTGGTTTTGGCAAAATTTCTATAACACAAAAATAGTTCAAAATGTTTGAGATTTGTGTTAAACTTTTTAACACAAGTTTTTATTTCAATGAAAAATGATAAAACTATTTTTATGGATTTTTTAGAGATTTAATGGGAATTTTTAGGATTAAAAATTACATGTTTTTGCTGACCAGAATAGTCTCTGCCAGGCTAGGTCGGTCGACCCATACGGTCGACCGCACCAAGTAGCCGGTCGACCGTATCAGTCGACCGACGTGCACGGATACGTGCACGCTGGCTGCCACATGGTCCGGTCGACCGCACGGGCGACCGACTGCATGCAGGCAACTCTCTGTTTGTTTCGGTCGACCGCTACGGTCGACCGGTAGCTGGCAACGGTCAAAATGTGACTGTAGGCCGGTCGATCGCACGGTCGACCGGTAGGGCATTTTTGGCAGTTTCTGCTGCAAACGGCTATATTTTTCTGGGGGCTATAAATACCCCATTAATGGCCAGTTTTCCATAAGATTTTTTTGTGCGAATTTTTCCAGACACTCTAGTGTTTTCACAGCAATCAAAAGAAGTTTTTGGGTTTTAAATTGAACAATCTATTTGGTGTTTTTGCTAGGGTTTGGAAAATCAAAGAAAAGGGTTTTTGGGAAAAGAGTTTGATTCAACTTCTTTATCTTGGTTTCTAATTTTCCCAAGGATTTTCTTTGTGATTTTGATTTTCATTCCTTTGGTTTTCTCCACACTTGAGCTACATCTACTTTCTTATTCTATAGGATCTTTGTGTGGGAGAAAGAGATTGTTTGTGGTTGTTGTTTTGACCACCAAGTTGTAAACCCATTATTTGCTTTGTGCCTTGCCCTCATTGTGTTGAGGAGGTTGTGCATTTGGGTTGTATCCCTCAAGTTGTGAGGTGATCCTTGTGTTGTTTGGTGCTAATCCCTCTAGTTGTGAGGTGATTGTTTGTTGGATTGGAATTGTGCCTCAAGGAGGAGGTTGTGTTTGTAAGGAGAGGAGTTGGGTACTCCTTGTAATTGTTATTGCCCCAAATCCTTGGTAGAGGTTCCCTTTGTGGGAGTCCTTTGTGGACAAGCTAGTGGACTTAAAATCCTTCTGGGTGAAGGTGGGGATGTAGAGCTGGGTGCTCGAACCTCGAAACATATCTTGTTGTTTGCGCTTGATCCCTTGGCTCTCACTCTCTCTTTTTACTTTATGCCTTGCATCAATTCATATTGTTTATTCATAATTGCTTGGCTTGTTTGAGTGTGCATCTCTTGTTAATTGTAATTAGTTTTTAAATTCCGCATTAAGTTCATTAGATTAGCATAATCACCTATTCACCCCCCTCTAGGTGATTTTTCAATTGGTATCAGAGCCTACGCTCCTGATATTAGGTTTAACCACCTAGGAGTGAGATCTTGGTTTGCTAATCTTCATTTGCATTTCATTTGTACACATTTAGTTTGCACTCATGGATAGCCCTCCTATATTTGACTTTTTTAGACTTGATGTTTGGAAGGCCAATATGAGTAGTCATTTGAAAAGACTAGGACATCTAGTTTATCAAGCCTCCCTATGGAATCCTTCCCTAATAGTAGCAAGCATAAAAAGGCCAATGCATTAGCACTTAAAACTAGAGCATCTCTCAACGAAGATCTTTTATATGTGTTTGATCGTTATGACTCGGCTTTTGCAGTTTGAAGTATATTGACGTCTCCCGAGCTACCCGTGATTATCAACAAGTTGAGAAGATCTAGGAGAGACAATTCCGAAGAGCATTGCCTCATGGTCCAAGGGAAAGACTCCCTTAAGGTACAATCGGATTCTTAACTAGATGATAGCTCTAGTTCATATTGTCATAGATGTTTTGAAGTTCAAAATTTAAATGTAGAACTTGCATCTAAACTTGAAAATTTTTTGGAAAAACATGAACTTTTGAAAAAGAATCATTTTGATTTAAAAGAAGAAATGATGGATTTGTGCTCAACTTTTGAATCGGTTTTGCAAGAGAAGGAAGAGATTACTAGTGAACGTGACTCACTAAGATCTCAACTAGACCTTACCCTAAAAGAGATTGATGCTTTGAAAAGCAAAAATGATTGTAATGATGTTGTAAAAAACAATGAGGTTTTATCTTCAAAATTGGATTTAGTTTTAAAAGATAACCTTGTTTTGAAAAATGAAATTGATTTCTTTACAAAAGAATTGGATTTGGTTTGAAGAAAAATGAATCTTTGAAAAAGGATATAAATTCTCATGTGTGCCATGCTAGTATAGCTTCTTCTTCTTGCACACCTATTGCATGCTCCACTTTATCTTCAACTATTGAAAATGACATAAATGTTTTGAAGAAAAGTGTTGATTGTTTGGGCTCCACTTTGAGCCAATGTACTTTAAATCATACACGGCTGGAAACCTTGGTTCGTAAGAAACAAGGTCCATCTTTACATGTACACCCTCCACGGCATACACATGCTTCCCAGGGACACAACCATAACATGTATGCTCATGTGTACATTTGTACACATTGTGGTCGAAAAGGCCACCGTGCTAGATTTTGCTATGATTGTTTACATATTGAAAATTTAGCAAATAATCTTGTTTGGGTTAGGAAAGATACTAATCCCTATGGACCCAAAAGAAAATGGGTACCAAAGACCACCCCCAAAATATTGATGTAGGTGTGGGCTCTCGCATCACGTGAGAGTAGCGGTGCCTTGAAGTGGATGCGTTCTGTACTTAAAGAAAACAATTTGGACGCATCACTTTCAAGGGGAGTTTGGTGGAGAGGACCACCATTGGTTTGGAGAACTAGAGAGGTGCCTTCATCGGTTTTGGTATCAATCTCTAACTCCTATTTATGTTTGCATGCTTATTATGCTTTTCATGTCATTGATTTACAGCATGTCATGTTTTAGTGTTCATTATGCTTATGCCATGTGATTTAGATTAGTGATATACATGTTTAGTTATTTGAGACACCCATGGACCCATCTTTGTGATTCTCACCTTGTTTAAACTAATATGTATGTCCTAATGCACATACATACACATAATGATCATATGTGTGTTTATGATTTTTGTTTTGTTTTGATGGTTATAGTTTATTATGTTAAATGCCATGATTCTTAGATCATTGACATGCATGTATAGCTCTTGAGATCACCCATATTTATATGGACCTATTTGTTGTGTTCTCACCATTCGTTTAGCTATTATGTATATCATGATTCTAATAGCATGTGGATTTACTTCATGATCATTTTATGATTATAATGTTGATCTATATCTAGTTTTATGCCTAATGTTGTGAATATATGTTTAAATATTAGTTTTCATTAAGACTAGGAGTTATACTTGTACATATAGTGGGCCACAAATAAATCTATATATGTTTGAGCTTGAATGCTTACTTGAACCCATTAGATGTGCTAGTATAGTCTAGTTTTGATGATCCATGCATTTTAAACTTGTATTCCCATTTTGGATATGTTTTTATGATCATATGCTTTCACTTCATGTATATGTTTATTTTGCCAATTCTTAAGATATACATGTATACTCTTTGAGTCATTTACTTTTCATGCAAATCTTTATTCTAGACTCAAATTATGTTTAGGGATATGTATGTATACTTTTTGTGTTGACAAAACATACATATGCCTTGAAGTATAAATTAGTTTTATTGAAAATTTTTGATTTTCATGTTTCATGTTTTAAGGAATTCCACATGAGCTTAATGAATATTTTCATGTTGATATGTGTCACTTAACACTTGCTCACTCACCTTTTTAGTTTACTCATGATTTGTTTTCATGAGACTATGATATGGGCTTTATGGACTTTGAGTGTTTAGTGATCATGTGATTTACATGTGTTTCATGAAAAATAATTTTGTTTTATTCCTTGCTTGAAGGATTTCGTTCTAGTTTAAAGGTTTTTCCATTTAACTAGTTTCGATATTCTTCACTTGGTAGAGATTTTCAAACAAACTATATTTTCAAACCTATTTTTTAAAACCCCTACCTTCAATGGGAGGTTGGATGGGAGATCATGGTCATGTATGCTTTAAAATAAAAATCTTTCAAAACTTGAACTATGATTGGGAGGTAGTTATATGAGATATATATTTGATCTTATTGTTATTTCAATTGGTATCATTGAATTCTTTCAATTGGTATCAATTTTGACCTTTATTGTATACTCATATATTTTGTATGTATGTATGCTTTCAATTTCAAGAATATCAATTTCAATTGGTATCTATTTTTCCATACATATATATGTTTGTGTTTATGCTAAGCTTGAGCTTTAATTTTGTTTCAATTAATTACTTTTAATTTAGTATCAAGCCTACACATTGTTTTAGTTAGTATTTCATAAAGGGGAAGAAAATTCGATTTTCATATTTAAAATTGGTATTTGTGTTTCCACTCCCTTGCTTTATGATAGAAAATAAAATTTTAAATTGACATCAATATGTTTATTTGAATGTTTTAAAAATTGGTATACCAAAAATTTTGTTTAAAGAAATTCAAAAGTTTTGATTTATATTGCCTATACGCAAGGAGAGCTTAACATCTTTTTTATATATATACATTCATGATGAGTGTATCTTGTATTGAAGAGCTTAAAAATCTCTTCTTTATATGATACACGTGTGTAGGGGGAGCTTCACATCTCCTCTTATGCATTGCATAGTGTATATTATGTGAATTAGGGCTTGTCATCCCTCCTTCATGTAATGTATCTATGTAGGGAAGCTTCACATCTTCCTCTTCATGAATGTATATCGCATATACCATTTGTTGATTGATTTATGTTTACTTTTAATTGGTATCAAGATGCTACTTTGACATATTTTCAATTGATATCCTAATTGATTGTCACCCCTATTTGGTTTTGTTTTGTTTTAGACAAAAGGGGAGAACATTTCTATTAACCCTTTTATTTATTCTTTGTTTCGAACAAAAAGGGGGAGAAAAATTTGTTAATTTGGTTTTGCTTTTACCCCTTATTGATTGCTTCTTTGTTTTGGTTTTGTTTTGTTTTTGTTTTACCCCTTTATTGATGATTGACAAAAAGGGGAGAAAGATTTTGGTTTATATATGCATGTTTATGTTTTGCATATATATTAAGTTTAATTTAGTTTAATTTTAATTGGTATCTAGAGCATGTTTTGTATTTGAACATTTCATTGTGTATCTAGAGCCTTTTATTATTTGTGCATATCTATGCATTCATGTTAGATATGCATTCATGTTTAAGAGCCTTCATTGCATATTCTTTATGTTTATTTGTTTATGCATGATTTAAGGGGGAGCTTCTTTGAAGCTTAACTTTAATCCATGCATATATAACTCCATGAGTTTTGTCATCATCAAAAAGGGGAGATTGTTGGCCCAAAGGCCTTCCACCCTAGTTTTGATGATGATTAACTCATGTAGTTATGTGTACTAATAATCTTGTGATTTTAGTTTCAGATCATTAATCAAGTTATTAGTTGGTGATTAGCTTTAACAAGATGATTTGGAAGCTTTCACATGTTGATTCAAGAGCCCGAGCGTAAAAGATCATATATAGCACTTGCTCGATGGATCAAGAAGTTTTGGATCGAGTCGGCTTGGAGACGGCGCTCTATAAGAAGACTTCGGTACCATAGTTTAGTTTTGTGTTTAGATCCAAATTGTAAAGATTAGAATAGTATGATATGCTCAAGTTCACAACACACACGTTTTATGTTTTGAATATTGGCTTTCAGTTTTTCCGTTTTTGGTTTAACCGATCTTGGTTTGCATGAATAGATAGATTCAAAATAAGTTTACATGATTTAATGTATATTAGATTTGTTCTATATACATGCATGCTTAATTTCCTAGACAAACTTAGTTTTGACTCACTTATTCATGTGTTTTATGTTTTGGTATTTTTAACAAAACATATTTTGGAATTAATGTCAAAAACATGGAAATATATATGTGATTAGTATCCAATATTGCATATTTTACATCATAACTCCCATGCATATTACAAATAAATATGTGATTTTTACTCCTCTTCTCTACATATTTGCAGGTACACACTTAAAGGAGAGATAGCCAATTAATTACTTAATTAGCAATAATTAAGTGATTAATTCAAGATTAAAGATAAAGCCAAATTCAAATCCAGATCCAGAAAGATCCGCCCAACAAACGAAGATTCTAGATATACCACGTGGCCAAACTAACTCTCAACAACCTTCAACAGAAAGATCTGGCTCAACGGCCAGGATCTTGCCGCGATCCGCGGCTTGGGCGCGGCAGATCTAGGCCGTTGAGATCCCGGATTTCGTGGCAACAACCTTGGCTCTTGAAGCTTCTCCTTTCTGCTATAAATAGTGCACCTTCACCTGCGAGCAAAGACTGATCAGAGAAGAGAGAGAGATTAGTTCAAAGTTTTGTATTTTGTTAGTTTTTCTTTAGGATTTTTAGCTCTCTATGATCTTCTTCTCCCTAGATTTCATTGCAAGAGAGAGTTGTAAGAGAGAGAGAGAGCTTGTATCATCAAGGAGTGACAACTTGGAGCTATACAAGGATTGATCCATTCTCTACTTCTCTACTTGAGCTTGATTCTAGTTTGATTTCTTTCCTTACTTGCTTTGTTTACTTTCTTGCAATTTAATTCATGTTTAGCTTTTCTTTTGTAATGATGTGTAGCTAATTCTTTCTCCATGTACTAGCTAACCACTACCTTGCTAACTTCTAACTCATGGGTGATTGCTTTACTTCATCTTGCAATTTGTATGGTTTTCTCTTCTCCAATGGGTTTCTTTTCATTTCTTGGCAAGTATCTTGTTGTAATTCTCCATATGATTCATGTGTGCCTCACTTGGAGCCTAGTCTTTGAACTAGTGCCTTGATGGAACATGGAGATGGATCACCAATATGCTATTTGTTGTACAACTTCATTATGTCGATTCTTGAATGTTGTATGCCTATTCATTAGCATCCCTTGAGTGTAGCTCTTTTGTTTCCATTATTGAAAGTCTAATTTGTAGGCCGATGACCATCTATGGAGGCTACAAGACAAGTCCAAGAATGAATCCCCATCATCCAAGTGAGAAAGTAATTAGACCAACAAGCAAGACATATCCATGCCAATGAATCAACATGAGGCATGCATCACTATCAAGGAGTTTAGTATGTTTTGGCAAGGTAGTTAAGGTTAGCTAGTCATGGTTTTCTTTCATTCAAGTTTTCTAAAGTTTTCTTTCCTTTTAGTGTGAATACAACAAACCTCTTCTTGATTTCTTTTCACTTACCACCATGAACATATCCATACATCCTTTCATTCCTTTCTTTGTGTTTTATTCATTCTTTTAAGCAAGAGAAGAATTCTCGTTTCCTTTTCTCACTCATATCGTAACGCTTCTACGCTAGCTCTCCTTGTGGTTCGACTAGGTATAGCTATATGCTATAGCAAAAGATTGGACAAGGTATATCAATTACATATTCGAAGTGAACAAGATCAAAGGTGAATTCTAAACATTGAACCATCTCTTTTATACCTAGTTCTTGTGCAATAACTTCTTGTACCTTGTTTTGACCAATCAAATTTTTGGCGCCGTTGCCGGGGAGAGCAACGGTATTTTTAAAAGTGAGAAACTAAACGATATTTCTTCTCTGTTGCAGGTACAGGTTGAAGATACAGAAAATTTTGCAGTGCAGAATCATATAAGTGGACCTGGGCCTCTGCTCTCGAAAGCAGAGCCCAGGATCCCTCCAAATTGCCGCGTAGCCGCGGCATTTTGCCGTAGGAACGCGGCAAAGAGGAGTTCACTTCTAACAATTTTTCTGTAGGGCTTGCTGCTTTGCAAATTACTTCTGCTGATATATCTGAAATCTTGTATTCTTCACCTGATATTTGCTAATCAACAGTAAAAGATTTGGTGTAAATTGATAAAAATTGTTTAGACATCCTGCATTATAGGCACGTGTCTTTCAATTACTTTACATTTACTGTTGAAGAGCGCGTGGGACAAGGTACGTAAGCATAAGCATATAGACTAGGACTCACTCGTTGTATGATTTAATTCCGCTTTGAGTGATTCTTGGTTGTTTACATCGTACACTTGCACGAATCAACTTTAAGGGCAAAACCCATAACAAAGATAAGGTGGGGATTTTATCACCCCTTCCTTAGCCCACAAACCATTTCCCCACGTACTCACTATCCTAAGCTTCTAATTAAAAAATTGCTAGACGTTGGCCCTAGGGACAACTCGGACTCACTTAGGAGATTTTCCTAAGGAGGAAAAGTGTTGGAAAGTGACTTTCGTAAAATCGGTGTCTAGGAAAGGGGTTAAGGGCCGAAAGCCCGAAGGTTGTTGGTTACTTAATTAAGGAACGTCTTCGGACGGAAAACCTCCCACCAACTTTACCCTTCCCTGGCTGATTTGCTTATAGTCACAGTCTGCACCAAACCTCCTGTGGACGATCTATTGTTAGGAGTCGTCTAGGGTCAGAAACCTAGAAGCTTGGATTGATTTTTTTTCTTTTAATTGTTTGTTATTTTTTCTTTTTCGCTGGTGTGATCGGTGTACGTTGTTTGTGATCATACGAGAGTGGTTTTGTGATCCTAATTCTTTCTACACTTACACTTCCATAACCACTTCATCCAATGAAGAACAACGTCTCACTTCAGGATCGATTTTATCCGATTCGCACCTCCATTCCTTCATGCATTCTTCTCCCCGAGCCTAATGAAAACAATTTTGAGCTGAAACCACAATTCATTAGTACACTTCCCCATTTCCATGGTCTAGAATCTGAGGACGCGTACCTCTTTATTCGTGAGTTTGAAGAGGTATGCCAAATGATGAGAATTTCTCAACTGTCTGAGGATGCTGTTAGGTTACGGTTCATACCGTTTGCACTTAAGGATTTAGCTAAGAAATGGCTTTATAATCTTCCTGTCAGTTCCATATCTTTATGGGAGGATTTTGTTAAAGTCTTTCTTAAGAAATTCTATCCTATCCACAAAACAGCCCTCATGAGAAAGAACATAATGCAATTCAAGCAGGAAACAAATAAACCTTTCTGGAAGTATCTTGAGCGTTTCAAAGACCTCTTGCCCTGTGTCCCCATCACGGCATAGAGAAATGGCGTCTATGCCAGATTATCTATGATGGATTAGATTACCAAACGAAAACCCTTTAGAATCCATGTGCCAGGGGGAATTTTTGAAAAAAGATGAACATCAGGGGTGGGATCTCTTTGAAACCCTAGCTGAAAAAACCATTCAGTGGGAGTCTTGTCCTGACAAATCCACTTCCACCACTTCCAGAACTGGTACACACTCCAAAGAATCCTCTCTAGCTGCAGAAACCAAGATCACACAATTAATAAAGAGGATAGAGTTGCTTGAGTCAAAAGGGAATTCTGTGGTCAACCAGGTCAACCCATTGCCTTTGATTAGACCAGGTTGCACCAACTGTCATGACCTTAGCCATGTCTTGGAGGAGTGTCCATTATCTCAGCTCCACTCATATCAGGAGAACATGAATGCAGTATTGACCAGACCCAATCATCATCCATACTCCAACACTTACAATTCAGGATGGCAGAACCATCCAAATTTTTCATGGAGTCAGTCTGGTCCTGAGCATCATATGCCATCACTTCCACATCTGTACAATGCTCAGTTTCATCCATCCAGTTTCAGTCAGAATTCACTGTATGTTCATCCACCTCAAAGTCCACCACAGTCATATCAGTCATATCAGGACCCACCACCATATTACCAATCACAGTTCCAATCTCCATATCCTCAACATCCACCCCAAAATAATTCCGAGATATCTGAGTTGAAGAACATGCTAGCAACCTTTACAAAGAACCAGCATCAGGAGTTGAATGAAATGAAGGTCCAGATCAAGCAATTGGCTGAGAATCAAAAAGGACTGTTCTTAAGCCAGCCATTGCTAAATCCCAAAGTTGAAGAGTCAGGACCCAGTCACTGTCATGCCATTCATACCCTGAGATCTGGTAAACAAGTTGACAATAAGGTTTCTAGTTCACAATCTCATCCAGTACCAAAGCCAACACCTCATGTCCCAATACAACCAACTTTTGACAAACCATCCTCTAGTTCAGAGCCATCCACTTCCAAGGCAAAGGGTGAAGAAAAGATAGATGAGCATACATACAAGCCTATTGCTCCATATCCAAATAGGCTGAGAAATAACAAGTCAAATGCTCACATGGAGAAGATAAAAGAAACATTCAATAAGGTCCAAATCAATGTCCCTCTTCTTGATGCCATTCAACAAGTGCCATCATATGCCAAATTTTTGAAGGAAATGTGCACCAAGAAGAGGAAGACCCAAGTCCCTAAAAAAGTCTTCCTTGCATCATCCATTAATGAGTTGCTCACTGGTCCAATTCCTGTTAAGTACAAAGACCCAGGGAGCCCCACCATTTCATGCATCATAGGACAGACTACAATAAATAGGGCACTTCTTGATTTGGGGGCCAGCATTAATCTCCTACCTTTCTCTGTGTACCAACAATTGGGGTTAGGAGATCTCCTCCCGACCCAAATGACCATCCAATTGGCTGACCGCTCTGTTACTAAACCCAAGGGGGTAATTCAAGATGTCCTTGTCAAAGTTGGAGAATTCTTTTATCCTGTTGACTTTGTTGTCCTTGAAACAAAACCAGTGTCAAATTCCAATCAAAGGGCACAAATTCCTGTCATTCTGGGTCGACCATTCCTGGCTACTGCAAATGCAATCATTAATTGCCGGAATGGATCAATGAGGTTGACTTTTGGTAACATGACACATGAACACAATGTCTTCCACACACAGCCTCATAAAACAAAAGATCAAACATTTGAGGTTAGCTTCATTAATAACAATTGTGAGGAGGAAAGTGAAGATCCAGAAGATGAGTCACAATCTTGTGATTCTCTTATCCGAGTACCCTTTCAAACGGGGAAAGTTGATTTGGATATTTTCACTTTCAATAAGCCAACTGAGAGTGTATTTGAACGTCCAATTGATATATCCTTTGAAGACTTGTTTGCTGATGAGATCATGTGTTTAGATGAGTCGACTCGGGGTAAGTTAGCTGATTGTCCACTTCCGGATGTTGACTTGAGTTTTGAAGAACTATATGGAGAGGAGTTAAAATTTCTAGACATTGGAAGTGATAAAATTCTGAGAGAGAGTGGTGATAAGGAATTTGTTTGTGAACAATGTGGTGGAATGAGTGTGAATGATAATAACAATCAATTGAATCTGGAAAAACCTAAGGCTAGAATAATTCAGACCGTTTCCCAATGGAGCTCAAGAAAGAGAACACATTGGAACGATGGGAAACGGGCCAGAGGAAAGCGACCAAAAGCCTAGGTGAGAGTTACACTTGTATATATTCCTTGTAAATATTTTTTGCACTTTTTTGTGAATAAATGATTCTACCCTATTACCTGTTTCATGCATACATATATCATGATGCATTGAGGACAATGCATGAAATAAGTGTGGGGGAGGGTTTACTAACATAGAGTTTTTAGATTTTCTTTCTTTTACACTTCTTTTAAAAAAAAAATAATAAAAATATAAATATAAAAAAATAAAAACTTTTTGAAATAAGAGAGAAAGTTTTGTTCTATTTTTAAGAAAATTAAGATGTATCTTAGAAATTAAGAAAGCCTTAATTATGACATCTTAAACATAGTTGAAGTAATAGATCTTGTTTGAAATTATAGACTAAGTAAGTAAAATTGGTGAGATATTTTTATCTTGAATTTTTACCTTAGATAAATATGCACTTTACACTTACACATTTCTTGGGATGGAGACAAAGACCAAAAAAATGCCATATAAAAAAAAAAGAAAAAAAAAAATATATATATATATAAATAAAAGATCACTTATTAAGCTGGATAACTATGCCTCAAGAAGCATGGTTACTCACGCCTAACGGTGATCTCACTTATTAAGCTGGATAATTATGCCTCAAGAAGCATGATTATTCACGCCTAACGGTGATAATAAATAATCCCCTTTAGTTTCGTGGCCTTTTCTACTCGAGACCTTAAACCCGAGGGATGTTTTCTCATCTGGTGCCCTAAGACCGTCTGGTTTGGGAGTCATCGGTTAAAGGCTCGCTACAAGGGTAAACTAGAAAGCCTAAACTAAAGGAAGAAAAAAGCATAAAAAAAAAGTATATATAAATAAATAAATGGCTTTATGGTTGGAGTTGAAATCCCAGAAATCTTCACTTACACGGTGTGCATACTATCTAGGTTTTATGAAAGATAAAGTATTCAATCCAATTTTGAATTCTTACCTTAATTAAAAACAAGATTTTGCATGGATACTAAGTTTAAGGAAGAATAATTATAGGTGGACTTATGACCTAGGATCACTTATATTTTTGCAAAAATAGTTCGAAAACATGTCTCTTATTCAAAATGCGTTTTCAAAATACTAACATTTGTTTTCTTTCTTTAAGGATTTTGTGGGTGTAATCCGCTGAAAACCCTCAGGAGACAACACTCCTCCTCTAGGGTAACCTAGAGGTTTAACGGCTTGTTGCACACGCTCAGTGCAATCGCGTCACCTGCGAAAGTGGTGTAATAAACTGTTAGTCTAGATTTTCTTTTCTTTGTTTTGCTCGGGACGAGCAAAAGAATAAGTGTGGGGGTGTGATTAGTATCCAATATTGCATATTTTACATCATAACTCCCATGCATATTACAAATAAATATGTGATTTTTACTCCTCTTCTCTACATATTTGCAGGTACACACTTAAAGGAGAGATAGCCAATTAATTACTTAATTAGCAATAATTAAGTGATTAATTCAAGATTAAAGATAAAGCCAAATTCAAATCCAGATCCAGAAAGATCCGCCCAACAAACGAAGATTCTAGATATACCACGTGGCCAAACTAACTCTCAACAACCTTCAACAGAAAGATCTGGCTCAACGGCCAGGATCTTGCCGCGATCCGCGGCTTGGGCGCGGCAGATCTAGGCCGTTGAGATCCCGGATTTCGTGGCAACAACCTTGGCTCTTGAAGCTTCTCCTTTCTGCTATAAATAGTGCACCTTCACCTGCGAGCAAAGACTGATCAGAGAAGAGAGAGAGATTAGTTCAAAGTTTTGTATTTTGTTAGTTTTTCTTTAGGATTTTTAGCTCTCTATGATCTTCTTCTCCCTAGATTTCATTGCAAGAGAGAGTTGTAAGAGAGAGAGAGCTTGTATCATCAAGGAGTGACAACTTGGAGCTATACAAGGATTGATCCATTCTCTACTTCTCTACTTGAGCTTGATTCTAGTTTGATTTCTTTCCTTACTTGCTTTGTTTACTTTCTTGCAATTTAATTCATGTTTAGCTTTTCTTTTGTAATGATGTGTAGCTAATTCTTTCTCCATGTACTAGCTAACCACTACCTTGCTAACTTCTAACTCATGGGTGATTGCTTTACTTCATCTTGCAATTTGTATGGTTTTCTCTTCTCCAATGGGTTTCTTTTCATTTCTTGGCAAGTATCTTGTTGTAATTCTCCATATGATTCATGTGTGCCTCACTTGGAGCCTAGTCTTTGAACTAGTGCCTTGATGGAACATGGAGATGGATCACCAATATGCTATTTGTTGTACAACTTCATTATGTCGATTCTTGAATGTTGTATGCCTATTCATTAGCATCCCTTGAGTGTAGCTCTTTTGTTTCCATTATTGAAAGTCTAATTTGTAGGCCGATGACCATCTATGGAGGCTACAAGACAAGTCCAAGAATGAATCCCCATCATCCAAGTGAGAAAGTAATTAGACCAACAAGCAAGACATATCCATGCCAATGAATCAACATGAGGCATGCATCACTATCAAGGAGTTTAGTATGTTTTGACAAGGTAGTTAAGGTTAGCTAGTCATGGTTTTCTTTCATTCAAGTTTTCTAAAGTTTTCTTTCCTTTTAGTGTGAATACAACAAACCTCTTCTTGATTTCTTTTCACTTACCACCATGAACATATCCATACATCCTTTCATTCCTTTCTTTGTGTTTTATTCATTCTTTTAAGCAAGAGAAGAATTCTCGTTTCCTTTTCTCACTCATATCGTAACGCTTCTACGCTAGCTCTCCTTGTGGTTCGACTAGGTATAGCTATATGCTATAGCGAAAGATTGGACAAGGTATATCAATTACATATTCGAAGTGAACAAGATCAAAGGTGAATTCTAAACATTGAACCATCTCTTTTATACCTAGTTCTTGTGCAATAACTTCTTGTACCTTGTTTTGACCAATCAATATGTTTCATGTATATAGGATTATATCCATATACGTCATGCCTAAATGTTGTTTAAATATCATGTTTTTGTATTTGGATGAATTTTGGACAAAACGTATTTTCTATTCAAAAATCCAAGTTTTAGAAAATACAGTTTTTGGTTTTTGGCAAAATTTCTATAACACAAAAATAGTTCAAAATGTTTGAGATTTGTATTAAACTTTTTAACACAAGTTTTTATTTCAATGAAAAATGATAAAACTATTTTTATGGATTTTTTTAGAGATTTAATGGGAATTTTTAGGATTAAAAATTACATGTTTTTGCTGACCAGAATAGTCTCTGCCAGGCTAGGTCGGTCGACCCATACGGTCGACCGCACCAAGTAGCCGGTCGACCGTATCAGTCGACTGACGTGCACGGATACGTGCACGCCGGCTGCCACATGGTCCGGTCGACCGCACGGGCGACCGACTGCATGCAGGCAACTCTCTGTTTGTTTCGGTCGACCGCTACGGTCGACCGGTAGCTGGCAACCGTCAAAATGTGACCGATAGCCGGTCGACCGCACGGTCGACCGGTAGGGCATTTTTGGCAGTTTCTGCTGCCAACGGCTATATTTTTCTGGGGGCTTTAAATACCCCATTAATGGCTAGTTTTCCATAAGATTTTTTTGTGCGAATTTTTCCAGACTCTCTAGTGTTTTCACAGCAATCAAAAGAAGTTTTTGGGTTTTAAATTGAACAATCTATTTGGTGTTTTTGCTAGGGTTTGAAAAATCAAAGAAAAGGGTTTTTGGGAAAAGAGTTTGATTCAACTTCTTTATCTTGGTTTCTAATTTTTCCCAAGGATTTTCTTTGTGATTTTGATTTCCATTCCTTTGGTTTTCTCCACACTTGAGCTACATCTACTTTTTTATTCTATAGGATCTTTGTGTGGGAGAAAGAGATTGTTTGTGGTTGTTGTTCTGACCACCAAGTTGTAAACCCATTATTTGCTTTGTGCCTTGCCCTCATTGTGTTGAGGAGGTTATGCATTTGGGTTGTATCCCTCAAGTTGTGAGGTAATCCTTGTGTTGCTTGGTGCTAATCCCTCTAGTTGTGAGGTGATTGTTGGTTGGATTGGAATTGTGCCTCAAGGAGGAGGTTGTGTTTGTAAGGAGAGGAGTTGGGTACTCCTTGTAATTGTTATTGCCCCAAATCCTCGGTAGAGGTTCCCTTTGTGGGAGTCCTTTGTGGACAAGCTAGTGGACTTAAAATCCTTCTGGGTGAAAGCGGGGATGTAGAGCTGGGTGCTCGAACCTCGAAACATATCTTGTTGTTTGCGCTTGATCCCTTGGCTCTTACTCTCTCTCTTTTTACTTTGTGCCTTGCATCAATTCATATTGTTTATTCATAATTGCTTGGCTTGTTTGAGTGTGCATCTCTTGTTAATTACAATTAGTTTTTAAATTCCGCATTAAGTTCATTAGATTAGCATAATCACATATTCACCCCCCTCTAGGTGATTTTTCACTTTTAACCATTTTAAGTGAATTAAAAGAGGACTTACAACACGCTTCCATCGCAAGTCCCTCCTTGTGGATTACGACCTGCGTAGCCACTTGTAATCGTGGTAGTATTGAGTACCTTGCACTTCTATTCTCAAGTTCTAAAATTCTATACTTTTTACGTAGGTCAAAACTCAATCATCGATACTTGCGCAAGGAAGATGAGGAAGGAGAATGGGAAGGTCGCCCTCCCCTCAGCCTCTGACTCCCCTTTAGCGGCAGCATTGAACTATTCGGCCATAAATGACCGAACATTTACAGTGATGTTCGGCTATTCATAGCCGAACATCACTGTGTCATTGCGAGTGGAGGGGAAGAGGGGGGAGGGGAAGGGCGGTAGAAAAGGGGGCGGGTCTCCTCTCCCTACCCTCCTCCCTTCCCCTCCTCACCGATAGCAGTGAGAAGGAGAAGGGAAGAGAACGAGGAAAGAAGGAAAGAAGGGGGAGGTCGGCGGGGAAGAGGGGGCGGCGGCTGAGGGGAGAGGGGACGGGGCGGCGACTGAGGGGAGAGGGTCAAGGAAGAGGGTAGCGGGAGAGGGGCATCGTCGGCAAGGGCAGGGCAGGGAAGGAGGGGGGAAGCAGAAAGAGGTGAGCAATTTAGACTTTTTACCTAATGTAAAATGTCCAAAAATAAATGACAATTTTATAGTTTTGAAATGGGTCTATCTATCACTTTTCTGGGTTCGAATAACTGCACTCTAGATAATATAACACAACAGCTCTCTCTTGAGTAGGGGGAAAAAAGAAAAAAAAAAGAAGAAATGATTAAAAGTGAAACTCTCCTTTCCCCCCTCTCTTGATTCACAATGAAATTCAATTGCATATATGTGAGGGAGGCCAAATAGGGGTGACGTGGGTCATTGCAGTTTTGATTCTAAAATATAAATAGTTTTGGATGATCCGAATAATGTCAAAGTGCTCATGTGTATTATTGTTTGTTAGGATGATTTTGTATTGGATTTTGTTCTATTATTTGATGGAGGTAAAATTTTCATATTATAGTGGTGTTTAGGGAGCTACATACCTCTAATCCCAAGCAATAACTACAAGATATTTCTTAATTTGATCTGTGCCCTATTTTCTATCTATATCACAACACATTTGCAACTTATATTAGTCAACATATTAGGTGTGTCTAATAGGTGCACTAAGTTATAAAGGTCGGTGGGACCTAGCACTACTCTCTTATTAGGGTTCGAGGTATTATGTGAAGGCAACTAATCAAATAATTATATATAAAGAGAAAGTCCCTATCTGCAGTCACGCATTTATCTCTAGTCATAAGAGGCTAGATTAAGCAGATAAAAGACTCTCCATCTCGTTCTCTATAACAACAATTCAGATCCAGGTACAATTCACCATCATTTGAAGATGTATGTTATCTAAAGTTCCTCCATTAAGATTCATTGTATATGTTGGGATTTGGGGTGAACAAATAGTCCCACATCGGCTAGATGTGGGGATGGTCTTGGGTATATAAGGATTTGGGCAACTCCACCTAGAAGGCTAGTCTTTTGGGATGGTGCCCCAAGTCCTTCAAGTGGTATCAGAGTCATGCCTCGAATATAGTCGTATGTGTGAGTGATGTTCGACGATATAGATCCCCCAATGACGCAAAGGCACAATGGGCCTGCCCACCCCACTAGCGCAATAGGCCCATGTGAAGCTAATGTTGGGCTCTCGAGAAATTTGGCAGTAGTGCTCCTTTGCAATGGGCGCACGCCTGTCACACGGTTGTCTATCAGGAGGTATAAAGGAGTGACCGATTGCAGTTGGGTACTTCACATAAGGCGTGCCGCCATCTCACACGCAGTGAATAGTTAGATCTCGATGGAGCATTTGATCTTCCAGTTGAGCTTGTAGGGAGACTCTTTGTTCGAGGGGGATTGTTGGGATTCCATCTCACGCAGTGAATAGTTAGATCTCGATGGTGTTGGCCCAAAGGCCTTCCACCCTAGTTTTGATGATGATTAACTCATGTAGTTATGTGTACTAATAATCTTGTGATTTCAGTTTCAGATTAGTAATCAAGTTATTAGTTGGTGAAAGCTTCCACACATCTTTCACAAGTTGATTCAAGAGCCCGAGCGTCAAAGATCATATATAGCACTTGCTCGGTGGATCAAAGAGTTTTGGATCGAGTCGGCTTGGAGTTTGCGCTCTACAAGAAGACTTTGGTACCATAGTTTATTTTTGTGTTTAGATCCAAATTGTAAAGATTAGAATAGTATGATAATGCTCAAGTTCACAACACACACATTTCATGTTTTGAATATTGGTTTTTAGTTTTTCGGTTTTAGGTTTAACCGATCTGTTGGCCCAAGAGGTTACACTCTCCAATTGTTTTGTGTTTTGATGATGACAAACCAAATAAGAGCTATTTGGTACTAATGAATTTGCTTAAGATAAGTTTCAGGACAAGTACCATGTTTGGAGGGCATTGCTTGCTATTGCAACAACTTCTAGGTTCATAAAGCTATGAAGGCATATTGCACATCAAGGAAGGATCATAGAAGAAGAAGGCTCTAGCAAGGATAGCATGGCTCAAAGACTTGAAGATTGCTCAAGAAGTCTTTAATTCTTTTATTTTTAGATTTATAGTTTGTTAAAGAATAGTGGATAGGTTTGAAGCTCTATCACACACGTTTTTGCGCACATACTTAATCCAAAATAATTTCTTATAATTTATACAAAAATATTTTGCATACAAGATTTTGCCTACAGATATATATTTATGTTTTATGCTAATCCCTGTTCAAAAGTATTTTTGTCAAAATCAAAATCCCTTTTGATTTTCTATCCAAAACCTGGTTTTTGACCTGAACCAGTCGACCGAACAGTCGACCGGACCTATGACAGGTTTGGCCGGTCGACCGGCCCAGTCGACTGTAGTTCTGGGTGTACATGTATCAGTGTGCACGTTTTTGCGGTCGACCGCACGGTCGACCGACTGTAACTCAGTCTGCTCTCGGATAGATTGGGTCGACCGGGCGGTCGACCGCTGGCCTGCCACGGTCATAATTTTGAACGTGCGGTCGACCGGCCAGTCGACCGAACTATCCGTTGAACAGTAACGGGCAGTTTTTAATGAGCTGTTTTATTTTGTCTTCTTGTGTTTAAAATTGGTTTAAGGGATATATTTCAAACCTAATACTCTCTGATTAATCCTAATTATGTTTTATCCCTTAACCCTAGCCCTCTCCTATAAATAGGGGTGTTTGGGGAGAGTTTGTCAACAACAATTTTTGCAAGAAAAATTCAAAAGTTTAAGGCTTTCAAAAGAGATTTGTTTCTTGATTTTTGTGCTGAAATTCTCTCTCATTTTCTGAAGTGATTTTTGAAATACTCTCTGATTTAATTTTCTTTCTTCACTTACAACAAGAGCTTCATTCCTACTCATTGTTCTCTAAGGACCTTTTGTAAGGGAAGAGACATTTGAAAGAGAGAGTTTGTGGTCTTTTGACTACTCAGAAATTGCTTGTGATCGAGATTGTGGAGTTGGGTACTCCGGTGTAATTGTGATTTCCTTGAGATAGTGGAAGTAGCTAGAATCCTTCTGGGGAAGGCGGGGAGTAGAGCTGGGTGCTCGAACCTCGATAACATATCCTTGTGTTTGCGATTAGTTTACATTCTTGCACTCATTACTTGCTTATCATCATTATTGCTATATTTACTTGCTTTCATTCATCTTGTGAATCTTGTGTGGTGATTGTTACTTCTTAATTTTTAAATTTGTCCATTGATTAGCATTATCACCTATTCACCCCCCCTCTAGGTGATTTTCAATTGGTATCAGAGCTTGGACTCTAGGTTTTGGCTTAACATCCATAGAGAGATCCTTAAAATTTGCTAATCAACACTCTCATTCATACATTCATACACTAGTAAACATGGCCGATAACATTAAAACCCCTCCTAAATTTGATGGACTTAATTTCCCTATTTGGAAGGTTAGGATGACTATATTTTTGCAATCTTTGGGTAGCTTAGTGGCCAAGTCATTGACCAAACCCTATGTAGCACCCGATGGTGATGAGAGCACTTGGACCGACTTCAACTTTAGAGAATACGAGGCTAACTCCAAGGCCCAAAACTCCCTATTAACCGCCTTGAATGAGGATGACCTTACACGAGTAATTCATTGCCAATCCGCCTATGAGATTTGGCAACACTTATTGGTCACACACGAAGGGACTTCACAAGTCAAGAGAGCTAAGATAGATCTCTTGAGGTCCCAATATAAGTCATTTAAAATGATTGATGATGAGTCTATTGATAGTATGATTACAAGGTTTACTAAAATTGCTAATGGTCTTTCTTCCTTAGGTGATGACATCTCCAACGATCAAAAGGTGCGGAAAGTGATTCGGGCTCTTCCGTCTTCATGGGAGATAAAGGCCACCACCTTAAAAGAATTGAACGACAAGGACGAGATGAACCTCATTAGTCTCATTGGGAACCTAAAGACCCATGAGATGGAGAAGAAGGCAAGAGAAGAGGCCACTACTTCAAAGAAGAAATCCATAGCCTTCAAGACTTCATCCACCAATGATGACGATGAAGAAGACGAAGAAGATGATGAGGAGCTAACTCTACTTGTGCGGAATGTCAAGAGGTTGTACCGGAAGAACAAGCTCAACTTCCGGAAGAAATTTGAAGGCAAAGAGGAGAGAAGGATCATTTGCTACAATTGCCGCAAACCCGGACATATCATGGCGGATTGCCCGGAGTTTAAGAAGAAGATGACTTCCTCCTTCAAGCCAAAGAAGCCAGAGGAAAAGAAAGCTTACAAGGCAACGTGGGATTCAGAAAGCGAGTCCGAAGAAGAGGTGGATACGGCGAACATGTGTTTCATGGCAAACACACCTAAGGTAACCCCTCAATCTCATGATGATGAAGATGATGAATTAAGTAAGGAAGTTCTTGTACATGCTTTTGTTGAACTTTCCGAAACTTATGATAACAAGAAACTTGAATGCTTAAAATTGCAAAAAGAAGTTGCTTTTCTCAAAAATCAACTTGCTATGATTTCTAAAGAAAAGGATGATATTTCTTCTAATCTTATTTCTATTCAAAATGAGTTTAGCCTACAAGGTTTCTTGTAAGGGAAAATCTCCTAGTGTTGATGAAAAAGAAATTTCTTCTTTTAAATCTAAAATAAATGATTTTGAAAAAGTTTTAAATGATTGTGCTTTTAACACAAAGAAACTTGAGAACATGATTTCTAAAAAGCACACCTCACATGTTAAGTCTACTCATGCTCACACTACACATGCTAAATCTTTTCATGCTCACAACTCTCATGCTCACAAATCACACACTCATTATGCTTTCAAATATGGTAGAGTATATAGATGCACATATTGTGGTAAGAATGGACATTTAGCTAAATTTTGTTATGACCAAGTTAATAGATCAAATAATCTTGTTTGGGTTAATGAAACTAACCCCCTAGGACTCAAGAAAATGTGGGTACCAAAATCAAGTCCTAAATTATTTGATGTAGGTACACACCAAGGCTCCAAGACGTAGGGAGCGGTGGTACCTTGATAGTGGTTGTTCAAGGCATATGACGTGGGATATCAACAACTTTACAACCCTATCAAGGTATATGGAAGGTGGCTCCGTCACCTTCAGGGATGACTCCAAAGGAACTATCATCGGTATAGGTAACATTCAAATTGGTGCATCTCCTATTATAGAGAATGTTGTTTTAGTAGATGGTTTAAAACATAATTTGCTTAGCATTAGTCAACTTTGTGACCGTGCACTTAAAGTTGTTTTTGATGATTCTTCTTGCAAGATTTTTGATGTTAAATCCGATGTTTGTATTCTTACCGGTTTTCGTGACAATAATGTTTATATCATTGACATGCTTAATTTAGATTGTTCTACTAAATGCTTGAATGCTTTTGATGAAAATTCTTGGCTTTGGCATAGAAGATTAGGACATGCTTCTTTTGACCATCTTGCTAGAATTAATTCTAAGGATTTAGTAAAGGGTATACCTTGCTTGAAGTTTGAGAAAGACCGTATTTGTGGTGCGTGCCAACTTGGGAAACAAACCAAGTCTTCCTTCAAACCAATTAAGGATATGACTACTAGGCCCTTAGAACTAATTCATATGGATCTTTTTGGACCAACACAAACTAAAAGTTTAAATGGTAGTAGATTTGCATTTGTTTTAGTTGATGATTTTTCCCGTTTCACTTGGGTTTTCTTCTTGCAAAGTAAAGATCAAACATTTTCATATTTCAAAATCTTTCGAAAAAGGGTTGAAAAAGAAAAAGGTTTTTCGATTTTGAGAATAAGGAGTGATAGAGGTGGTGAGTTTGTTAACCAACTCTTCATGACTTATTGTGATGAAAAGGGAATCAAGCATGAAATGTCTTATCCTAGGACTCCACAACAAAATAGAGTTGTAGAAAGGAAAAATAGAACACTTCAAGAGATGGTTAGGACAATGATAAGTGAATATGACCTCCCTCAATATTTATGGGCCGAGGCCGTAAACACCGTATGCTATATTTCAAATCGTATTTATGTGTGTAAAAATTCTTCCAAAACATCTTTTGAAATGTATCATTCTAGAAAACCTAATGTTGCATATTTTAAAATTTTTGGATGCAAGTGTTTTGTTTTAAATACTAAGGAGAATTTGGGTAAGTTTGATGCTAAGGCTTATGAAGCTATCTTTATTGGATATTCTTCTACTAGCAAAGCATATAGAGTTTTTAATAGATCTTCACTTACTATTGAAGAAACCATGCATGTTAAGTTTGAAGAATCTAATGTGGTTGTTGAGAATGTTGTAGAGATTGAACCATTAGGTGAAGACATGGAGAGACTATCCTTGAAGGACTCACCGGCTCAAGAAGAAAAGCAAGAATCAATTGGTGATGTTCAAGAGGATAAAGAGGAAAGCTCTCAACCGCTTCCTAAAGCTTGGAGATACGCTACAAATCATCCTAAGGAGCTCATCTTGGGTGACGCATCTAAAGGAGTCACAACACGCTCCAAACTCCATGACCTATGTAGTAACTTTGCTTTCATTTCTCATTTTGAACCCAAAGGCATTCTCGAAGCCGAGACGGACCCATATTGGTTGCTTGCCATGCAAGAGGAACTCAATCAATTTGAGCGCAACCAAGTTTGGCACCTTGTTCCTAAGCCCCACGATAGACCAATAATTGGTACTAAGTGGATCTTTAGAAACAAGATGGATGAGTCCGGAAATGTCATTAGGAATAAAGCTAGGTTAGTGGCCCAAGGTTACACTCAAGTTGAAGGAATTGACTTTGAGGAGACCTTTGCACCCGTAGCACGGCTTGAAGCCATACGGATGACACTAGCTTTTGCATCTTTCAAAAATTTTAACTTTTTCAAATGGATGTGAAAAGTGCATTTTTGAATGGTTTTATTAATGAAGAAGTTTATGTTTCTCAACCTCCCGGTTTTGTTGATCATGTTCATCCCGATTTTGTTTTTAAACTTGATAAAGCTTTATATGGATTGAAACAAGCTCCTAGAGCTTGGTATGAAAGGCTTTCTAGTTTTCTAATTTCAAATGATTTTGTTAAAGGCAAAGTAGACACAACTCTATTTACTAAGCATGTTGATAATAATATATTAATTGTGCAAATTTATGTAGATGATATAATTTTTGGTTCTACTAATGAGCTTTTATGCAAGGATTTTGAAAAGGTCATGCAACTTGAATTTGAAATGTCTTCAATGGGTGAGCTCAATTTCTTCCTTGGACTCCAAATCAAGCAATTGCAAAACGGGACGTTCATAAGTCAAGCCAAGTACGCAAAGGAACTCGTAAAGAAGTTTGGACTTGAAGGCTCAAAGACTTGCAACACTCCCATGGCAACTACAACCAAGCTTGATAAAGATGACCAAGGTAAAAATGTTGATATTAAATTATATAGAAGCATGATAGGAAGTCTTTTATATTTAACGGTAAGTAGGCCGGACATCATGTTTAGTGTGTGTGTCTTTGTGCTAGATTTCAATCGTGTCCTAAAGAATCCCATCTTATTGCTGTAAAACGCATTATTCGTTATATTAAGGGCACTATTGGGATGGGTCTATGGTATCCGAAAATCGGAGATTTCTCAATGACGAGTTATTCGGATGCCGACTATGCGGGTTGTAGAGTAGATAGAAAGAGTACTAGTGGGACATGTCAATTTCTTGGTAATTGTCTTATTTCATGGTCCTCTAGGAAACAAAATTCCGTAGCACTCTCAACCGCCGAGGCGGAGTATGTTGCCGCGGGGGCTTGTTGTGCACAAGTCCTTTGGATGAAACATACTCTCCTTGATTTTGATTTGCATTTTGATCATATAAAAATATTTTGTGATAATACTAGTACTATACACATGACTAAGAATGCAAATCAACATAGTAAGACCAAGCACATTGAGATTAGATATCACTTTCTTAGAGATCATTTTGAGAAAGGAGATATAGATATTGATTATGTTTCTACGGATTTACAACTAGCCGATATTTTCACAAAACCACTTGATTTTGCTAGATTTTCGTTTATTTGTGGAGAACTTAATGTTTGTGTTATTGAATAGACATGTGATTCCTAACCCTTTTTGATGTATGACAAAAAGGGGGAGAATAAGTTTACATGGACAAAAATAAATTTATATGGTCTTGGTTCCATATGAGTTTATATGAGTTTATATATGTTTTTGTTGTCTTGTTTTATTTTCATGTGTTTTTGAGAATTCTTGTGTTTTGTTTTCATGCGTTTTTGAGGATTCTTGTGTTTTATTGGTATTATTTCAATTGGTTTCAATTAGTATCAAGAGCATTTTTCTTTGTTTTGTTGTTTTCAATAAATACTTGTGTTTTTCATATAGCATAATTTGAGGGGGAGTTTTCTCCTCCCCTATATTTTTGTTTATAGCCTATTTGTTTTGTCATCATCAAAAAGGGGGAGATTGTTGGCCCAAGAGGTTACACTCTCCAATTGTTTTGTGTTTTGATGATGACAAACCAAATAAGAGCTATTTGGTACTAATGAATTTGCTTAAGATAAGTTTCAGGACAAGTACCATATTTGGAGGGCATTGCTTGCTATTGCAACAACTTCTAGGTTCATAAAGCTATGAAGGCATATTGCACATCAAGGAAGGATCATAGAAGAAGAAGGCTCTAGCAAGGATAGCATGGCTCAAAGACTTGAAGATTGCTCAAGAAGTCTTTAATTCTTTTGTTTTTAGATTTATAGTTTGTTAAAGAATAGTGGATAGGTTTGAAGCTCTATCACACACGTTTTTGCACACATACTTAATCCAAAATAATTTCTTATAATTTATACAAAAATATTTTGCATACAAGATTTTGCCTACAGATATATATTTATGTTTTATGTTAATCCCTGTTCAAAAGTATTTTTGTCAAAATCAAAATCCCTTTTGATTTTCTATCCAAAACCTGGTTTTTGACCTGAACCAGTCGACCGGACAGTCGACCGGACCTATGACAGGTTTGGCCGGTCGATCGGCCCAGTCGACTGTAGTTCTGGGTGTACATGTATCAGTGTGCACGTTTTTGCGGTCGACCGCATGGTCGACCGACTGTAACTCAGTCTGCTCTCGGATAGATTGGGTCGACCGGGCGGTCGACCGCTGGCCTGCAACGGTCATAATTTTGAATGTGCGGTCGACCGGCCAGTCGACCGAACTATCCGTTGAACAGTAACGGGCAGTTTTTAATGAGCTGTTTTATTTTGTCTTCTTGTGTTTAAAATTGGTTTAAGGGATATATTTCAAACCTAATACTCTCTGATTAATCCTAATTATGTTTTATCCCTTAACCCTAGCCCTCTCCTATAAATAGGGGTGTTTGGGGAGAGTTTGTCAACAATAATTTTTGCAAGAAAAATTCAAAAGTTTAAGGTTTTCAAAAGAGATTTGTTTCTTGATTTTTGTGCTAAAATTCTCTCTCATTTTCTGAAGTGATTTTTGAAATACTCTCTGATTTAATTTTCTTTCTTCACTTACAACAAGAGCTTCATTCCTACTCATTGTTCTCTAAGGACCTTTTGTAAGGGAAGAGACATTTGAAAGAGAGAGTTTGTAGTCTTTTGACTACTCAGAAATTGCTTGTGAACGAGATTGTGGAGTTGGGTACTCCGGTGTAATTGTGATTTCCTTGAGATAGTGGAAGTAGCTAGAATCCTTCTGGGGAAGGCGGGGAGTAGAGTTGGGTGCTCGAACCTCGATAACATATCCTTATGTTTGCGATTGGTTTACATTCTTGCACTCATTACTTGCTTATCATCATTATTGCTATATTTACTTGCTTTCATTCATCTTGTGAATCTTGTGTGGTGATTGTTACTTCTTAATTTTTAAATTTGTCCATTGATTAGCATTATCACCTATTCACCCCCCCTCTAGGTGATTTTCAATCTTGGTTTTCATGAATAGATAGATCAAAACAAGTTTACATGGTTTAATGTATATATGATTTGTTCTATATACATGCATGCTTTAATTTCCTAGACAAACTTAGTTTTGACTCACTTATTCATATGTTTTATGTTTTGGTATTTTTGACAAAACATATTTTGGAATTAATGACAAAAACATGGATATATATTTGTTTCATGTATATTTGATTTCTATCCATATGCATCATGCTTCAAAGTGTTTAAATATCATGTTTTTGTATTTGGAAGAGTTTTGGACAAAATGTATTTTCTATTCAAAATCCAAGTTTTAGAAAATACAGTTTTTGGTTTTTGGTAAAAATGATAAGACACAAAAATAGTTCATATTGATTGATATTTGAGCTAAACTTTTTACCACATGTTTATATATCAATGCAAAATGATAAAACTTTTTTTTGGTGATTTTTAGAAATGATAAAAGATTTTTAAACATGTTTTTAACTCTGTTTTTCTGTTCCAGGCTTTACCAGTCGACTAGTCTTCTGACCAAGTCGACTTGGCTGAAGTCGGTCGACCGGGTCGGTCGACCGACGTGCACAGATTTGTGCACGTTTGGCAGACTTGGGACGGTCGACCGTCCGGGTCGACCGGGTCTGAGAGCAGAGCTCTCTGTTTGTTTGGGTCGACCGGGGTGGTCGACCGGTAGCTGCCAACGGGCAAAAATTGACCGTTGGGCGGTCGACCGGACCGGTCGACCGGCAGGGTTATTTTGGCAAAAACTGCTACCAACGGCTAGTTTTCAGATTTGCCTATAAATACCCCTTTGGCAAGAGTTTTTCTCCAAGATTTTTTGTGCGAATTTTTCCTTACTCTCTGGTGTTTTCACAGCAATCAAAAGAGGTTTTTGGATTCAAATTGAACAATCTTTTTGGTGTTTTTGCTAGGGTTTGGAAATTCAAAGAAAAGGGTTTTTGGGAAAAAGAGTTTGATTCATCTTCTATATCTTGGTTTCAATTTTTCCCAAGGATTTTCTTTGTGATTTTTGATTTCCATCCCATTGGTTTTCTCCACACTTGAGCTAAAATCTACTATCTTTTCTATAGGATTTTTGTGTGGGAGAAAGAGATTGTTTGTGGTTATTGTTTAGACCACCAAGTTAAAAACCCAATCTTTGTTTGGCTTTGTGCCTTGGGTTGTATCCCTCAAGTTGTGAGGTGATCCTTGTGTTTGCTTTGTGCTAATCCCTCGGGTTGTGAGGTGATTGTTTGTTGGATTGGAGCTTGCCTCAAGGAGGAGGTTATTGTTGTAAAGAGAGGAGTTGGGTACTCCTTGTGAGAGTCCTAGGTGGACTAGCTAGTGGATTGGAAATCCTTCGTGTGTCGAAGGCGGGGATGTAGAGCTGGGTGCTCGAACCTCGAAACACATCTTGTTGTTTGCGCTTGATCCATTGACTCTCTCTCTATTTCTCTCTTTACTTTGTGCCTTGCAAATATTCATATTGTGCATTCATAATTGCTTGGATTAGTTGTGTGTGCATCATTTGTTGATTGCACTTGAGTGTATTGCATTTAGTTTTTAAATTCCGTATTGAGTTGACTAGATTAGCATAATCACCTATTCACCCCCCCTCTAGGTGATCTTTCAATTAGTATCAGAGCTAGTGCTCCTTATATTTAGGTTTAACCACCTAGGAGTAAGATCTTGGTTTGCTAATCTTCATTTGCATTGTTCATTTGCACTCATTTAGTTTGCACTCATGGATAGCCCTCCTATGTTT
This sequence comes from Agave tequilana, assembly GCA_038442645.1. Taxonomy (NCBI): domain Eukaryota; kingdom Viridiplantae; phylum Streptophyta; class Magnoliopsida; order Asparagales; family Asparagaceae; genus Agave; species Agave tequilana. Next base: position 49,998 of record JAVJIF010001224.1, read on the forward strand.
GACCATATTAGACTTGATGTTTGGAAGGCCAATATGAGTAGCCATTTGAAAAGACTAGGACACTTAGTTTATCAAGCCTCCACTATGGAATCATTCCCTAATAGTAGCAAGCATAAGAAGGCAAATGCTTTAGCACTTAGAACACTTAGAGCATCTCTTAGTGAACATCTTTTACCGGTGTTTGATCGTTATGATTCGACTTTTGCAGTTGGAGCTTATTAACGTCTCCTGAGCTTCCAAGGATTATCAACAAGATGAGGAGATCTAAGAGAGAAAAGTCCGAAGAGCATTGTTTCATGGTCCAAGGGAAAAACTCTCTTGAGGTACAATCGGACACTCAATTAGATGATAGCTCTAGTTCCTATTGCCATGGTTGTTTTGAAGTTCAAACTTTAAATTTGGAACTTGCTCAAAAGCTTGAAAATTTATTGGAAAAACACAATCTTTTGAAAGAGGACAACCTTGTTTTGAAAAATGAATTAAAAGATTTATGCTCTAATTTTGAATTGGTTTTGCAAGAGAAGGAAGAGATCACTAGTGAACGTGACTCACTAAGATCTCAACTAGACCTTGCCCTTAATGAGATTGAAGTTTTGAAAAGCAAAAATGATTGTGATGATGTTGTGAAGCACAATGAGATTTTGTCTTCAAAATTGGATTTTACTTTTAAAGATAACCTTTCTTTGAAAAATAAAATTGATTCTATTACAAAAGAATTGGATTTAGTTTTAAAGAAAAATGAATCTTTAAAAATTGATATTGATTCTCATGTGTGCCATGCTAGTATAGCTTCTTCTTCTTCTTGCACACCTATTGCATGCTCCACTTTATCTTCCTCTATTAAAAATGATATAAATATTTTGAAGAAAAGTGTTGAATGTTTGGGCTCCACTTTGAGCCAATGCACATTGAATCATTCACGTTTGGAAACCTTGGTTCGCAAGAAACAAGGTCCATCTTTGCATGCACACCCTTCACGGCATACACGTGCTTCCCACTGTCACCACCATCACACGTATGCTCATGTGTACACATGTACACATTGTGGCCGAAAAGGCCATCTTGCTAGATTTTGTTATGATCTCATTTATCATGAAAATTTAGCATCTAATCTTGTTTGGGTTAGAAAAGATACTAACCCCCGTGGACCCAAAAGAAAATGGGTACCAAAAACCACCTCCTTGACTTTTGATGTAGGTGGGAGCTCTCGCATCACGTGAGAGTATTGGTGCCTTGAGGTGGATGCGTTCTAAGCCTAAAAGAGAACCATTTGGATGCTTCACTCTCAAGGAAATTTGGTGGGAGTACCACCGTGGTTTGGAGAATTAGAGATGCACCTTCATCGGTTTTGGTATCATTATCTAACTCCCATTTTTATTTGCATGCTTTTCATGTTCATCTATTTATAGCATGCCATGGTTTATTGTTCATTATCCTTATGTCATGTTGATTAGATTAGTGTTATACATGTTTAGTTACTTGAACACCCATGTTTTATATGGATCTATATTTAGTGTTCTCACCTTGTTTAAACTAACATGTATGCTCTAGATCTAATGCACATGCATATGCATTATGACCATTTGGATGTTTATGATTTTGTTCTTGTTGAATCATGTTTCATTGTTTCATGATTAGTATGATATTTGCCATGTTTATTAGACTTATGCTTTACATGATTAGTTGTTGAGACACCCATGTTTAGTATGGACCCATATTTTGTGTTCTCCTTATGTTTTAGCTATCATGTTAATCATAGATCTAATGCACATGTCTTTGTCATGCTAATCATATGGTTGACTATGATTTTTTTTTTGTTTTAATGATTCATGTTTTCATAAATAACTTGTGTTGTAATAGTTTAACAATGGTGATGTGTTGTATGATTTCTAATTTTGCCACATGTTTTGATGTTTATAGGCTATTATGTATTTCTTGATTCTAATAGCATGTGGATGTTCTTCATGATCATTTTTATATCTTTCATGTTGATTCATATCCCGTTTTGTGCTTAATGATTTGATTACTTGTTTAGATGTTAGTTTTCATTAAGACTAGAATTTATACTTGCACATGTAGTGGGACACAAATAAATCTTTATATATGTTTGTGCTTGGATGCTCATTTGTACCCATTAAATGTGCTAGTATAGCCTAGTTTTGATGATTCATGCATTTTAAACTCGTATTCCTATTTTTGGATTTGTTTTATGTGTATGAGCTTTCATTTCATGTATATGTTTATTTTGCCAAACCTTAAGATATACATGTATACCCTTTGAGTCATTTGCCTTTCATGCAAATCTATATATATGGACTCAATTGTGTTTAGGGATATGTATGTACACTTATTGTGTTGGCAATTCATACATATACCTTGAAATGAAATTAGTTTTGGTAAAAATTTAGTTTTTCTTGATTTCGTGTTTATTAGTTTAACTTCTTGTATATGTCCATCTTGTCCAAACTATCATTTATACATATACATCCTTGAGCCACATGCCTTCATGCATATACTTTTGTGGACTCATTATGTTTAGGATATGTATATATACTTTAGTTTGTACATGACATACATATGCCTTGAAGTTTAAATCATTTGGATGAATTTCATGTTTGCTAAGTGATTTCACATTTATAATGAATCTCTTGTTTTTAAGATGATTTCTATTGGTGATTTCACATCTTAGATGAACTTCATATTTTCAAGGAATTTCATATGAGCCTAATTGAATATTTTCATGTTGATATGTGTCACATTATACTTGTACACTTACTTTATTAGTTTACTCATGATTTGTTTTCATGAGACTATGATATGAGCTTTATGGATTTTGAGTGTTTAGTGATCATGTGATTTACATGCGTTTCATGAAAAACAATTTTGTTTTATTCCTTACTTGAAGGATTTCGTACTAGTTTTAAAAGTTTTTTTCTATAACTAGTTCGTATTCTTCACTATGGTAGAGATTTTCAAACAAAGCTTATTTTCAAATTTATTTTTGAAAACCCCTACCATCTATGGGAGGATGGATGGGAGATCATATTCATGTATGCCTTATATTGAAAATCATTTAAAAACTTGAACCATGATTGGGAGGTATAGTAATATGAAGTATACATTTGATCTCATTGTTATTTCAATTGGTATCATTGAATTCTTTCAATTGGTATCAATCTTGACATTCCTTGTATACTCATATATGTTTGTATGTATGTATGCTTTCCATTCCAAGAATATCAATTTCTATTGGTATCTATTTTTCATACATATATATGTTTTATTTGTGCTTATTATATCCCTATATCTTTAAGCACAAAATCTTGTTTATGCTAGTGCTTGAGCTTTAACTTTGTTTCAATTAATTACTTTTAAATTGGTATCAAGCCTATGCATCATTTTAGTTGGTATTTCATAAAGGGGGAGAAAATTTGATTTTGTCTTTCAATTGGTGATTTCTCAATTGGTATTTGATTCCCACTCCCTTACTTTATGATTGAAAATTTCAAATTGGTATCATATGTTTAAAATGAAAATGATTTACAATTGGTATCAAAATTTTTGGTTTAGACATTCTAAATTTATTATGTTTAATATCAATTGGTATCAAGATTTTTCATGTGTTTTGTTTAAAATTGGTATCAATATTTTTTGTTTGTTTCCTTTCAATTGGTATCAAGATGCTATTCTTTGACATATTTTCAATTAATATCCTAATTGGTCTTGTTTTTGTTTTAGACAAAAAGGGAAATATTATTTTTATTGATTCGTTGTTTCGAACAAAAAGGGGAGAAAAATTTATGGATTTGGTTTTGCTTTTACCCCTTATTGAAAATTGATTCTTTGTATTAAAAAGAAAGAAGATTTTGTTTTGTTTTGGTTTTTACCCCTTTGTTGATGATTGACAAAAAGGGGGAGAAGAATTTGGGTTTAAATATGCATGTTTTTGTTTTGCATATATTAAGTTTAATTTAGTTTAAGTTTAATTGGTATCTAAAACATGTTTTGTAATTGGATGTTTTGTAATTGGTATTTAGAGTGTAATTAGTATCTAGAGCATGTTTTGTTTTAAACATTTCATTGGAATTGGTATCTAGAGCATGTTTTGTTTTTGAACATTTCATTGGTATGTAGAACCCTTTATTGTTTATGCATAGGTATGCATGTTTCATGTTTCATGTTTAAGAGCCTTCATTGCACATTCATTATGTTTATTTGGTTATGCATGAGTTAAGGGGGAGCTTCTTTGAAGCTTAACTTTAATCCATGCATATATAACTCCATGAGTTTTATCATCATCAAAAAGGGGAGATTGTTGGCCCAAAGGCCTTCCACCCTAGTTTTGATGATGATTAACTCATGTAGTTATGTGTACTAATAATCTTGTGATTTCAGTTTCAGATCATTAATCAAGTTATTAGTTGGTGAAAGCTTCCACACATCTTTCACAAGTTGATTCAAGAGCCCGAGTGTCAAAGATCATATATAGCACTTGCTCGGTGGATCAAAGAGTTTTGGATCGAGTCGGCTTGGAGTTTGCGCTCTACAAGAAGACTTCGGTACCATAGTTTAGTTTTGTGTTTAGATCCAAATTGTAAAGATTAGAATAGTATGATAATGCTCAAGTTCACAACACACGTTTCATGTTTTGAATATTGGTTTTTGGTTTTTCGGTTTTAAGTTTAACCGATCTTGGTTTTCATGAATAGATAGATCAAAACAAGTTTACATGGTTTAATGTATATATGATTTGTTCTATATACATGCATGCTTTAATTTCCTAGACAAACTTAGTTTTGACTCACTTATTCATGTGTTTTATGTTTTGGTATTTTTGACAAAACATATTTTGGAATTAATGACAAAAACATGGATATATATTTGTTTCATGTATATTGGATTTCTATCCATATGCATCATACTTCAAAGTATTTAAATATTATGTTTTTGTATTTGGAAGAGTTTTGGACAAAACGTATTTTCTATTCAAAATCCAAGTTTTAGAAAATACAGTTTTTGATTTTTGGTAAAAATGATAAGACACAAAAATAGTTCATATTGATTGATATTTGAGCTAAACTTTTTATCACATGTTTATATATCAATGCAAATGATAAAACTATTTTTGGTGATTTTAGAAATGATAAAAGATTTTTAAACATGTTTTTAACTTTGTTTTTCTGTTCCAGGCTTCACCAGTCGACTAGTCTTCTGACCAAGTCGACTTGGCTGAAGTCGGTCGACCGGGTCGGTCGACCGACGTGCACAGATTTGTGCACGTTTGGCAGACTTGGGACGGTCGATCGGGTCTGAGAGCAGAGCTTTCTGTTTGTTTGGGTCGACCGGAGCGGTCAACCGGTAGCTGCCAACGGGCAAAAATTGACCGTTGGGCGGTCGACCGGACCGGTCGACCGGCAGGGTTATTTTGGCAAAAACTGCTGCCAACGGCTAGTTTTCAGATTTGCCTATAAATACCCCTTTGGCAAGAGTTTTCTCCAAGATTTTTTGTGCGAATTTTTCCTTACTCTCTGGTGTTTTCACAGCAATCAAAAGAGGTTTTTGGATTCAAATTGAACAATCTTTTTGGTGTTTTTGCTAGGGTTTGGAAATTCAAAGAAAAGGGTTTTTGGGAAAAAGAGTTTGATTCATCTTCTATATCTTGGTTTCAGTTTTTCACAAGGATTTTCTTTGTGATTTTTGATTTCCATCCCATTGGTTTTCTCCACACTTGAGCTAAAATCTATTATCTTTTCTATAGGATTTTTGTGTGGGAGAAAGAGATTGTTTGTGGTTGTTGTTTAGACCACCAAGTTAAAACCCAATCTTTATTTGGCTTTGTGCCTTGGGTTGTATCCCTCAAGTTGTGAGATGATCCTTGTGTTTGCTTTGTGCTAATCTCTCGGGTTGTGCGGTGATTGTTTGTTGGATTGGAGCTTGCCTCAAGGAGGAGGTTGTTGTTGTAAAGAGAGGAGTTGGGTACTCCTTGTGAGAGTCCTAGGTGGACTAGCTAGTGGATTGAAAATCCTTCGTGTGTCGAATGCGGGGATGTAGAGCTGGTGCTCGAACCTCGAAACACATCTTGTTGCTTGCGCTTGATCCATTGACTCTCTCTCTATCTCTCTCTTTACTTTGTGCCTTGCAAATATTCATATTGTGCATTCATAATTGCTTGGCTTGGTTGTGTGTGCATCATTTGTTGATTGCACTTGAGTGTATTGCATTTAGTTTTTAAATTCCGTATTGAGTTGACTAGATTAGCATAATCACCTATTCACCCCCCCTCTAGGTGATCTTTCAGATGGAGCATTTGATCTTCCAGTGTGAAGATAGTTGAGCTTGTAGGGAGACTCTTTGTTCGATAGGGGATTGTTGGGATTTGGGTCGAACAAATAGTCCCACATCGGCTAGACGTGGGGATAGTCTTGGGTATATAAGGATTTAAGCAACTCCACCTAGAAGACTAGAGCATTTGATCTTCCAGTGCGAAGACTAGTCTTTTGAGATGGTACCCCAAATTCTTCAGCTATACATATATACATAGATGATCCTTTGCTATGACAAATGAATTTTAACAAGTGGTGTTAGAGCCTTGTCTTGCTATCTATATTATTAGATAAAATCCGTATGAATCACAAGTTATTTTGTTTAAAGAACCCTTGGGAAAAAAATCTAGATCTACACAAAAAAAATTTAACACACACACATATTGTGCTAGTTAAAGTCCTTGAAATCCTAAAAATTATTAAATAAATTAAAATAATTAGGGCTGTCTCTCCAAGTCGGCCTGGGATGGCAAGGGGCAGAGCTCCTTCGTCTGGAAGAAAAAGAAAAGGAAAAAAGAAAAGAAATCTAAAATTCTTTTGTTGTGTGCATGGATCACTTGACCCCATGCGAATTGATCTTGTGTCTTGCTTTTATTATGTGCATGGATCAAGTGACGATAGAATTTAAGGACTTCCCCAGATGTGATCTGAACCCTAGCATCAGATGAGAATTGAACGATCTGGGAATACCGTGGAACTCCGTGTTTCCATCTTCACCATATTTGTCATATTTGTATATAGTTTACAACGACCATGAAGAACTGTCACCACCGCCATGCACCATAAGTATTCATCTACTCTCGTTTGTGTTGGCAGTGACTGGATAAGATATCATAAGATCATTTACAGGAAACACCCGATAGATCTTATTATCAAGTAGGTTTATTAATATTAAATGAGGCATTTGAAAAGGGAAGTTAGGGATGGGTCGTTCCCTCAACGCAAAGCTGATATAGCCAATGAAAACAAATAATGTCAATGTTTTGCTATTTCTAAACACTTTCTTTCCAACATCACTGTAGAGCGGGCATTCAACACATTAAGATTAATATGCAATACATGTATGTTTTCTGATGAAGGCCTAAAATATTGTGATGGACTCTGCTTCATCTTTGAGCTTCATTTATGGATGTTTATTCACTTTATTTATTTCACTAATTCCTTCATGTCATGCCAAAATCAAGAAAATACGGAAAAGGATTTAGACACAAACATATGAATATCAGACGAAAATTTTAAGTTTTGAGTGGTGCAGTTAGTACAGTGAAAATATTGGAATAAATACACAACAAAGAATGATGCAAATGCGGTTTATAGTTTGCATTAGTCATTGCCCTACAAAACTAACTAGAATTTAATTCCTCCATCGTGACGGCGAGCAGTGATTGCTTTTAGCAGTTTAATGCTTTTCCTTCTCATGTCTGATAATCTATTTATTCTTTGGGGATTTTATTTGGTGGGGTCGATAAAGATTAAATCTTTTTTGGTTGAATTGGATGCATGTGTTTCTATTGACAATGGGCAATAGAATTTGGAAAATTTCTTTTGAGTTTTCATTTATTTCACTGATCGTTTTCAGTCAGATTTTGTGGTCAATATTTTGAGAATCTATATTTGTAAGGTGATATGTTTGAAATTTTAATAGTTTAATTGGACAATAAACTTTTTTTTTGTTATTTTCAAAGAATTATAGAATATTGCTTGTCCTATGAAATTCTGAGCTTCTTGATCCTACAAATCAGATTGATCTTCAATTCATAAGAATTAATTTGATGATCACCCAATTCCCAATGATCACCCTATAAATAAAATGAATTTATCTTGGACCAGTGTATTAGATTTAATTGGGATTTAGTATTGTGATGGTTGCTATCCTATCAATTTTTGATACCTATTCAAGTTGTGAATGTGAATAACATTGCATTTGTTCAATTAAATTTTAGGATTTTCACTAAAGTTTTATTTGTGAAAATAAATATTATTACATTTCATAAACTACAGTATCTCTGATGAGTTTTACGTGAGATAAGATTAACGATTGTTTGAGTAAAATCTAATATGACTTGGTAGATTTGCCAAAGGTAGACTATTTAGTACCATATTTTTTTGCTCCTATTTTGAGATCCCCTAATTGTGATCCATTAAGATTGACAGTAGTGTTAGGTTACTTAAAGTTTTATATATTACCTAAAGGTGGCTATAAAATTTTTAGGTAATCTAGTAGGGCAAGATGTACTACACGTGTCATGAAGATTAGGATAATCCTAACCCAAAAAGATAGAAAGTGTCTGTAATTGAGCAGAACGTTGTCAGTCTAGTTTTGACCATGATTTTATCATCAACTGGGTGCAATCATAATTAGTCATTACCCAAAGGCAAGATTGAATTGTTGATCATCGGACTCGTAGAGTGGAAAGGCATGAACTAGGGGGGGCAATTCAGACCCGACCCACCAGACCCGACCCGACCCGACCCAGAGTAAGTGGGTATGGGTTTGAGCTATATGGGTTTGGGTCGTAATCGGGTCGACCCACCAGACCCGATTAATAAATGGGTCGGGTCGACCCAAACCCACCAAACCCGCTAAGACCCGCTAAGACCCATTTACCTTTTTATAATTTTGATCCAGAGATTTTTTTTGGGAATCATTTATCACACCATCCGAACCAAAGGAATCCTAGGTAGCCAAAAATATTTCTTCCAGAGAAAGAAAACAAAATTTAAAAAAAAAACGTAAACCTTGGTGGAAAATAAAAATAAATGACTAATAAGAAAGTTAAAGTCAGTCAGCAAGATACCAATATTTGATCTTCCTATTAAGCCGGTTCAGTGGCAAATTTTTTTTTTTACAGAAGCCAGTGGCTTGAGTTTGATTTTCATATTTTGAAGCTTTAAAAAACGTAGCTGAGCAAAACTCTAGTGGAATCTGTGAAATGTACTAGCCCATCACGGCTTTTTTGTCTCTTGAACCATTGCTTTTTATTATAAATTTCAATTTTCTTGGTATCTGAGTAAATATGTATCTCATAACTTTGTTATCAGCTTTCTTTGTACTGAAACATGTCATTCAAATGGGTCATTTGGGTCTAACGGGTCAACCTGACCCGGCCGACCCATTTAGTTAAATGGGTCAAATGGGTCGGGTCGGGTCGACCCGCATAATACTGAATCACCTAGAGGGGGGGTAAATAGGTGATGGCTATATGAATTATGGCAATTTTGCGGAATTAAAACTTTCACACACAAATTAGCACAAATAAAGACTTGCAATAAATACGACAATTAAGGTGCAAGAATTGAAAGGAGTAGAGTTAGAGAAAATTGATCAAACGCAAACGCAAGGATGTGTTTCCGAGGTTCGAGCCACGCTCTACGTCCCCGCCTTCACACTTGAAGGATTTGCACTACTATCGTTGATCCCACCGGATCGCCAATACAAGGACACACTTGTCCCTTACACTTGTGATGCCGCAACACCACCCGAAGCTCACTAGCTCCCTTGAGGCCGATGCCTCTACAACTTCACTCCAAGAAGAAATGAGTGATCACACTTGATCACTTTACAAAAGCTCACTTGCACAATCCTAGAACCAAATATGTAGATGTAAAGCTTAGGATTGTGGTGTGCAAAATCTAGAGAGAAGCTAGAGGAATAGGCTACAAGTTGGGTGTTGGGAATTTAGGCTTTGGAAAATCTTTTATGAAGGAAAGCTTTGAAAATCTTTGTAAAACTCTTATGAAATATTTTGCAATAGTTGTCTAATCAATATGAGGTGACCCTCTATTTATAGGGGTCAAAAACAGCCTCACAAATTCGTTGGAGACAAATCCCAAAAAGAAAAACAGTCAGAAAAACTAGCTGTTGGATCTGTCAGAACTTTTGACAGATCCCGGTCGACCGGGTCGGTCGACCGCCAACGGTCAAAAATATGACCGTTGGGGCTCATCGGTCGACCGGGTCGGTCGACCGAAAACTCCTGTGAAGGCAAGTGAACATCGGTCGACCGGGTCGGTCGACTGATATAGACGTGCACAGTATTGTGCACATCGGTCGACCGGGCCGGTCGACTGGTCACTGTGAGTTCTGAAAAACAGAACTTCCAGAACCAGAAAACTTGGATTTTGGTTTTGAGTTTTGGGTAAGATTTTGGAAATTGTAAAAATATGAAGTATAAGCATGTGTCATACTTCAATCATGTTAAAAATAGTTTGATAAAATTCTTTTGAACACAAACTTATTTTTCCATAAAAATTGTTTTTCCAAAACTATTATTTTTCTGAAAATCATATTTCCAAAATATGTTCTCTTTAGATCTAAGTTAGAAATGGAATTGAAAAATCTTTTTGAAGCCATGAACCTAACTAAGAGGTGTGTGTGTGATAATCGCATAGCTCTACTTCTAATATCTAGCTTTGACAAAATATCTAAAATAAAAATAAAAATAAAATATCTAAAATAAAAATACAAAGCTTGTTTTCTTCAATGTCTTGATCTTGTCTTGATATTGTCTTGATCTTCATATCATCATCTTGATCCCAAAGCATCCTAGTTGTGCATAGCTTGGGAATCTTCATTTTTGCGACGAACTCCAAATGTGTGAGTCTTTTAGCGGAGCCGTCAAAAACAACCTGTTAAATAACCTGAAAAATTCTGAAGCACAAATGTTAAATACATAACTAAATATGTTTTGCTATCATCAAAATAACCGGGATAATGGCCTTTGGGCCAACAATCTCCCCCTTTTTGATGATGGCAAAACATATGTAGTTATCTCAAAATATTTTGGGTAGAGACTTCAAATGAAGCTCCCCCTCAACACAAGCATATATATAAAAATCATACTCAGGCATATTATCACAAATCATAATCATAAACATTTTATTTCCATGCCAACAAAAGATGCCAAATACTCATGTCATATCATAGATGAAGGGAATGAGTCTCATACATGACATAAATACATAAAACACATAACCATATCCATGTCCACAACACAAAATAAAAATACATGACAAAGCAAAAGATGTCCAACACAAAATATGTCAAGTACATAACAAAATAACAAAGTGTCACAAAATATCTCTCTCAAAATAACTCTCCCCCTTTTTGACATCATCAAAAGGGGAGGTCACTCCTCAGCACCATCATCACCATCATCGCCGTCTCCGTCATCATCACCACCTTCCTCTGAAGAAGCAACCTCCTCTGGATCCATGCCATCGACTCTGGTGCGCGGTGGAGGAACAGAAGAGCGAGCTCTGGGAGGAAATGGAGGACCGGTGGCAGGGAGTCGGCAAGCAGTCGGAGTCCGATCAGGAACGAGCATGTCAAATTTTGAGAAAAGGGCCTGAAACTGAACATCCACGAATCTCATGGAATCAGCAAAATAAGACATGTCGTTTCGGACCTCCTCTCGAAAAGCAGCGTCCTGAAGAGCACGAGCATCTAACTCTGCACGAATGGCTGCGTCGCGCTGCTCGGCCAAGGCCTGATGTGCCTCGAGCTGAGAGCGGACCTCCGAAGAGACAAGAGCAAGAAACTCAAGAGGAAATGCAGGTGCTGCAGAAGAAGAAGATCCTGGTGCTGAAGATGAGCCAGGACCAGCAGGAGGAAGAGGTGGTTGCACAGGAGCGTGTTTACGCAGCTGTGCTTCCATCATCTTCAGGATAACTCCATTGATGTTGGTCAGGGGATTTGATGGAGTTTCAGCAGAAAGATCAAAGTCAAGACCCCTAAGAAGATGGGTAATAAGCATGCCGTAGGGCAAGCTCCTACCCGCAGTACGGATCTGATCGGAGGCCATATGAGAGGCAATGACTCTAGGAAAGTTTACCTTAATCCCTTTAAGCAGACAAAAGATAATCAAGGGTACACAACCCCTAGCATGGCTATACTCACCATGTTTGGGGACAATGTTGAAAAAGATAATCTTGGCAAGGACTTGAGATTGAAGAGTGTATCGACTCACTACCTCATTCCTAACCAAGCCGGGGTTGTCATCCCCGTGAATCAGAGTAGAGGCGGTGAGTGAAGACTCACCCTCAGGAAATTTGAAATCATGTAAATCATGAGAATACACATCTGCTCCGCCAGTGGAGAGATGCAGAATCCTAGCGAATCGACCTATAGAAATGTCGATTTCCCTACCTAGAACTCTAGATGTGATGCGGTTACCATCAAATTCATAATTGGCATAGAAGTAAGGAACAAGGGAAGTGTATACTTGCTCCTTGATGGACAAGAACTCAACTAGGTTGTTGTTTTGCAAGATTTAAGGGATACCTAGATGTTCAAAATCCTGAATGGTAACAAATCTCCCTGAATTAATATTTCTAGTGGAGAGATGGGAGTATCTATCAGCAGCTAGATCATTGATAAAGGGCCGTACAGGTCTAGGAACCTGAGATGAGGGTTGAGCAACACCCTTCCCCTTCTCAGTTCGAGATCTCTTAGGCATGATTAATAAAAATGAAATTTTTAGATTAAAACAGGTTATGGCACGATCTAGAAGCTAAGCAACCTAAAATAGTGACAAAGGAAGTAAGATTTCTAAGCTAGAAGTGAAGATTCACAATAAAAATTCGATTTTTACCTTGATTGAGAAAGTCCAAACCCTAGACAGAAAAGCCTGAAATTCTCCGAATCCGGTGGTTGGAAGTTGATGAAATCGAAGATCCGGAAGTAGAATGAAGGATTTGAGATGTGTTTTAAAAAGATTTGGATTTGGTTGAAGGATTTGAGAGAACGAAAATTTTGGGGAAAAATGGGGGCGTCCGGTCGCTGAGTGAAATGAGAGAGAGAGAGAGAGAAAAATGAAAATATATAGCAGATTTGGGCAAAAACACGACGATCGGTCGACCGGTCCGGTCGACCGAATCCAACCGAGAGCTCTGTAAGTAAGATCGGTCGACCGGGTCAGTCGACCGAAATATCCCGAGACCACAGCAGGTCAGCATCGGTCGACCGGAATTATGGTCGGTCGACCGGTAGCACAGAAAAAAAATAAAAATTTTCTCTCAGGCAGAGTCGGTCGACCGGGGCTTTAGGGGTCGGTCGACCGGCTTTGCCTGAAAACAGTTAACAGCAATTTGCCCAAAAAAAAAATTTTAAGTAATTTTGTAGTCCAAAAATAGGTATGACATATTAATCATATAGGAACACCAACAGGTTTTAAATCTTCATTAAGTCTTTACAAACATCAAAATACATGCAATCCAATTTTAATTTTATTTTCATATTTAAACAAAGATTTTAAAGATGTTGAAGCCGAATACCCAGTGACGGGTTCTGAACTTCATCCTCTTGATTCCTCTTGAATGAGTTGAGGTGCGCAATTGCCATCTTTAAGGTATTTGCTTAAATAGAAGATTTTACAAATGTTTTATTTTTATTTATGAAAATAATGTGAATATGTATACAAGTATATATTCACAAATAATAAACTATACATGTGGACATACTATAAAACAAGGCATGAAACTAAATATATCAAAAACTAAACATGGCATATACAATCATGATGGAGTTGCAAGTTTATATTAATCATGTATCAATGAGGCATAAGACTAAAACTAGCAATCCTATAACAATTGTATATACAAAATTAAAACTCTTAAATGGAGATGTTACCAATTTACGGGCAATCTCCAAAATTAGGTGCCTCCACGATAGCGATGCAATCTTGATGTGTTCTTTAGGCTTTGTTGCATCTACCATCCGGGCACCACCTCCTCCTAAGTCTTGGAGGGTGTAGGTCCACCTATACCTGTTTCATTTGAATTTGGTGGCTCTTTTGGTACCCAAATCTTAGTGGGTCCTTTGGGGTTAGATCCGGGGCGAACCCAAACAAATTTATTCTTTACATTGTTCTTAGCATAGCAAAATTTTTCTAAATGGCCTTTGCGGCCACAATGTGTGCAAATATAAATTCTACCATTATTATTATTACCATACATGTATGCATGCTTGTGTGGGTGTACATGTTTTCGTGCATGTGTATGGTGTGCATGTTTCCCTTGGGTTACTCCCTTAGGAAATTTAGATGCAATCCTTTTCAAATCAAATGCATAACTTTTTAAAGTAGAATCCAAAACTTCAACACGTTTTTGAATCTCTACAAAATCATTTTTACTACATGATGCAATGGGGGTTTTCCCTTTACAAGCTAGTTTATAATTTGCAAAATCACTTTTTATTTTCTCAAAAGAATTAGACAAGTTATTTTTCTCCTTTTCAATAATATTAAGTTTATCTTTCAAGGACTCATTTTCCCTTTTTAACTTTTTATTATGAGATTCCGAAATCTCATATCTATGTTGTAATTCCTCAAAGAAACGTGCTAGTTCATCCATAGTGAGATCATCATCATCAAGAGAGTTTTCAAATGTTACCTTAAAAGCGTCGTCTCCTTGTGCCATGAAGCACATGTTGGCGGCGTCGTGCTCCTCTTCGGATTCCGACTCCGAATCATCCCATGTAGCGGCCAAGGCTTTCTTCTTTCTTTGCCCATTCTTGGATGTGGTTGCTTGTAGAGCGGGGCAATCGGCAATTAGGTGACCGATCTTCTTGCAATGAAAGCAAGGACCGGGTTCTTCCCTTTTCTTCTCGTACCTTCCTTGAGGCGTCCCTCTTCGGAAGTTACTTTGCCGTCCCTTCTTGTAGAACATCTTGCCCACCTTCCGGATGAGCATGGCGAAATCCTCATCGCAATCTTCCGATGAGTCATCCTCTTCGTGTATGGTAGGAGCGGCTTTGAAGGCAATGGTCTTCTTCTTTGGTGCCTCCCTTTCTTCTCTAACTTTCATCTCCATCTCATGCGTCTTGAGATTTCCGATGAAGCCGGAGAAGTCCATCTCCTCTTTGTCGTTTAGCTCCTTGAGAGTGGTCGCCTTGACTTCCCAAGCTTTGGGAAGAGCTCTAATCACCTTCCTTATCTTTTGATCATTATCAATCTTGTCGCCTAAGGAAGAAAGAGCATTAGTTATTTTCGTAAAACGGGTGAGCATGTCATCAATGCTCTCATTATCAAACATATAGAAATTCTCATATTGAGAACGTAGCAAGTCAACTTTGGCTCTCTTGACTTGAGACGTTCCCTCATGAGTCACAATGAGTATGTTCCAAACCTCAAATGCGGATTTACAATTTATTATGCGTGCAAGGTCATCTTCATTCAATGCTTGGGTCAATGCATATTGTGCCCTAGCATTAGCCTCATAGTCTTTGGAAGTATCCTCGGACCATGTGCTCTCATCACTAGTGGGTTCAATAAAATCTTTGGTAATGGCCCTAGCTACCCTAACTCCTAGGGATTTAAGGAAGAGATTCATTTTCACCTTCCAAATGGGGAAGTTTAAACCATCAAACTTGGGTGGGGATTTAATGCTAGAAAAGTCCATGGATGCCATGAATGCACAAGCAAATGTAAATGCAACACAAATGTATATAGCCAAATATGGATCTCCCTAAGGTTGTTAGACCTAAGTTGTAGGGTTAGGCTCTGATACCAATTGAAATCACCTAGAGGGGGGGTGAATAGGTGATGGCTATATGAATTATGGCAATTTTGCGGAATTAAAACTTTCACACACAAATTAGCACAAATAAAGACTTGCAATAAATACGACAATTAAGGTGCAAGAATTGAAAGGAGTAGAGTTAGAGAAAATTGATCAAACGCAAACGCAAGGATGTGTTTCCGAGGTTCGAGCCACGCTCTACGTCCCCGCCTTCACACTTGAAGGATTTGCACTACTATCGTTGATCCCACCGGATCGCCAATATAAGGACACACTTGTCCCTTACACTTGTGATGCCGCAACACCACCCGAAGCTCACTAGCTCCCTTGAGGCCGATGCCTCTACAACTTCACTCCAAGAAGAAATGAGTGATCACACTTGATCACTTTACAAAAGCTCACTTGCACAATCCTAGAACCAAATATGTAGATGTAAAGCTTGGGATTGTGGTGTGCAAAATCTAGAGAGAAGCTAGAGGAATAGGCTACAAGTTGGGTGTTGAGAATTTAGGCTTTGGAAAATCTTTTATGAAGGAAAGCTTTGAAAATCTTTGTAAAACTCTTATGAAATATTTTGCAATAGTTGTCTAATCAATATGAGGTGACCCTCTATTTATAGGGGTCAAAAACAGCCTCACAAATTCGTTGGAGACAAATCCCAAAAAGAAAAACAGTCAGAAAAACTAGCTGTTGGATCTGTCAGAACTTTTGACAGATCCCGGTCGACCGGGTCGGTCGACCGCCAACGGTCAAAAATATGACCGTTGGGGCTCATCGGTCGACCGGGTCGGTCGACCGAAAACTCATGTGAAGGCAAGTGAACATCGGTCGACCGGGTCGGTCGACTGATATAGACGTGCACAGTATTGTGCACATCGGTCGACCGGGCCGGTCGACCGGTCACTGTGAGTTCTGAAAAACAGAACTTCCAGAACCAGAAAACTTGGATTTTGGTTTTGGGTTTTGGGTAAGATTTTGGAAATTGTAAAAATATGAAGTATAAGCATGTGTCATACTTCAATCATGTTAAAAATAGTTTGATAAAATTCTTTTGAACACAAACTTGTTTTTCCATAAAAATTGTTTTTCCAAAACTATTATTTTTCTGAAAATCATATTTCCAAAATATGTTCTCTTTAGATCTAAGTTAGAAATGGAATTGAAAAATCTTTTTGAAGCCATGAACCTAACTAAGAGGTGTGTGTGTGATAATCCCATAGCTCTACTTCTAATATCTAGCTTTGACAAAATATCTAAAATAAAAATAAAAATAAAATATCTAAAATAAAAATACAAAGCTTGTTTTCTTCAATGTCTTGATCTTGTCTTGATATTGTCTTGATCTTCATATCATCATCTTGATCCCAAAGCATCCTAGTTGTGCATAGCTTGGGAATCTTCATTTTTGCGGCGAACTCCAAATGTGTGAGTCTTTTAGCGGAGCCGTCAAAAACAACCTGTTAAATAACCTGAAAAATTCTGAAACACAAATGTTAAATACATAACTAAATATGTTTTGCTATCATCAAAATAACCGGGATAATGGCCTTTGGGCCAACAAATACTGGGTCGGGTTTGGGTTTTTGACCCATATAAATAAATGGGTCGGGTCGACCCGACCCGATTATGGGTCGACCCATTTAAGACCCGACCCAATTAGACCCGACCCGACCCAATTGCCACCCCTAGCATGAACCATGATCATAGTCCTTCTCTGACTCAACCATCCTAAGCCCGGGTAGGCTCATGACAGTAAATAATTAATGGATATATATTCACATAATTGCATTATGTACAGTAAATATTATTCTAATCTAGAATTTATTTTCAATGCGGTTATAGATCTCACCTTGATCCATAAGCACTTAATTGGAATAGAGACCTTGATAGACTCAAAGTATTCATAATGAAAGATGAAACTCCAGATAGTATTGGGTTACCTTGACTATAATTTTGTGTTGTCGAAGACAAAGCCATCATTGATCAAACGACTACTGATGCTCAAAAGGCAATAACTCAGGAATCCATTGATAAATGGGTTAAGGCCAATAAGACGAGTATTCTCATAATTAAGCCTTTTGTATATCTTATTATTTGTGGTGGAATTCCTAAAATGGAGATTAAAGATTTGCTTGCGGTCATCAAGCATCAGTTTGAGAGATTTATCAAGGATAAACAATATAGTGGAATTTATAAAAACTTTCAGACTAGTTTTTGATTCTGGACATATTGTAGATCTGGGAGAAACGTTTTATGTACCATATTTTTGAGGCGCAATTTGATTTCTATTTTCAGACTGCTTCCCTTTGGATATGTTGTCATTTTTTAAGAATTCGGATTGTAGTGTTAATTTGAATAAATCTGATTTCATTATCAATTCTCCACGATAATTTTATTCGTTTGCTGATTGATGGTTTATTCAAATTGACGTTGGATGCATCATGATTTTTCATCAGGTGTTAATCTTTCTCATAATGTTTTACTTGCTTTTGCAAAACACTCTAGAATTTTCATGCAGTCCTCTATGTTATGACAACTCTTAGACATATTTTTAAAGAGAAATTGCATTCTCTCATAAAGAGAGTTATTCTTGACCCTCTAGATTTTTTTGCTTTTTCCACTCATCTTTATTGTATTCAAGGGAAACTGATCAAATTGAAAAAATTTGAGTCTGAAAGAAATACAAATATGCTTCAGCTTATCCATACTAATATTTTTGGATTTTTTCCCCACTTCTTGGGGAGGTCATAGATATTTCATTATATTCATTGATGATTTCTCCCGTTATGCCCATGTCTTTCTCATCCATCAGAAATCTGATTTCTTAGTTGTTTTTAAGACTTTTAAATTATAAGTTGAGTGACAATTGAATCAATAAGGTCTAATGGAGGGGAGAATATTATGTCTAGATCGATCAGGACGATCAACACTCTAGACATTTCTATAGCCTTTTGAAAGATCAAAAAATTATTGATTAGAACAACACACCCGAATTTTAATTATGCTCTGTTGTAGTATAAAGTGATATTGTTCTTGGTTCCATCATGACATTTTGATCTTACAAGAGCCCTTTAACTTAGTAAAGGAGGTACCTTCTAGAGTGTTGGATTGCATATTGTTTGTTGGGTCATTTTGACTCATGTAGTTGATTTAGTTAGCAATACAACATGGTGATATTTTAGTTTTTTAACCGGATAGTCGATGAGATCATGCCTTGCTTATTGAATGATACTAGCTTTAGTATGGGATTTGGGGAGGTCTATATTGTATGTACCTTGAATATTGGAGACAGCGTATATAGTTTTTCAAGCCACAACTAAGCGCGCCATTTGGCTTAAGCAGTTTATCTCATAGTTATAGACAACAGATTCAATCCAAAGGCCTCTTATTCCTTTTGTGACAACCAAACCGTTGTCAAGTATGACAAAAATGACTATATCACTAATGACCTAAGCACATAAGTCTACACCAGAGAATATTATAGAGTCACTCACCAAAAGACTGTCAGTGACCATCTTTCAAGGACATCATGCAGCTATGGGGTACAGGAGTCACTTTGATTATTGTTTTTCTGAGTAAGAGTATATATCTATAATTATCCTTTTGAGTTGGAGTTTTTATGTCATCTCTTCAGTACTGTCATTTGAGTTCTTAGAACATTCTAAATTTCAGTTTCATGAGATTTTTCTCTGACAGTTATTATCTAGACATATAGTTGTTATTACGGTGTTTTATTTCAATTCATATTATTAAATGCGCATTTAATAATATTAAAGTTTAAGTTAAAATTAAAGTTATATAATTGCACAGGTTAAAGTATAAGATGCCTATAAAGAAGACTATTAAGGATTCTCAATATCACTTGGGCTGGACATGGGTTGGCTCCACAACTTTAAGCCTTCAACTTAATATGAGCGATGATATTCGTATAACGGTCGTCTAAGTATTGAGATGACATGTACCTGATAAGCATACCTTGTAGGACATTTATGAAAATATATTATACACACTACATATACATTTTCCATTTACGTACTGAACTCTACCAATAAAGTATTCTCTAAAAAACTGTTAGGGTCATTAGCCCGGAAATACATGATACAAATTAAGCAAGGCATAAAGCTTGATCGAAATTTCCCATGAACCATGCTAGTCATCCTCTCAGTCGTAGAGTGCCAGTAGTTTGAGTGCATCATAACTAACGATAAATTTCACGTGTCGATTTTTCAAAATCAAAGGATGACCATCCTCTCTTAAAAGAAAATAATGATATGGGATATTAAAGAGTTTCAAATAAATATTTTTTTTCAAAATTTCAGTCGGGTATGTCTTGAGTGAGAGATCGTGAGATATTTCCTAATTCGATCAACATCCTATTTCTTATCTCATATCATGACACACATGCAATTTATATTAGTCAACAAATTAGGTGTGTTTAATAGGTGCATTAAGTTGTAAAGGTTAGTGAGACTTAGTACTGCTCTCTTATTAGGGTTAGGGGCATTATGGAAAATCTACTAATCAAAAAATTATATATATACAGGAAGTCCCTCTCTGTAGCCACACATTGATCTTTACTCAAAGGCTAAGTTAAGCAGAGAGAAGACTCATCTCGTTCTTTACAGTGACAATTCAGATCCGTGTACAGTTTATCATTCTTTGAAGAGGAGTGTTATCTAAAGTTCCTACATTAAGATTTATCGTACATGCTATTTAGATCTATATATAGATGCAGTTGTTCCTTTGATATGATATATGAATTCTAACAATAACCTCTGTAATTTTCTGCATGCCTTTCCTTCGGCAAAGTTCCTTCAACATCTTCCAAATTTCTCTTCGGTGCGAACCAAACAAGAGGAGTCACTTCAGAGATTTCAGAATTTCTTTCGAGTAAACAAACAACCCCTTACCACACTTATTTGGTTTTGTTCTCTTGGTTGGGGCCCAAACCGCTCCAAGTCCGAATTTATATCCAAAATTTGAGAAATTTGAATATCCGTATCCACTCTGTTTAAAATATGTATATGGATACGGTAAGTGATAGACTAGCAGGTATATCTGAATGGATATATATATAACCAATTACATGTTAGAAAATTCAAAAAATGTCTTAATGCATGAGCTTAAAGTTTTATTTAGTATCACAAACTGTGTGAATTTAATATATATATAAATATATATATATATATGTGTACATATATATGTACATATATATGTGTGTGTGTGTGTGCGGGCGCGCGCGCGCGCGTGTGTATATATATATATACATATCTGTGTGTGTGTGTGTGTGTGTGTGTGTGTACATATATGTGTATGTCTAGATATAGATGTGTGTGTGTGTGTATAAATCAATTTTTTTCAAATTTATCATTAATATATAAAAAAGTATAAGTTTTCATTCTTCATACATTTTATCAATCATAAATAAAAAATTCAAGTCTGAAAAACACCTAGAGGGGGGTGAATAGGTGTAAGTGCTAATCTAGAACTAAATGCAAAACTAAGTGCGCTAAATGCGGAAGCTAATGCAAATCTTGCAAACACACTTAGTACAATCAACAAGTGTAACCGAATTCCCCGTGAAGGGCTCTGGACTAACTCCTCTTGATTCCCCTTGAATGGGTTGAGGTGCTATGTGAAGCTCTTGTTGATTAAGTACAAGTGAGGCACACACAAACAACCAAGCATATAAGATGATATAGCAATATGAAATATGCAAGGCACAACACAAATGCAAGTAAGTATAATATGAATGATGAATGATGCTTTGCACAAATGTAAAGAGAGAGAGTTTAGAGACAAATGGATCAAACGCAAACACAATGATATGTTTCGAAGTTCGAGCACCCTTGCTCTACATCCCCGCCTACACCACCGTGTAGGATTTCTAATCCACTATCAACGTCCACCGAGGACTCCCACCGAGGGAACCTCACCGAGAAGGATTTTTACAACAATGGAGTACCAAACTCCTCTCTCAAACAACCACCTCACAACCGAGGGGTAGGCCCGTAGCCAATACAACCACAACAACCAACACCTCTACCGAAGAGGGTTTACAACCAAACTCCACCTCTCTCTAGAGGGAGCAAACCAACAACCCAATTACACAACCTCAACCTCTACCAAAGAGTGAGCAACCAAGAAATCAAGGGTTTACAATAGGTGGTCTCTTTCAACCACAAACCTCTTTCCTTTTTCTTTTTCCACAAAACAAGATCCTAAATAGATTAGGATAGAAGATAGCTCAAGTGTGAAAAACTAGGTGTTTGAAAAACAAGCAACAAAAAAAAAACACTTGGGAAAATTCTTGCAAAAGATATAGAATAAAAACCAAGACAAATCTCCAAAAATCCTCTTTTCTTTGATTTTTTCAAAAACCTAAAACAATAAAGAATGAAAGATTAAAGCCCCAAATACTTTTGAAAACTCTTTAAAAACACTTAAGAAGGTCTGAAATTTTAGCTCTTGAAAACTTCTTCAAAAACTATGAAGAGATGGGGTATATATAGCCCCAATACAAAACTAGCCGTTAGAGCTGAGCTGGCAGCTCTGACAGGCAGCGGTCGACCGGTCCGGTCGACCGCCAACGGTCAGAATTGTGACCGTCGACCGGCCCGGTCGACCCAAACAAACAGAGAGCTCTGCTCTCAGACCGGTCGACCATTTGGGTCGACCGTCCCAGTGTCTCCAAACGTGCACAGATTTGTGCACGTCGGTCTACCGGCCCGGTCGACCGACCTCAGCCCTAGTCGACTAGTCAGGTTACTAGTCGACTTGGTTGAAGCCTGGAACAGAAAATTGGATAAAAACATATTTTGAAAATACTTATATCTTTTCTAAAACTTCCATAAAAACTTGTTTTATCATTTTATTTTAAAACACAAACTAGTGATAAAAATTTCAAGACATATATCAATCATATCAATTCATTTTTGAGTCTTGCAAATTTTATCAAAAACAAAACTTGTATTTTTATCAAACTTGATTTTTCAATACATGAATAGGATAGTCAAAATAAGTTTGTCTAGCAAGTTTAAAGCATGTATGTATATTAGAACATATCTAATATACATAGAAATAAAGTAAACTTTGTTTTGATCTACCATTTATGAAAACCAAATCCAAAACATAAATCTTTTGTGTGTTGTGCACTTGAGCATATCAACTATACTAAACTTTACAAATGGATCTAAAAACACACTATCTAAACTATGGATACCTAAGTCTTCTTGATGATCTTCATCTTCAAGTTGACTTGCTCCAAAACTCCATCCATGGGCTAGGCAATGTGTGATCTTGAAGCTTTGGCCCTGGAATCATTATGAAAAGCTTCTAAACTCCTTTGTTGAAGCTAATCACCAACTAATATCTTGGTTAATGATCTGAAACTTAAATAACACAAGATTATTAGTAAACATAACTACATGAGTTAATCATCATCAAAACTAGGGTGGAAGGCCTTTGGGCCAACAATCTCCCCCTTTTTGATGATGACAAAACTCATGGAGTTATATATGCATGGACTAAAGTTAAGCTTCAAAGAAGCTCCCCTTAACTCATGCATAAAACAAATAAAAATATATGACAATGAAACTCAAAAATATGTATGCAAATGTATGACATGTATGCAAATACAACATGTCAAATAATCATAAAAGTCATCAAGTTCTTATCTCCATACATTTGCAAAACAAAACATATATGCATATCTATTGTTTAATTGTTAAGCATGAGAAAACTAAACACAAGTATGCATATAAACATGTATGCATCAATATGCATATAAACATGTATGCATCAACATGCATAAAACATATTCTAGAAGCTCTAGATACCAATTAAATTAATAAAACATTAACAAAACACTAGATGCTCTAGATACCAATAAAACTTTAACAAAACAATAGATGCTCTAGATACCAATAAAACTTACCAATAAAACTTAATATATGCAAAAACATAAGTATGCATATATAAAAACCAATTATTCTCCCCCTTTTTGTCAATCATCAACAAAGGGGTAAACAATCAAAACAATAAAAGAATGTTCTCTCCCTTTTTGTCTAAAAACAAAAACAAGGTCAATAAGGGGTGACACTAAACAACATGATATTAATAGAAAAATATATCAATGAAGCATCTTGATATCAATTGATATTAAACATAATAAATTTTGAATGTTTAAACAAAATTTTGATACCAATTGCAAATAATTTTCATATTAAACATATGATACCAATATGAAATTTTCAATCATAAAGTAAGGGAGTGGGAAACAAATACCAATTGAAAAATCACCAATTGAAAGACAAAATTAAATTTTCTCCCCCTTTATGAAATACCAACTAAAATGATGCATGGGCTTGATACCAATTTAAAAGTAATCAATTGAAACAAAATTGAAGCTCAAGCACTAGCATAAACAACATTTGTGCTCAAAATATAGAAATATAATAGCACAAATAAAACAAGTATATGTGTATGAAATAGAATGAGTACCAATCACTAATAGACGATACCAATTGAAAATATACATACACAATAAACATATGAGTATACAAAAAGATCAAAATGATACCAATTGAAAGAGTTCAATGATACCAATTGAATCAACAATAATAATCAAGTGTATATCTCATATAATCTACCACCCAATCATGGTTCAAGTTTTAAATGATTTTCACTTGTAAAGCATACATGAACATGATCTCCCATCCATCCTCCCATAAAGGGTAGGGGTTTTCAAAAATAGATTTGAAAATAAGCTTAGTTTGAAAAACTTTTTGGTAGAGTTTTTCAACTACCATATGAGGAATACCGTAACTAGTTAAAAGGAAAGTTTTTAAACTAGTACGAAATCCTTCAAGCAAGGAATAAACTAAAAATAATTTTCATAGAACATGAAATCCACATGATATCAAACACTCAAGTCAATGAAGCATAAATATGACTCATGAAAACAAAACACATGAGTAAATAAGAAATGTGAGTGTACAAATATAATGTGAAGAACATGATCATGAAAATATACAATTTAGCTCAATATTCCTTTAAACAAGAAACATGAAAACATAAAAATCATCTAAACTATTTAATCTTCAAGGCATATGTATGTCTAATACAAACTAAAGTATACATACATATCCAAAACACGAGTCCACAAAATATATGCATTAAGGCACGTGGCTCAAAAAGGATAAACATGTATATCTAATAGTTTGGACAAGATAGACATATACATGAAGTTAAACAATTAAACACAAAATCAAACTAAATCTTCACCAAAACGAATTTCATTTCAAGGTATATGTATGAATTGTCAACACAATAAGTATACATACATATCCCTAAATACAATTGAGTCCATATATAGATTTGCATGAAAGGCAAATGACTCAAAGGATATACATGTATGTCTTAAAGTTTGGCAATACAAACATATACATGAAGTGAAAACTCATAAAACAAATTCAAAAATGGAATACAAGTTTGAAATGTATGAATCATCAAAACTAGACTATACTAGCACATCTAATGGGTTCAAATAAGCATTCAAGCTCAAACATATATAGATTTATTTGTGGCCCACTATATGCACGAATATATAACTAGTCTTAATGAAAACTGACATCTAAACATGTAATCAACACATGAAGTATCAAAACACAATAAAAATTAACATGATAAACTTAAACATGATTATTATGCAAATTCACATGTTATTAAACCTATGATAAACATGATAGCTAAAACAAACGGTGAGAACACAAAATATGGGTCCATATAAACATGAGTGTCTCAAAATGACTAAACATGTATATCACAAGTCTAATAAGCATGGCATTTTCATATTAATCACTAAACAATAAAACATGCTATAAACAATGAATATTAAAAGCATGTAAACAATAAATGGGAGTAAAGGATTGTTACCAAACCGAAGAAGCAACTCTCCTTGTCTCCAAAACATGGTGGTCATCTCCACCAAACTTCCCTTGAAAGTGATGCATCCATTTGATTTCCTTTTAAGCACGGAACGCATCCACTCCAAGGTGTCATCACTCTCACGTCATGTGAGAGCCCACACCTACATCAAAAACACGAGGGGTGGTCTTTGGTACCCATACTCTTTTGGGTCCATGGGGGTTAGTACCTTCTCTAACCCAAACAAACTTCTTTGCTAAATTAGAAACATGTATTCTATCAAAACAAAATTTAGCAAGGTGGCCCTTACGTCCACAATGTGTACAAGTGTACACATGAGCATACATATGGTGATGGGTGTGTCCGTGAGAAGTATGTGTATGCCGTGGAGGGTGTGCATGCATAAAAGTTGGAACTTGTTTCTTTCGAACCAAGGTTTCCAACCGTGAGTGGTTAATGACACATTGGCTCATAGTGGAGCCCAAACAATCAACCTTCTTCTTAAGCAAACAAATATCATCATTAATCTTAGAAGAAGAAGTGTGGCATGCAATAGGTGAAGTGTGTGATACTACCCTAGCATGGCAAACATGTGCATCAATCTTATTTTGCAAAACAATATTCTTATCTAAACAAACATTCAACTCATTTGAAATAGAAATAATCTTATTTTTCAAAGCAACATTTTCTTTTAAAACAAAATCAACTTTCGAAGACAAGTTCTCATTTTTCTTCAAAAGTGTTTCACAATCATTTTTAGATTTTAAAAATTTATTTTCTTTTAATGCAAGTTCTAATTGAGATCTCAATGCATCCCTTTCATTAGAGACCTCAACCTTCTCTTGCAAAACATTGTCAAGTCTAGAATGCAAACATTTATTTTCTTTTTCAATTTTTAGACTTTTCTTTTTCAAAATCTTATATTTTTCTATTAACTTTTCACAAACAATAGATAGTTCTTCATTTAAGGCATGAGCACCATAATCATCACATGAAGAACTAGAGCAATCATCACTATCATCTAAGTGGGGTTCCGAATGTACCTCAAGGGAGTCATTCCATTGGACCATCAAGCATTGTGAGTCGGATTCTCCACTAGACTCCTCTTCTTGTTGGATTTGCACTTGAAGCTCGGAGGAGGTGGTTGTCGTCAACTTGTTCCACACTACAAAAGCAGAATCAAGATTAGAAACAAGCATAAGATAATCTTTTGAAAGCGTGCTTCTAATGGCCTCAAGGGCTTGTGCATTGGCCCCTATATGATTGCTATCACTAAGGAAGGATTCCTTGGTAATGGCAAGGTAAACTTTATGACCTAGGGTTTGTAAATAAACGGTCATCCTAATCTTCCAAACATGAATGTTGGAAGGGTCAAACATAGGTGGGGTCATGAAAGCCATGGTAAACTATATGTGTGCAAACAAGCAAATGCAAACAAAAGATTAGCAACCAAATGGATCTCACTCCTAGGATGTTAAGCCTAATATCAGGAGCACTAGCTCTGATACCAATTGAAAAACACCTAGAGGGGGGGTGAATAGGTGTAAGTGCTAATCTAGAACTAAATGCAAAACTAAGTGCGCTAAATGCGAAAGCTAATGAAAATCTTGCAAACACACTTAGTACAATCAACAAGTGTAGCCGAATTCCCGTGAAGGGCTCTGGACTAACTCCTCTTGATTCCCCTTGAATGGGTTGAGGTGCTATGTGAAGCTCTTGTTGATTAAGTACAAGTGAGGCACACACAAACAACCAAGCATATAAGATGATATAGCAATATGAAATATGTAAGGCACAACACAAATGCAAGCAAGTATAATATGAATGATGAATGATGCTTTGCACAAATGTAAAGAGAGAGAGTTTAGAGACAAGTGAATCAAACGCAAACACAATGATATGTTTCGAGGTTCGAGCACCCTTGCTCTACATCCCCGCCTACACCACCGTGTAGGATTTCCAATCCACTATCAACGTTCACCGAGGACTCCCACCGAGGGAACCTTCACCGAGAAGGATTTTTACAACAATGGAGTACCGAACTCCTCTCTCAAATAACCACCTCACAACTGAGGGGTAGGCCCGTAGCCAATACAACCACAACAACCAACACCTCTACCGAAGAGGGTTTACAACCAAACTCCACCTCTCTCTAGAGGGAGCAAACCAACAACCAATTACACAACCTCAACCTCTACCAAAGAGGGAGCAACCAAGAAATCAAGGGTTTACAATAGGTGGTCTCTTTCAACCACAAACCTCTTTCCTTTTTCTTTTTTCACAAAACAAGATCCTAAATAGATTAGGATAGAAGATAGCTCAAGTGTGGAAAACTAGGTGTTTGGAAAACAAGCAACAAAAAAAAAAACACTTGGGAAAATTCTTGCAAAAGATATAGAATGAAAACCAAGACAAATCTCCCAAAATCCTCTTTTCTTTGATTTTTTCAAAAACCTAAAATAATAAAGATTGAAAGATTAAAGCCCCAAATACTTTTGAAAACTCTTTAAAACACTTAAGAAGGTCTGGAATTTTTGCTCTTGAAAACTCCTTCAAAACTATGAAGAGATGGGGTATATATAGCCCCAATACAAAACTAACCGTTAGAGCTGAGCTGGCAGCTCTGACAGGCAGCGGTCGACCGGTCCGGTCGACCGCCAACGGTCAGAATTGTGACCGTTGGGCAACCACGGTCGACCGGCCCGGTCGACCCAAACAAACAGAGAGCTCTGCTCTCAGACCGGTCGACCGTCCAGGTCGACCGTCCCAGTGTCTCCAAACGTGCACAGATTTGTGCACGTCGGTCGACCGGCCCGGTCGACCGACCTCAGCCCTAATCGACTAGTCAGGTTACTAGTCGACTTGGTTGAAGCCTGGAACAGAAAATTGGATAAAAACATATTTTGAAAATACTTATATCTTTTCTAAAACTTCCATAAAAACTTGTTTTATCATTTTATTTAAAACACAAACTAGTGATAAAAATTTCAAGACATATATCAATCATATCAATTCATTTTTGAGTCTTGCAAATTTTATCAAAAACAAAACTTGTATTTTTATCAAACTTGATTTTTCAATACATGAATAGGATAGTCAAAATAAGTTTGTCTAGCAAGTTTAAAGCATGTATGTATATTTAGAACATATCTAATATACATAGAAATAAAGTAAACTTTGTTTTGATCTACCATTCATGAAAACCAAATCCAAAACATAAATCTTTTGTGTGTTGTGCACTTGAGCATATCAACTATACTAAACTTTACAAATGGATCTAAAAACACACTATCTAAACTATGGATACCTAAGTCTTCTTGATGATCTTCATCTTCAAGTTGACTTGCTCCAAAACTCCATCCATGGGCTAGGCAATGTGTGATCTTGAAGCTTTGGCCCTGGAATCATTATGAAAAGCTTCTAAACTCCTTTGTTGAAGCTAATCACCAACTAATACTTGGTTAATGATCTGAAACTTAAACAACACAAGATTATTAGTAAACATAACTACATGAGTTAATCATCATCAAAACTAGGGTGGAAGGCCTTTGGGCCAACAAAGTCTTCATTCATCTTCTGGGGAGTCTTCTGGAGAATTTTCGATGAGATTATTAATTGTTCTATTTTGACTTCTCTTTTCCGCATCCAGTCAATCCTTCCCGCATATTGTCATCTCGATCGCATCCGATGC
The DNA here is from genome assembly GCA_038442645.1 of Agave tequilana. Classification (NCBI taxonomy): domain Eukaryota; kingdom Viridiplantae; phylum Streptophyta; class Magnoliopsida; order Asparagales; family Asparagaceae; genus Agave; species Agave tequilana. The sequence continues at coordinate 79,458 of JAVJIF010001224.1, forward strand.
CAGACAGTTTCTCGTATCAGTCAGCACTAGACCACCTGTACTAAAAGCAGACTCTGAAGCTACTGTAGATGTCAGAGGAGTTAGTAAATTACGTGCCATGATGGAAAGCACATGATAAGTTAATGTATGTGATTCCCACCATGCCAAAATATCAAAATTTTCAAATCCTGAGCCTTGATCGATCTCAAGAGTCACAGCACGTTGTATATAATAATAAAGTTCATTTAAAGTGTCAGAAGTTCTAGATTTTTTTGAAATATGATAAAAGATTAGAAAATATTAAACTTTTACTACTAGAGATTGAAGAACTTTGAGTTGAAGAAGACTGTTTATTTCTGTAAGTAGTTTCACAAAAATCATATAACTTATTGATAGAAGAATTAATATCTGCCACATTAGAGCAGAACTATCCTCATAATCCTTCCTTTCATAAAAATTTTCAAGTAAAATTTAAATCCATTAATTTTAATCTTAGGATCCATAATAGCAGCAAAATAAAAGATAAAAAATTCTTTAAAATATTTATTAAATTTTTCTCCATTGGAGCAATAATATCTCTTATTGAATCAATATTTCTACTTTCAGAAAATATCTGACTTATTTCAGTTAACTCATAAAAATTATACTTGTCGTTGGGTAGAAAATAATTTTATTATTCTTTCAAATCTTTTTAAAAATCACAAATTTCCCAATCCTCATCGAAAATAAAACAGTTATGCAATTCTATAGCAATAAAACAATTAGGCAAGAGCTTGTAGAGAAAGATTTTGTAAAGCTTGTAAAGAGAGCTTGTAAAACTTAAAGACTCGAAGCTTGAGAGATTGAAGAGCTTGTAGAGAGACCTTGGGACTTGAGAAACTTGTAGAGAGAAGAGAGTACTTGTAGAGCTTGAGAATGATGAAGATGAGTAGTTTTTATTGTGTGAAATGAAGTAGAAAAGTCCAAGTATTTATATAGGAGAGGAAAGTATTTTTTTCAATTTTTATTTTGCAAAAAACACAAAAAATACCTCATATATCCGTAGGGGGATTTTTGCAAAAAACAAATTGCAAAACCCCCCCAACGGCTATAATAGCTGTTGGGGTGTAGCCACGCCGGGGGGGGGGGGGGTTTGAAAAAAAAATTTTGCAGAAAAAACCCCCCAACGGCTCTTAGAGTCGTTGGGCTCTTGTCCGGGCCGTGTCGGGTCGATTTCGGCCCGGCCTGGCCCGCCAAGCCCTATTGCTCTAAGAGTCATTAGGGCATTCTGAGCCTGCCCTGTGGGCCGTGCCTGGCCCGTGCCTGGGCCAGGCACGGCCCATCGGGCCCTGGGCCGCCAAAAGGCAGACCCGGAGCCGGCCCGCTGGAACCTCAGAACCCGGCCGGGTTTGGCCCGGGTTCTGTCTGGGCCGGGTCATGCCCGTGTGGGTTCCCGGCTCGTTCCGGCCCAATTGACACCGTAAGAGTGATGTAAGTTATACTAGTTCATGATTTGTTTTTACTTTTCTCTTATCAGAGACTCCAAGGTAGATTACCTGCAACTGGGGTGCAATCGGATACGGATATTCGTCAAATATCCGCATCCAAATTCGCTAGTCATGCGAATTCGGATGTCTTTTTTTTTTTTTTTTGCATCTGACAGATTCAGATGTAGATTCAGATAATCAGTTATCGTATGCGGATAGGATTCTTCAAGTCAGATTTAGATATCCACAAGTATTTTAATATATCCAATAATCCAAATACTCAACTCCTCAAACGAATCTAAATCCAACCACTCTCTCAGACTCTCAAGCTTCTTTCAGTAAGCACTCCGCCTCATATTTTTTCTTTAAAGAAAAGGAAAAATCCTTCTCAATCCCCTCTTGTCTCGTTAAGGGCGACTGATCCAATTCAAAACCCTAAGATCCCAAAGTAACGTGAGACAATGAGGTGGGAATCTCTGCCCAAAGATATGCTGGTGAGAATCTACTCGATATTAGGGATCAAGGAGTTGCTAGTCGGGTCACTGCTCGCTTGCCGCAATTGATACTCCGGCTCCTTGGATCCCGGCCTCTATAAGGTGATCGATCTTAAAGGCTGGGTCAGAATCTACCGTAGGCTCACAGGCGGTGACCACACCAAGGGGTTGTTGGTGCTGTGGGATTTGCTCAGATCGTGGCGCCACGCGGCGGTGAAGCGATCGAGTGTGTGAGGTCCCCTTAGTCTTGTCGTGAGAGAGTCCGATTTCGCCTTCGTTGCTGACATGGTGGTTCATCCTAAACCCTAATTTTTTTCTCAAAAGATATTATTTTTCTTTTTAAGTTAGAGATTGATTAAAGAATAAAGATTGGATTTTTTTTTTGGCTATTTTAGTTAGTATTTGTAATTGAGTTGAGTTAGGGTTGGACATACCTAAGGTTTTTCCATGCTCTAGCTGTCAACTAGTTTGGGATCACATGGAGTCGGGCAAGTTGATGCTAAATGTCTACATGCAACTTTAAAGTCTTGTCACCCTACATATCTTGTCCATGGAAGTTCAAGGCTATATGGTAGATAGGGGTGCGGAACAGGTCGGGCCAAGCCCGGACCCGCCGGCAAATATCGGGCAGCCCGGCCCGGGCCTGGTCCCCTTTAGGGACTCGGGCACGGCCCAGGGTCCCGCCCGGGCTGGGTCGGGCCATACCCGAGCTAGGCCGACCCAGTCTAATTTTTTTATAAAAAAAAATCCAAAAAATGGATTTTTAAAGTACATTTTTAAAAAAATATTTAAAATCCCAAAAAATTGAATGATAATTCAAAAAATCCATAAATTTTGACAAAATTGCTACAAGTTGTTAAATGCAAATATATTTTTTTTAGTAATCCAATAATTTGAATAATTTATACAAATACAAGTGAAGTATATAGATTAAAAATAAAGTATAAATGGATACAAATACAAATGAAGTACATAGATTAAAAATGGACTATAAATCGATACAAATACAAATGAAGAATATAATCTTCATTTTTTCATTCATCTTCTGAAGAATCTTTAATGATTTCATCTACTAATTTATTTTGGTTTTTCGTTTCTACATCCAGCCAATCTTTCGTACAGATACTTATCTCAATGGCTTCCGTTACACCCCGCTCCTAAAATACGTGAAACGGAGTTGCGATGAGAGTCAGCAACATATACATACGAGGAGAATACCCCACGTATACACGCTAAGCCTAAAGTAACCAAGCAAATTATATAAATCACTATGATGAATCAAAATCGCTGGAACATGACATGTAAATTTTAATACATGATAATATTTTTCTTCCAGTAAATCAGATAGAAAACATGCTGAGTCCAAACTATAGAGAATCATGGAAACAACAAGAATGGAAAGGAGGTAAGAATACTAGTGATCAAGTAAAGAGAACTCCAGGCTCCTCGCAATGCATACGATCTCATCGAACACCTGATCAATAGAACAAACCATCCTATATTTGGATGCGCAAATTCAAGGGAGTCAAAAAATACCCAATGACTGTGTAAAATGAAGAAAGTGTACAGGTGCATAAATAGTGTGTACATATCACTACAAACTGCTATAATAATGTACTAGATAAGAAGTAACATAAATAAAAATGTAATAAAAAGAAAAATATAGTACAATGTCATAATCAATCAGTATATCAAGATAACACACAATACATCACTTAAAGAGTAACAGAATCAATATGTTATAAATCTATATGTTAAGTGTTTATACATATAACCTGTGAACACATGCTGATCGCAGCACAATATTGACAGTTTATTATTATTAATTATGTCAGCGAATACCAATTGTCATATGTAATAGAGCATCCCATACGACAGCTACCACACATGTCAATCAAGGTTATATGTTATTGAAACTGATAGAATGAGATATTGTTCATGCTTTAAGTGAGTTCCGTACATACTCGGAACCACAGCCCAGATGCCTGGCGCTGAATCTGCCCCTACGTCTAGGTAGTAAGTAACAGTAATAATGCTCACAGTATCACTATGGAACAGTAGAACAATAGTAGATAGAATGTCAGTCATCCCCCAGAACCCTGTAGTGGAACCGTATGTCGGCTGCACAACCTGCTTCCTAGGTCCACCCAATATACATTGTCTCCTCCATCAATTTCTCCAATCCCAATGTAAGTTGTACAGTTACATTATTATTTAATTCACCTACAACAATCAATATCCATGTTAACCAGGATACTCGGACGATACAATGACGGTAATTGTAACAGTGACAGTGAAATCACTTAGAGGGGGTGAATAGGTGACTAGCTAATCTAATGATGAATTAATACGGAATTAAAAACTACTTATGCAAACTAAAAACTATTAAGCTAAATACACAAGGTATAACACAAGAGTGTAGCCGAATTCCCGGTGAAGGGCTCTGAACTATCTCCTCAAGATTTCTCTAGATAAGAGTTGAGGTGCCGCTATGACTCTCTTGGTTAAATACAAGTGTGAGTAAACAAACCCAAGCATATATCAATTAAGCAAAAATATATCAAGCAAGTAATGAATATGAACAATAAGAGTATGCAAGATATAAACACAAGTGAGAGATAGAGAGAGCAATAGCAAACACGGGAGATTTTTTTCGAGTTCGAGTACCCTTGCTCTACGTCCCCGCTTTCAACACTATAAAGGATTTCTATTAGAATCGATCCTACCGGATCACTCGGTGCCGCAACACCTACAAGAAGTTCACACTAGAACTCTTAGACTCACTAGTCTCTCTTGTTCCCGCAAGAATAACACACACAAGCACACTAACTTTCCGAGGCTGCACTTCTACACACGAGCTCCCACAAGAACCCAAAATAACACGAACCCGCAAGTTCGCCTCCTCAAATACAAGAATGAACACTTGGTGATCTCAACACTTTGATCACCTAAAACTCTCTTACAACGAAGATCCTTATAGGATTGATGTAGCAATAGTTAGCTCAAGTATGTGTGAGAAAAACTTGGATAGAATTTGCGGTGAAAAACTCATGAAATCTCTTTTACAAAACACTCTTGAAAAACTCTCCTTTTGATATGGAAGTATTTGGCTCTAAAACAAGTGGAGATAAACACTTAGAAGTGTAAAAAAACTATCTTGAAAACTCACTTAAAATCTTATAGAAACAGTCTAAGGGAACCCCAATTAATAGGCTCCCAAAATATAGCCGTTGAAGGCCAACTCAACAGGAAATCCTGCTATCGGTCGACCGCACCGGTCGACCGGCCAACAGTCAGATTTCTGACTGTTGAGCCATCGTCGACCGGCCAGTCGACCGAGGCTTGGATACAGAGAGCAGAAGCTCTCTGCCGGTTGATCACCCGGTCTACTTGGGACAGATCCAGAGAGTAGAGCTATCAGCGGTCGACCGGCCCACCAACCAAAGTGGTTGTGCACGTTTCTGCACATCGGTCAACGGACCGGTTGACTGATTTCTGCCGCGGTCGACCATCAGGTCGACCGATAGAAGGCCAGGTGACATGTTTTGGGGATTAAAAACTTGGTCTTTTACCTTCAATAAAATCTCATAAATTCTCATAAATTCTACAAAAATAAGTTCATTAATATACTTTGATACACAAACATATGTGATTAAAAATCAAAATATGTTACAAACATTTTGAACTATTTTATAATATAGAAATTTTGGCTTTAAACGAAAACGGTTTTTTCCAAAAATAATCTCCAAATTGAAAAAATGATTTTTTCAAAACTTCTCCAAATACAAAACAAGATATTTTAAACACTTTGAAGCTTAGTGTGTATGGATATGATCCACTACACATATATGATGAAATATCTATGTTTTGACAATAAGCTCTAAAATAAGTTTTGATAAAACACATGTATATTTTGAAGCTTAGAAACCAGACCGGTATTTTTTAAAACAAAAACTCTTTTATGAAAACACATATAAATCTTGTATGTGAGTATATATGAACTTGAGCAATCCACCAACTAATTTATCCTTTACATTTTATCTAAAAATAAAATCTTGACACTTATAACCATGACACAAGTCTTCTCTTGAAAATCTTCTTCTGCTTCTTGACTTGGTCCAAATCTTGATCAATGAGCTAGATCTCCCCTTGAGTACTCAATGCGATCTTGATGCGCGAACACTTGAATCAACACGTGCTAGCTCCAACTCCTGACTTTAAATCCTTTGTGAAGCTAAACACCTACTACGATCTTGATCAAATATCTGAAACTAAAATAAACACAAGATCATTAGTACTATAACTACATGAGTTAATCATCATCAAAACTAGAGTAATGGGTCTTTGAGCCAACAGACAGTGGTGATAACAATAGAACAGTAACTGCGTACAGAATAAAAAATAATAAAATGGTAGAACAGCAAAGTTACAGTCTAACAATATTTTTTTAGTAATTTCTCAGTAATTGAAATGATACAGTACAAGTTGAACACTGATCAATAGAAAGTCTCATTTAGAACTAATCAATATCTTATCCATCTGCACTACGATATAATAGTAATGAATCATCAACTCATAATCTCCCTACTATCACTGTAAACATTGAGTACTAAATCTATCGTCAAGGTAATCTGATACAGTAAACCACAAAGTTTAATAAACCAATAATCAGTTTCTCTCATCTTTATCAATCTACTTTAATCCTCTAAGTCACCATATAGCGAGTCTCAATAACTAAATAAATACATGCTCCAATACATATAATCAAATCCTCACTATCCAATCTGATTAAGATTATTATACGCTCTCACTTCTATAAAGGTTAATCGCAAGATCCATATACCAAGGTAACAAACCAACTATATGAATGTATAATCTACTAGTTCTGACCAATCTAATCAAACACATATTTCTCATCTCAAAGTCAACTCCACTCCAATCGAGTCTACTGATAAGTCCAAGTCCAAGATCATGTTCTTTTAATAAAGAATCTCTTATTTAATCAGTCAACCATATCCAATTAAATTCACATCTGATTTAATACAACAAAGAAAGATCAAGTCCACTAATTAGCTCAGCCAAGTATCCACACATATAACTATAATCATGAACCTATCTAATACAAGATCCAAATTCGATCACAATCTAAGTTACATCATAAATAGTTTCAGATCCGAAATAGTAAACGAATTCACATGAATGATAAAGAAATAATGTCTCAGTGATACAATATCGAATCCACAAGCATATAAAGATCAAGATACATCTGATTAATCATCTGTAATCTATCTAAAC
>JAVJIF010001225.1:0-96379 GCA_038442645.1 Agave tequilana
GTTTACTGTTCCACAGTGCTACTGTGAGTTACTGTTCCACAGTGCTACTGTGAGTTTACTGTTCCACAGTGATACTGTGAGTACTGTTACTGTTACTGACTACCTGGCGGTAGGGCCTGGTTCAGCGCCAGGCATCTGGGCCGTGGTCCTGGTATGTACGGGACCCACCTAAAGCATGGACAAGTCTCTCTATTATTTTCAATAACTTAGGACTCTGATTGACACATGTAGTAGGCGTAGTATGGGATGCGCCTATTACAGGTGGCAATTGGTGTTCGCTGACATAATTAATAATAAACTGTTATTGAATTGTGACTGACCACAATCATCTAACTGCACATTTATATCACTGTGATAGACATATAACTATAACCATGACTGGATTGTATGCCAACCTAGTGACATGTGATAGATTACACGTCTTGACATTGATTGCATATTTACAGTTTTGCCATTTACCTGCTACCTGTATACATGTTTTTATCATATGTGTTACTGTTCAGTTATTTATTGGTTATTTAGTTTTTCTATCTGCAGTTGTTCTTACTATTATATATGCACATGGTTTCTTCTGCACGAGCTGTTTCCCCTTTACACACACACTCATTATGGTCGCGTTCTGACGACCCTGGATTTGCACGTCCAGATATTGGACGATTGTTTCTAATGTGCAGGTGTTCGAGGAGTTGGTACACATTGCGAGGAGTTGGACACAGTCTCCCTCTCTTCATTCTGGTACCCTCATTCCTCCTTTGTTCCTGTTACTTCATGACTATCTGTGTTACATTCAGCTGCTATTTTCTTCCTGTCATTCTTTTGCTATCATGTGTAGCTTTTATATGTCATATTGCAGTGATTTTCTTGGTTTAGATTATAGCTTGTTCAGGTTACAATTTAGGTTTAGCGTGTATACGAGGGGTATTTTCCTTGCGTATATGCGTCGCCATAACGTCTCCGTATCTTTAGGATCGGGGCGTTACAGAGTGGTATCAGAGCTTAGGTTCGACATAAAGAGAGACCTAGTTCCTACCTGTAACCTGAGACAGTTATGTTGACACTGCAATATACATATACTATTCATATGATAATGTTGATTCCATTTGGAAATTGATCGTCCTCTCTTTTGAAATTCCGTTCTTGATCTGTTGATATTCACGATTCCAACACTTCAATTAGAGTGATTTGGATGTCCATCTTGATTTCATCATCCTTCTTTCCTATTCATTTCTCCTAATTCTATCTCTTGAGATGGGTTACTTCATGTTGAAGATGATACCAGAGATCAGAGCGCGCAGCGGAATCGTGGTGTTCCAACGAGACGACGTGGAAGCTTGTTTGTATTTCCTCTTGATTGTTGATTCTTTTATCATTCCCTATTTGAAGCTTGTTTGTTTCTTCTTGACCTTGATTCTTTTACCATTCCCCGCTTTATTGAAATTTCGAGGACGAAATTTTTATAAGGTGGGTAGAATGTAATACCCATATCTTGCAATACATAAACTAATAGTGAAAAATAATACGTATAAAGTGTATGTGTATTTTGTTTTAAGAAAATTATCATTTTTAAAATTTAGATATTATTTTAATTATTATTAATTAATTCTTGATCATGATTAATTGTTTTTATTATCCCATTTTATCTTATTCTTATTTTCTTTGTTTCAAACCCAAGCCCATCATATCGTTGTCCTCTTTTTCTTTATTTTTCAACTTGAGCCCAAGCCCACTAACAGGCCCCTCCAATCATGATTTGAATGCACAGTTTTGGTATTGATTTGGGAAAGGTAATACATTTATTTAACCTATATTATGTTACTCTTTTATTCTCCACCAAATCAGCACATAATAAAGCAACATTTATTTAACCCATATTATGTTACCCTTTTATTCTCCACAAATCAGCACATAATAAAGCAAAACACCCTTCCTTTTTGATAACTTGCTAAACGTTTCGAAGTCATGACCCCCAACAAGGTGTTGAAACAACCAACCGCGCACAGCACCTCAGATCCGGGTTTCTCCTCTCCCTCGTCAATATCAAGTCCTTCGCCATACCCCGGAGCACCGCGACCTCATGCTCTTTCTATGACCTTCTCCGGTAGCCCATGACTTCCCCGTGCTTCCTCCATGGCTGATTCTATCCACGGCCTGCGTCCACGACAGAGCACGCAAGCCCCCAACAACTCCAAGTCCAAAGCCCAGGCCGCATCTCCTTGATGAGTCTCCCTGCTTGGTGAGTTATCACTCCATTCTTTTCCTTTTTTTATGTACATATATATATATTATGGGGGTGTGTGTAATTTTCATGTAAGGGGAAACTTAATTGTGAGTGTATTAATTCTTGTGTATATGCTTGTGTGGGAGCTATTTTTTTGGCACTCTGTGGACCGTCATGGATCACCGTCGACGAGAGCGAACGCACCCACGCCCTTCACGGCGAGGTACTCTATCCAACGACATCCTCCGCGGCCCGTACGCCTCCGTCGGAGTCTCCGTCGGCGCGCCGCAAGTTCCCCGACGGCATGCTTAGATTTCCTTCATGTGAGACCTTGACAAGACTTAGGTAAAGACAAAGTGAGCTTGTTCCCAATTTGATAAACAGATTCATGTTTGTGGTGCTGCTTCTTGTTGTTGTTGTAGACATCTAGTTAGGCTTTTTCCTGAGCTTTTGCTTGCTTTAGCTTTTCAACTGGAGAGTAGGTAAAATGGGGGCTCAGGAAAGATGCAGTAAACTAATAATTATGTATAATCTATTGTTGGGATTTTGTGGAGTGTGTTGTTGTGATGATCAATTTTATTAGATTTAATTAAGGAGACTAATCTTTCTTTTTACAGAAAATTTATATTTTGGCAATTGAAATTGATAGAACTCTGTCTATTTTATGTGGTTGGAGATTGTCAGAAGTCCTTACCCATTTTGAAAACAGGGATTTTGAAGACAGGGGATAGAGTTAGATTTAAGTGATATGGTATTAGTAGCTAGATTCACAGGTAGGACTGTGAGGAAGGGTGGCTAGATGATCTTTTCATTCTTATCTTAAAGTTCAGATCTTGAAAGTGCCTTTTTCCATTATAGTTTGTAAAATGGTTTTTGTTTTCGTATATCAAATCATCTTAACTCTTTGTTCTGGTACCTTGACTGGAAATTTTTGCAAGCCTGAGTTTAGTTAAAGTTTGAAGAACTAGGATCCTTTTTATTTTTAGCCTTTGTAATATCCCTATTTTAGGTACTATATTTAAATATAATATATTGGTATGTTGATATGTACATGTATGTGTCCATATGCAAGTGTGGGTATGTATGCATGAATGTATGTATGTAAATAAGCGTATATATGTGTATGTATGCATGGTTGTTAGTTTGTACCTATATGTGTATGTGTACGTGGGTGTAGACGTATGTGTCGGTGTACTCAGGAGTGTGTTTAATATATATTTATATTTATTTGTATGTTCGGTTGCATGCTACAGTATTTTGGGCCCATTTGGTGAGATCCGGATCGTTGCAGGAGATCCATATCAGTTCGTATAGTGAAGACCAGACAGCGATTCGATTCCAAAAATGCATCATTTCAGGTGAGTGTTCCTTATTTTCTTATTGAGTATTTTGATATTATTTTATATGAGTGCTTTTAACTGGTTCCTATATACGTTATTATTTTTAAACAGTGTTCATGTTTAATTACTGTTTATGCATGTCAATTATTGCCCATGTGCACATTCACGTATTAAATACATAATCAACAAACCCCGGAAGACCACATTACTGATTCAGAATAAATATCCTGATACCATTTAGATAACTTGACTAACTATATGACATCTAACTGATAACAATACTATGCATATTACTGAAAGTTACTGGGACAAGATTGTTGACCGTAACACCCTGTACAGTCCTATTGTTCATCGTATACACGGTTGTTGTTACTATTCACTGTTACTGATATTGTTCACCGTGTATACGATCACTAATTTACTGTTACTGTACTGTTATTGTTACTGTCACCATATCATCCCAGTGTTCTAGATAATATGGACATTGACTGATGTAACTGAATTGAATAAATAATAATGTAAATGGACAACTTACACCGGGATTGGGAAATTGATGGAAGAGACAGCGTCTGTATTTTGGGTGGACCTAGGATACAGGTTGCGCAGCCGACTTACGGTTCCCACTGCAGGGTTCCGGGGATGACTGACATCCCATCTGTTTACTGTTCCACAGTGCTACTGTGAGTTTACTGTTCCACAGTGATACTGTGAGTACTGTTACTGTTACTGACTACCTGGCGGTAGGGCCTGGTTCAGCGCCAGGCATCTGGACCGTGGTCCCGGGTATGTACGGGACCCACCTAAAGCATGGACAAAGTCTCTTCTATTAATTTCAATAACTTAGGACTCTGATTGACACATGTAGTAGGCGTAGTATGGGATGCGCCTATTACAGGTGGCAATTGGTGTTCGCTGACATAATTAATAATAAACTGTTATTGAATTGTGACTGACCACAATCATCTAACTGTACATTTATATCACTGTGATAGACATATAACTATAACCATGACTGGATTGTATGCCAACCTAGTGACATGTGATAGATTACACGTCTTGACATTGATTGCATATTTATAGTTGTGCCATTTGCCTGCTACCTGTATACATGTTTTTATCATATGTGTTACTGTTCAGTTATTTATTGTGTTATTTAGTTTTTCTATCTGCAGTTGTTCTTACTATTATATATGCACATGGTTTCTTCTGCACGAGCTGTTTCCCCTATACACACACACTCATTATGGTCGCGTTCTGACGACCCTGGATTTGCACGTCCAGATATTGGACGATTGTTTCTAATGTGCAGGTGTTCGAGGAGTTGGTACACATTGCGAGGAGTTGGACACAGTCTCCCTCTCTTCATTCTGGTACCCTCATTCCTCCTTTGTTCCTGTTACTTCATGACTATCTGTATTACATTCAGCTGCTATTTTCTTCCTGTCATTCTTTTGCTATCATGTGTAGCTTTTATATGTCATATTGCAGTGATTTTTCTTGGTTTAGATTATAGCTTGTTCAGGTTACAATTTAGGCTTAGCGTGTATACGTGGGGTATTTCCCTTGCGTATATGCGTCGCCATAACGTCTCCGTATCTTTAGGATCGGGGCGTTACACACATATTTCATGCCAATCTAATTAATTAACATACCAGCTATCATCCAATCACGCAATCTCCAAGAAAAATTCTAAAGATTCGCATTAATGGGCCAGATCGTCCCCTTCGCAAATATCCAGAAGAATTCAAGGTATTCAGAGATCTCAACCAACTATGCTCTTCTGACTTTCCTCCGATAGGCTTCGGCAAGCAAAAGAGCGGGAACATCTGTAGTGGTCAAAATTGACCCTCAACAAGATGTTGAATGTATCCAAGCAATCAAGTTCTCTTTTTGAAGTTTTTGCAATATTTAACTATCTCTGACACATCGGACCCTCCCAAGAGCATCCGCAATTCTCAGAATCACTCCAACCCGAACTCAAGTTAACATCCATGCTCCGCCACTCAGAGCTATCCTAGAGTGAACACCCGGTTCTAGAGGCATCACTCTCTGGAGTCACCAGCAACCCAACATCCCCGGCTTCACTTAAAAACCCTCAATAACAACTGCTAAGATCTCCGCTTGCAATCTCGCCGCCTCTTCTCTTTTACTTTGAAGACGTGTAACGCTCATGCACTCAAGGTGGACAGTTACGAAATTTCTTACATATAATCCCAACCATCATGCAAGCAATCACGACCATTACAACAAATTCACATGAAGATTGTGCAGCTACGCAAATCTCGCAAATGCCCCATCCGGCCCAGGGTCCACAAGTCAGTACAAATAGACTTTCTTCTCGAGAAGTGGGAGGACGGTTAGCCCGACTAAGACCTTGAGTTTTCCATCAGATCCCAACTCAAAGAAACACCAATACATACCTGTAAACATGCAAATTATAGTGAATTTTCCTTCTCCTCCTTCCCGTGGTTTTTTCCAATTTGAATTTCTACGTAAAAATACCGTGTCTCCATCTCTTTCTAAGCCGTGTTTATTATTTTGCATTCACACACTGAACACATGCTCTCTGTTGTGGTGTAGATCGACCGTCTGAATATTCACAGTGGAAAATCACCATCACACGGGACAGAAAAGATCACATATTCTACTTTACTTTCCCCCTTCTCTATAGACTACTTGTTCTTTTCTTTTATATTTTTTTTGTTCTAAATATGTTCTCATAAGAGAATTCCAGATCTCCAACTTTTGAAAGAGAGAAGCAGTGGCACCTTGCCAACACGCAATAGATAGAATGAAGGCAACACATGCTCTTGTTTTGAGTGTGAGTGGGAGTGGGAGGGGGGTTGGGGCACATTTTAGTACTGTTTATATATGAGAGCCCAGAATAGTACACTGGGCTAACGCGCGAGAGGGAGAAATCCAGCTGATAATATTCCTTGATCTCTGAACTTGTATACTCTTTGTGATAACAAACACTTTGGGAAAAGAAACCTCGCCGTAGAGATAAAAAGAAACTCCCACAAAAGAATAATGATAAACGCCAACCGCGTAGATATACTGTAAATAAGCCTCCACAAACCACTAGTCGAGCCCTCGTTTGTGGCCAATTTAAATCTAAATTAGATTTCTAATCTAAAAAGTTTGAATTTAATTTAGTAGCCGATTAAGCACTTCAGATATAGGATGAGTAGTGTTTTAGTAATTACCTATTTTTTTTTTTTATTTTGATCATTTTAATATATTCAGAAGATCAATAGAATTCTAATCTAATTAGAATCAATTAGAATTTGTACTTGCATTGAGAAATTTATAATCTACGTAGGAATATTAACTCCTATAAATTCTTTCTATATTAGAATTAAGAGAATTTCTTATCTAATTAGAAATAAGCAACTAACAACATAACTTCTGAGTCTATTCTAATTAAAAAGCCTCCAGTAAATCATTTTTTAGTCAAATTAGCAATTCTCGGCTTCTTAATAATAATTATTAGTACCCACTGCTAACAGATGATTCTTACTTAATCATAATAAAATAATATTTTTTATCTAAAAATTAATTAAATAAGAAATCTTATTTTATTTATAGTTGAATTAATTCGATGGGTTTTCTAATCAATTAAGAGCCTTTAGTCAAATAACCTTCTAATCAAATTACATAACAATAATCAATTAAAACTTTTGAGTTATAATTAAATTCTAATTTGATAGTTTTTATATTGAGAATACTAAAACCAGAAAGGCTTAAAAGTTCTGAGAAAAAAGAATATATAATATAGGGTGACGTTCAGAAGACTATAATGACGTCTTACTTTATTTAAAGAAGAAAAACTGAACAGTATGATAAACTACCGTGAATTATGGTTTTTTACAGGGGGATTTCGTTTCAGCCACCTACGTCAAACCGTAATTAAGAAAAAACTCAATCGCATAATTTTATTCGCTTCAGCCACTTTCTTTTTAAAAGTAAGAATGTGTGACCACGTGTCAGTGTCGAAACACTCATCAGCGAGAAAAGACGAAAATACCCCTAAGTAATCGCTTCAAAAAAAATGGACCGTTTTGAAAACGCCATATTTCTAAATGCATTATTTCTTAGGAGAATGCTACTATGATCACAATTCTCACAAAAGATTACAGTATAAAGGACTGTGACTATGATTGCAATCCATAGTCGCGATCCTCATAACAATGCATTATTTCTGAGGAGAATGCAACTATGATCGCAATCCTCACAAAATGTGAAAATTCACCTAGAGGGATGAATAGGTGATATGCTAATCAAATGTGAAAATGTAACAATTAAAACGAATAATGAAACGGTCAACTCAAAAACAAGAACTGAAGCCAGATTCTATGTAAGAGCTCTAGAATTTCTCTTCTAAATTCCTCTAGATTAAGAGTTGAGATGCACAATTACCTTCTTACTTGAATGAGAAAAAACCGACAAATATAAATAATGCAAGCAATATATAGCATATAGAATGAAGTGCAATGAAAGTAATAACACAATTGCAAGAAATATAGAAAGAGTAGGGTATGAGAAATGGCAATCTTAAACACAAAAAATTATTTCGAGGTTCGAACAACTTACTTTACGTTCCTGCCTTCATCGCGTGAATGATTTTCAGTATCCACCAAGGACCACACAAAGAACTACAACGGTCTGCACAAAATCCAGAGTACACAACTCCAACCTTCAATCTTTTACACAAGAGGAAGCACGAAGCCAATAAAGTTTACAAGCTCTTGGTGACCACAAAGATCACAAACCCTCATTTTACAACTTTCTAGTGCATAAATAAAGAAATGAAGTTCAAGAAGTTTGTGTGAGAGAAAATTCAGTTTAAAACAATAAATTGGAGAGCTTAAAACTTGTTAAAAAATGATTTGAAATTGAGAGCTCTTGAAACTAGAAAACTAGAAAATTTTCAAATTTTTCTCTTTGAAAAAAACTTGATTTTTCTTGAATAAAATCCTTAATAATCCTCTACAAATGAACTATAGATAGGCAATAGGTAAAAGTCATTAGAGGAGTAAACTAGGGTATTAGGTGGGTGATTAGACCCAAAAACTGCAAAAAATATCTACGGGAGAAACATTAAAAATCAGTCAGATTTGAAAACTAGTCGTTACTATAGCAGAGACAGGTTGTCGGTCATCGACCGATAGGCTAGTTCAAAAACTAGTCGTTGCATGTCGGTCAACCGCCAGTCGACCGAGCCTCCAACAGTAACTATAAACTTGTCAGTCGGTTAACCGCCCGGTTAATCTAAACCAAAAATAGATAGCAGCAAGGTTTGGCGGTCTACCGGTGGATCGACCGACAAACATGCACAAATAGTCTACGCACAAACAGTCACCACTCGGTCGAACCGAGCGCTGTGCAATCCCTTTGCGCATAGGCGATCGACCGACCTACCCCGAAAACTATTATAAAGACTGTTTTTGAAATAAAACTAATTTTTTATTAAATTATATATATATATATATATATATATATATATATATATATATATATATATATATATATATATATATATATAAATTTTGGCAACATATAGGCTATGAGAAACAAGTATATTATTGGTTATAAAAACTGGGGAAATATGAAATATGTATCAATAAATATTTTGTTACATGTTTAAACACCAAAAATAAAAAACTAGACATTGAAATCTTGTACATGTGTGTATCTTGAGCATCAATTCAACACCTTACACTTAAAACATTTTAAATTCTTACATAAGTTTTTCAAGTATCTTTCAAGTGAGCTTCTCCAAAATTTATTTATTGATCGTATGGGCTTGCATCTCTTTCTTGAGTTAACTTGAGTACTTCAACACTTTTCTTTTGAAGAAGAATGAAACCTAAATCTTCTTGAACCCTGAAAAGTTTAAACACACTTGAATTTGATTAGTACCTCATAACTACATGAGTTTTATAATCATCAAAATAAGAAAATGGTGATTATAACTTGAGGCAATAAAATGATTGTAGCCCTATTTCTGAGGACTGCAATCATGATCGCAGTCCTCACAAAATGCGCTATTTATGAGGACTGCGATCATGATCGCAATTATCACAAAAATGTCATGTTTCTGAGTCTTTATAGGACTGCGATCATGATCTCAGTCTTCTTCATTAGGACTGTGACCATGATCGCAGTATTCACAAAAAATATCCTATATTTTTGTATTTGTGAGAACTGCGACCATGATCGCTGTCCTAAAAGAGCACTGCGACCATTGTCCTTACAGAAAGCCCTATTTTTGAATTTTTGTGAGGACTGTGATCATGATCACCCTCCTCTTTATTAGGAGCGATCATGATCGCAGTCTCACAAAAATACCATGTTTTTGAGTCTATTCTCACAGAGGACTACGATCATGAGTCGCAATCCTTATATCAGCATCGCTATCATCAGCAGACTGCATCCACTGATATCGAATGATCCCTAATACTTTTCAGATCTAAACACAAACAAAACTCATAGCGAGCACAAAAAAACGAGATCTGCAAATGGACAACCCGCGAATAACTCTATGTTGGGGTCAAGGATGACGAGAAAATAACGCCGGAGGTGATGGGAAAGGGTAAAAGAGAAAATAAAAATATATAAAGAAGCAGTGATTAAGAAGAATCAATTTATGCTGATGTATGAGGCTGTAGCGAATAAAATAGAGGGGGTGAGTTTTTTCTTAATTATAAAAGAAAGTAGGTGATTGTAAGAAAACTTAATAAACTACGAGCAAATTTATGTAGTTGAACATATATCTTCTACAAATTAAACATAAAAATTCACACTTGCAACTCACACATCTGCCAAAAAGAACAAACTAGGGATGACTTCTCACAAACAAGGGATTTTGTAGGATTCATATTCAGTGGACAATGAGGATTGATAATTTTAAGTGTAGTACTAGAGTAGTACAGTCCATATTGAAAAATTAACAAAACCAAATAAGCAATACATTCCTTGGGTTTTTTTTTTGGGGGTTTCGCTAGCGGGGAAGAAATGAAGGTCAGCTAAGATAAATAAGAAGAAAGAAGACTTATTTGTGTAAAGACAAGATACCATTAGTTATGGTTCTTGTTTGTATATATATACCATATTGGTCACATATTTACACTAATTTAGGTGATACAATAGGAAAACATTGATTGAGAGAAAGAGTAGAAAAATATTGACTGAGAGAAAGAATGAGAAACACATAGTGCATGAATCACATGAGTCCCATGTGTTCCTATAATCATGGAGAGATTTTAGGATCTGGTTGATTTCATGAGGGTTGTCTTTCACATGGATCACATGTTTCACATGAGTCACGTATTGTCATTGATATCTCTAACACACACACACACACCCGCAAGCGAAGCGGGTTCGAAAGAACCGAGAGCTTATTCTTCAGCATAGAAAATCTGAATGAGCTCAAAGGCTTAGTAAGGATGTCTGCTAGTTGGTCTTTAGTGCTGACAAACCGAACATCCAGGACTCCATTGGCGACATAGTCCCTCACAAAATGAATGTCGATCTCAACATGTTTGGAGCGGGAGTGACGAATAGGATTGATTGAGAGATATGTTGCACCGAGATTGTCACAGAGAACTATTGGGGGAGATTGCGAAACTCCAAGCTCACGAAGTAATGACTGCAACCAAACGACCTCTGCTGCAACATTGGCCATGCCCCTATACTCTGCCTCAGTGTTAGATCGTGCCACAGTGCACTGCTTCTTCGAGCTCCAAGAAATGAGACTTGTACCAAGAAGACACAATAGCCACTGGTAGATTTCGATCATCGATCGACCCTGTCCAATCTGCATCGGTGTAAGCAGTAAGCTGTACAGAAGAATGACGAGAGAGAAAAAGGTCATGTTGAATGGTAGATTTGAGGTAACATAGGATCCGTTTTCCAATGCTCATCGGTTAGAGCTTGCATGAACTGAGCGACCTTGTTCACCAAGAAGGCAATATCTAGTCCGGCAAAAGCTTAAATATTTAGAGCCCCAATAGTACTTCGATAGACAAAGGGGTCAGAGAGAGACTTGCCAACAATCTTGGATAGCTTACAGGAAATGGCCATAGGCGAGCTGATAGGCTTGACACCATCCATCTTGAGTCGGAGAAGCAAGTCACGGATGTACTTCTGTTGAGAGAGAAATAGACCTAAGGGTGTACGATGACATTCCATGCCCAAGAAATAGTGCAGTGGGTCGAGGTCTTTTAATGAGAACTCCCGGCCTAGTTTTTGAATAAGACGAGTGACAGCCCGTGAGTCATTGCCTGTGATGATGATGTCATCCATATAGATAAGAAACAGAAGAAGATCTGTCCCGACCTGTCGGAGGAAGAGAGACATGTAAGACTTGGAGTCCACAAAGCCCAATGTGACTAGATAACTGCTGAGGGGAGAAAACCAGGCCCGTGGAGCCTGTTTGAGGCCATAGACACTGCGATGAGCTTGCATACATGATTAGGATGAATGGGATTGATGAACCCCGAAGGTTGTTCCATGTAGACTGTCTCAGTAAGAAAATCCTACAATGCATTAGTCACATCCAACTGTCGAATAGATCATCCCTTAGAGACGGCCAGTGTGGCGCCCCGATCCTGCGGTACGGAGACGTCACTGCGACGTATATACGCAGGTCAGAAATACCCTCATGTATATACGCTAAGCATCAGTACAGGCAAGAATCAGAGGCGGAAGCACAGTTGTAATATACATTCTAATACAAAATAGAACAAGTACATGGTCATCACAGAGAGTGATACAATATTACAGGAATATTACATCACCAAAAGATATAAAAGTACAATACATGAAGGGATATACATAGTAAAAGCTGAGAGATGCTCACGAGCAGCAAGAGGGACCTTGAGAACCAAACAGGAGAGAAGCTGGGAGAGAAAACTATGGTGATGTCCGAGTTTCTGCTGCACTCTGATCACCACGGGGGATCCGCTGCACGCTCTGATCAGTTACAGCCAAACCACCATGATCCAGGCTCTAGAATCTGGACATGAGAATCCAGGGCTGTCAGACGCAACCCTGCGAGTGCATATATAAAGCCAAATAGCGTGCATAACAGGTACATGTGTACATGAAAAGTGTGCCGTGAATATAAGCATATATGAACATAAAATGAGACAGTAAGTAAAGTAACCATAGAAAAATTAGTTATATAAGCTCACATTACCGATCCATGAGGTTAGTACGTCGAAGGAATAATCCAAATAAGAATACCCTCATATATATACTCTATACCTCACGTCACTGTAGTCTGAGTTTATATAATCTGACTTTACCTTCACAATAATAATAAAACAGTATGGAAGCAATCGAGTAATCCCATAAGATAGCACATGTATAAGTGGTGAACAGTATAGATCAAGAGTATAGCTAGTTAGTTATCAAGAGCATGTTATTATTAAGTTATTAAGACTCATCTGATTTGTAAACATCGGTATATGTCCTATCCCACATACCTCAGCATACAGATCCGAGAGTAAGTTATTGGAAACTGATGGAGATCAACGAACCATGCTTAGAAAGGGTCACGTACATGCCCGGGACAACAGTCAAGGAGTATCCGATGCTGAGTCGGAACGTATCGCTAGGTACCGGGACTTATTGTATGCCCGAACAGGAATAGGATGTCACCGCTCTCACAGGAATAGGCCCAGGGGCTTATGGTACAACCGGTAGGCAAGGGAGTAGGGGTGCCAGTACACCCCACGGAAGCGCCTGGTGGCCTCCAGGTCGAATCCAAGTATATGGCCGCGCGACACTATAAGGCCATCATAAACATGGAGACTATATCGGTACTCATCGGTTTCCCCCATCCCGGTATAAGTTGTCTACTTATTATAATTTGTCCAGTGATAATGTCCACAGAGTATTCATAGTAATCCTATATTCATGGTTATCCTATTATGGGGATCAACAGGAGTATAGTATCAGGAGTAATATCAGGAGCCTCCCTATTTCAGGGGTTCAAGTATACAGGAGTTCAGGAGTACCAAATATATGGTAATAATATAATAATCAAGTCCCCGTAAAAGTGATAGCCATGAATATGTCATATAATACACAGGTATTTAGGGTGGTAGTGTCCGGTCAAGAGTCACGATGTCAGGTCCAGGTGATATCAGATGTCAGGAGCAGGTGTCAAGTGTGACACATCAAGTACCGGTGTCGGGTATCATGTGTCAAATATAGCATGGCAAGTATCGGTGTCAAATATAGCATGGCAAGTGTCGGTGTCAAATATAGCATGGCAAATGTCGGTGTCAAATATAGCATGGCAAATGTCGGTATCAAATATAGCATGTCAAGTACCGGTGTAAAACACCGTGTGCCGGTGTAAATACCGAGCTGGTGTCATAAATCATATATCAAGTATAACATGCCACGTGCCGGTGTAAAAACCGAGTGCCAGTGTAAATACCGAGTGCCGGTTTCATGCATAGCAAGGAGTCATATACTAAAAATTACAGTAACAAGTATTAGGCATGTTAAAATATCCACATATTAATATTATGTTATAAATATAAGAGTAATTATTTTTTAAGTAATAATAAGCACTCACCTGAAACCGGGGTAAAATACCGGTTAAAAATTCAGGAAATCGGCGAATCGTACAAGCAAGCCACTAGCCCATAGTTGTATATTAAAATATATAATTATAAATATTTATATAAATATTAGAGAGGGAGTGAGAGAGGAGAGAGAGAGGAGAGAGAAAGTTGTAGGAAGGAGAGAGAAAGAAAGAGAAAATATGGTGTTTTTAGAAAAGGAATAGGAATTAAAAGGGGAGGGGTAGAGTTGTAAATATAGGGAAGTAATTTTAGGATGAGGGATGGGTATTTTAGGAATGAGGGATAAGTTAGTTTTATTTAGGGAAGAAAATGAAAGGAAAGGAAAAAGAATGGAAAGAAGTAAGAAAGAAAGAAGGAAAAAAGAAAAAGGAGGGGAGGGGGTTGGCCGGCGGCCCTGGGGCGGTGGCGCGCCGCCGGAGGTGGTGGGGGCGGCGTACGCGCCCTAGGGGAGAGAGGATGGGGTTATGATGGAGTTTGTGTTGTTTGGTTGGTGGAGGTGGTGATGGTGGTTGGTGGTGGTGGTGGTTGTGGTGGTGGTGGTGATGTTTGGTGGTGTTGGGGGTTAGAGGAGGAGGAGGAGATGATGGGGTGGTTGGAGTGGTGTTGAATTGGTGGAGGTGATGGTGAATTTTGGAGGAGAAAGGGTGGTGATGGAGGTGGGTTTGGATGAAATTGGTGGTGGTGGGGGTTGTTGGAGGTTGAAGGAGGTGGTGGAGTGGAGAGGGGTTGTGGGGGAGTGGGTGGCCAGCCTAGGGCGGCCGGCGATGGTGGTGGTGATGGTGGATGTAGCCGTTGGTGGGTTTGTTAAAGAAGATGAAGTTGGAATGAAAATGAAAAAGGAAAAAGAAGATGTTTAAATAGAAAGGGAGAAGGAAATTGGAATGATGGAAAAAGGGGAAATGGAGATGATTAATGGGGATGGAGGGGGGATGGGCTGCAGCAGCAGCCCATCATGCCTATGTTGCTGCTGCTGCAGTGGAGGAGGCGCAGGGTATGGGGGGGGAAAGTCAAAGGGGGAAGAAAGTCAAGGGGGAAGAAAGTCAAAGAAAAAGAAAGAAATTTAGGGAAAGAAAAATAAGAAAAAGAAAATAAAATAGTATAAAAATTTTTATTATTAAATAATTTATTTATTATAATTTCTGGATGTACAAAGTAGGGAATAGAGAAGGAAAAAGTAAGAAAAGAAATCGTCAGTAAAAATATTATTATTTTAATAAGGCGAAATTTGACTGTTTCAGAATGTTCCGAAAAATTCTCAAAATAGCAAATATTATTTTAAGATGTTCGGTGAAATCAAATTTGAGAAATTCAATGTAATTTTTAAATTAAAAATCTTAGAATTTTCCGGCGATACCGGCCGATACCAGAATTGGTGAAATTTTGATAAATTTAGAAAATTTCCAAAAAATGTTTTTAGATGAAAAATGAAATTTTAAGAAGTAATGTGAAAGCCGTTTTAGAACATTCAATCTCGTAAAAATCTGGGATCAGTCAGCGATGCCAACCGACACCGGTTTTGGAAAAATGCAGAAAAATTCTGAAAAATTTTAGAAAATCATGAAAAATCTAAAGTATTAGAAAACAGTGTTTGAAACTGAAATCGGTCAAATCGGACTATCAGAAAGGTCAAATCAGGCTAAATGCTGACATCGGGTTCCCGGTCCGGGTCAGGGCTTACTCCAGGTCTGAGAATCCAGATCCGATACATAATAACTAAGCAATCACAATCCAAAAACACATTGGAGGAAAATTAACAATACGATCGAAAAAATTTTGGGATACGTATCAGGGTACGTATCCCGGGAGCGGGGTGCTACAGCCAGACTGCACACGGTACGGACAGTGGTCGGTTTGATAACCGAACTAAATGTCTCACCATAGTCTAATTCTGGTTGTTGATGAAAATCCTTGGCCACCAGGCAAGCCTTATACCTGTCAACAGAACCATCAGATTTATATTTTAACTTGAAAACCCATTTACAACCAACCAGATTCATGGAAGGGTGGTAGGCACAAGGGACCAGGTTTTATTCTTAAGCAAGACATTCATCTCAGTGTCCATTTTATGGCGCCACTTGGGTCTTTAGAAGCTTGCGTGAACATGTGGTTTCGACAGGAGTGGTGGCCAAGTCAGTCATGAGACGGTAGGCATGGGATACCGGGTGGCTAGCCAGACTTTTGGTGTTCTGGTATTATCCTGTGTTCTGATGACCATATGGTGGGTCTTGGTATGAGGGGGATTGGGAGAGCTGAGGATGAGGGCGAGGAGAAGGACTCATCGGCGGGTGCTGGTGGAGGTGGTGGAGAAGGAGTATGTGATGGAGGTGGTATTGGAGGAGAAGAAGAGTCAATAGTGGGGCCCACATGAGAAGAGGGGATTGGAACAATGGAAGGTAACAGAGGCATGGAGAGGGGGATCAGTGGTGATGCTGGGAGTAGGGGAGAGAGGGAGGGCAGAGGAGAATGGAAAGGAAAGAAAGATTCATCGAATACAACACCCGAGAGATGTAAATACAACCAGAGGGGACATGCAAACATTGATAACCTTTATGCGAAGCCGAGTAACATAAGAAGACACATTGACTGCACCGAAAACTAAACTTATGAGTTTAGTATGGACGCAGATGAGGGTAGCAAGCACAACCAAAAATTCATAAGGAAAGGTAGTCAGGTGCTTTATGAAATAATTTCTGCTAGGGAGATAGATTATGGAGGACGAGGGTGGACATTCTATTGATGAGAAATGAGGCAGTTTGGAAAGCATAAGGCCAGTAATGAAATGGAATATTTGACCGAGCCACAAAAGTAAGGCCGGTCTCGACAAGGTGACGGTGCTTTCTTTCTACGGTGTCGTTTTGGGCACTAGTGTGTAGACAGGATAAGCGATGAGCGATACCCTGAGAAGACAAGTAAGGTTTAAATTTGATGAACTCTCCACCACCATCAGTTTGGAGTGCTTTAATGGAACACCCAAAAAAAATTTTCACATGAATTTTGAACTCAAGAAAAATGGAAAAAAACATCACTTTTATTTATTAAAGGATAAAGCCAAACATACTTACTATAGTGATCTATAAAGCTAATATAATAGCGATGACCACTTACAGCGGACACAGGAGACGAACCCCATAGATCGGAGTGAATAAGCTCTAAAGGAGTAGTAGCAATCATAGAATATGACGAAAAAGGAAGACGGTGACTTTTTTCTTGCTGACAAGGGATGCAGAGAGGGGTACCAACACGGTCAGGAGGAAAGGAAGCTAATGCTGACATAAAACACTAGAGATAACTCTCGTGGACGAATGATCTAGGTGCTCATGCCAGACGGAGGAAGATGCACGCTCACTTAGAAGAGCCTAGGGAGAGGTGGTGAAGTTATGATTCCCCAGGGAGAAGACATACAGATCATCCTTAAGTTATCCTCGCAGTAGAGTTTTCTGAGTGGAGAGGTCCTTGATAAAACAAGAGTTAGGGTGAAATTCAAGAAGGATTTTATTATCAGCAATAATTGACTAACAGACAGAAGATTTTGGTGATATCAGGAACATGTAAAAGGTTTTTCAAAACAAAGGAAGAATAGGAGAACACAATAAAGAAGCACAAGTAGCTCGGATAGGCAAACCTGTCCCGTTACCCATGCGAACTCTGTCGGATCCTTGATCGGAGTGAACTGCCAGATTCGCAATGTCAGTCGGAGTGAACTGCCAGATTCGCAATGTCAGTCGTTAGGTGATGAGTGGCTCCAGAGTCAACATACCAGTTGGGATCGACTGGACTATTCCCATAAGAGTAGAGAAGAGCAGTTGGGCTAGCCGAATCATCATAACGATTATAGCATTGGTTAGCATAATGGCCAAGACGATTGCAGATCTGGCATTGATGTCGGCCACCGGTGGACTGATGTGACGGTAAGAAGGAATGTCCACAACCACGACCGCGCTTCCTGCCTCGGACACGTCCACGACCACGGAAAAAAGATGGAGCTGAATGGTAGCTTGGAGTGCGGGAAACAGTCTGAACCGCAGGAGAAGGGGAGATGAGGGTTGTAGAGTCTGGTGAAGTGATAGCACGCCCACGATAAATCTCCTGAGTAAGCATGAGGCCGATGAGTTCTTCTGACAGTACAGGGTCGACTCGTGTGTTGACGAAGGTGACGAACGAGTCATATTCGAGAGACGGACCACTGAGCAAGGTAGAGACGAGGTCGGAATCGGCAACTGGATTAGCCATTGCCGCCAGATTGTCCACGATGGACTTGACAGACTGGATGTACTCTGACATAGAAGAGGTGCCTATCTTGACGGTGTGTAGCTGATATTTGAGTTGCTGCACTCTAACTCTGGACGGTGACGCAAAGATTTACTCTAGAGAGCACCACACATCACGAGATGTGGTGAGGCCGACGACATGAGCAAAAACAGCTTCAGTGAGAAAGGAGATAAGCCAACATAAGAGCATCCGATCAAGCTTGATCCATCGAATGTATTCTGCATTGATAGTGGGTTGAGCATCCTTCTCGGTAGAAGGAAGGAACCAGACTGGACACGGAGAGGGTCCGTCGACGAGGCCTTCAAGATCGTGGAGCTTGAGAAGATGCAGGAACTGGGAACGCCACAGCAGATAGTTTCCCTTGTTGAGTTTGATATTTAGAAAGTTAGATGTTGGGATTGGGAATAACCATGAATGCAAGTGTTTGGATGGAGATGAGGGAAAATGAGAGAAAATACTTGACAAGGTACAGGAGTTGCTCTGATACCAAGATAAATAAAAAGAAGAAGAAGACTTATTTGTGTAAAGACAAGATACCATTAACTATAGTTCTTGGTTGTATATATATACACATATTGGTCACATGTTTATACTGATTTAGGAGATACAATAGGAAAACATTGACTAAGAGAAAGAATAGGCAAATATTGACCGAGAGAAAGAATGAGAAATACATGGTGCATGAATCCCATGAGTCCCATGTGTTCCTATAATTATGGAGAGATTTTAGAATCTGGTTGATTTCATGAGGGTTGTCTTTCACATGGATCACATGTTTCACATGAATCACGTGTTGTCATTGATATCTCTAACAAGGTAGACCAGTTTTCTTAGAGAAGCGCTCCCCCAGCCTTTTCCGCTCAATTTGTAACGAGATTGATCTTTCCCAAAGTCAAAGAATTTATTTCGCGACGAGTCAATTCATCTTGAGGCTTTTAAACGCATCCAAACTATTTAGGATACAACTACTTTATGAAATAAACATTAGTAAGGAATATCCTATGAATGGGGCTTTCTATTTCCATCCAAACAGAGTTGATTTATATAAATACATTCTAGATTGCTCCTAGAGTCTGTAACGTACTTTCTATCTCTATTTAGGATTAGGATTTTCTCTATAAAAACAAGTATTATATTCCGCTACATAAGTATTTGTTCGAGTCTGATAGTATACTCCATGTAGAGAAATGAAACCAAGAATTATGTTATGATACAAACTTTATGCTCGTAAATAATGATAATAATAAACCAAAATTTCTGAAATAAACATTGTTGCCTCTTGGAGAACAAGGTGATCACTACAATAATATGAAAATTAAAAGGCATTACAATTCACATTGTTTTTTAATAAAAATGACGTCAAAAAATAATTTTTATGTCTGTGTTAAAATAAAGCAACATTAATTGAGGATTTTCATGTTAGTTTTTGAGAAACCGACGTTAAAATCAAAGATTTAGCGTGATACGTGCTTGTTTCATATTTGTGATACGTGCTTGTTTCACGTTTCACATTTGTGATGTATACTTTTTTAATATTTTCATCATCTTTTGATAGATATCCACCACTAGGCGGTGGTGCACGAGTGAGACCAGCTAGGCGACGACGCATGAGGAAGGACGGTCATGCAACATGATGAGGGTTCACATACAATACTACTGATGTGTATATATTTTGAAATTTATATGTGGCTTTTAAATAGATCATTGTATATATATTACTGCGTGAGATGATTGCATATGGATACATATACTGCGTGTGAATGATTTTAGGTCGTGTGTGCCGATTGGATAATTGTTTCAGGACAGACTTCTAGAGGAGATGCTGCTGAAATTTTTAATAAATTGGAATGAATCTCATTTTTGGTGCATATATGTTGAGTTTTGTATTTCTCAGTTGTGCATGTGAGCTGCATGTACTACATATTTTTGGATATGTGTTGTTTGTGAGAGCAGCTCTTTATTTTTGAGAGCAGCAGCTCTTTATTTTTGAGAGTTGCTCTCTGTTTGTGAGCTGCTCTCTACAGTTTGTGAGAGCAGCTCTCTATTTGTGAGAGTTGCTCTTTGTTTGCATTCAATTTTTTTAAAAAAATACATATCTTTAACGCCGGTTCCTGAACCGACGTTACAGGTTCTTTTAAAGTTGGTTCTATTCAAAAACCGCATTAAAAGTAAAGACTATACCGTCGGTTCCTCATTTTTAGTACCAATTCTGAAATGTACCGACTTTAAAAGTCAAGTTTTAACGTCGGTTTTCATAATGAAACCGACATCATTTCTCTTAAATGACGGTAATTTTTAACCGCCGTCATATACTTGAAAATATTTCGACTCCCATGTATAAGTCGGTGTTTTGAACATATGTTTAAAGTCAGTTTTTAACCGTCATTAAACATATTTTCTATATTAGTGAATGGCTCATGCATGGACTGCAATGTCCCTCCATTGTGTATGATGATCAAGTATGCGTGGTTAGGAAAAAAATTATATAAAATCTCTTTTATTTTTTTTTCCTTTTTCAAAACAACACGTTTTGATATGTCTACATATAAAGCGCCATTAACTAAAAGGACGATCAAAAAAGTAAAAGCCTATTTCTTCAACAAAATCTTTTTGAACCTGTTTTAAACAAATTTTTACCTTCATTTTTAACAACTTTTAAAAGAATATTTTTTAATAAAAACTTGAGTTGATTGTTAAAACTAGTCTTTTTTGTCTCTTAATAATTTAGTCACAGATTTTTGCTGGTAAAACTATTTATTCAGCAGGCTAACAACTTTTGAACACAATTTTACCTTTATTTTTAACAACTTTTGAAAAAATATATACTAATAAAAGCTTCAGTTAATTGTCAGAATTACTCTGTTTTGGTAATCTTTTAATAATTTAGTCATAGATTTTTGCTAGTAAAACCATCTAAAATAATAAGCTAACAAGGACACAAAAACTATTTATTATTTGTTAATATTTGATTTCCAAATTTTCCAAAATTCTTTGCATTGATTCTATATGTGATTCCCCTCTGTATTTTATATATAGTCTCGTAGTGATCAAAATTTGACCCTCATCAGGATGAAGACACGTGTCCCTAATACTGTAAACTTTTCCCAAGAAGTCCACATTCCCCGGAGTCCAACTCGAATCCTCCGTCACATTCATTTTCCTAAATGCAGCTTCCGCCACGGTCAGCCTCTGCCACAATCAACTTGTCCAAGGTCGTTCTTTTCCTGAAGGCTCTTTCATCTCGGAGTCACCTTCCGCCACTCCAAGGTCTTTATCTTCTCGAGATCTTTCCCACTCCAAAAGCCTCCAACTCTGCGACTGAGGCTCCAACGACAAATCACCCCTGATCTCCGCGTCAATTACGCATCCTCATTATCTTGTACATTCATAACGTGTAATATCACTCAGCGCGTGCAGCTATGGATAGAGACAGAATTCCCTGCATGCAATCCAACAACCAGCACCAATGATCGCGGCCATTACAATGTGCAAATCGTGTGATAGATTGCTAAATCCCGATCCAAAATGCTAAATCCAATTTCAATCCACGCACATCCCTTATACACTGTAATTCCTGTAACTAGAGAATTATAATGAAGTTTCTCCTCCCCGTAGTTTTTCCCAGTTAAGAGTTTTCACGTAAAATCCTCTATTTCTTTTTATGTTGTGTTTTATTTACGCGCATTTAATATCCATTCTTATTCTCGTTTGTGATGAGGATCGACCATTCAATCATTTGTGGCGGAAAATCACCACCACATGCCTTTAATTACAGGTATTTCTTATAAGTAATGAAAATATTGAAAAGATCTCCAAAAGAAACTTTTTCTCACTTACTCGTTTTGGCTACTTGAAATTAGGATAAATTTGTATGCATTAATTCCTGGAAACCACAAGATAACAGCTTTTATTAGGCTCAAAGATGTTATATACTTTCATTCAAAAAAAAAAAAAAAAACAGTTGTTATATATTTTGGAACTTGTACCCAAATTAAATCTTATTTTACAAAAAAACATTAACCATGCATTACAAATAATATAATTACCACTCTCATTTAATGAAAAATAGAAATTTCTGACTATTTGAAGCATTTCTTAAAATTTCAAGTACATTCCTCGCCATACTTGAAAAAGAGTTATTGATGGCTGAATATCACTCAAAATTTCGAAAAATTGAAGAAAACAACAAGATAAAAATGTGAATTAAGTTATATTTTAAAGATCATCTACAATATTGCCTATTCCAATTTTCTCTAAAAAATTAAAAAAAAACAAAAAGAAAATCTTTGCACTAAGTTTCTGTCTCCCTTCTAAATAGTCTCCAATCTCAATTTTCTGGCATCGCTTGGTCCTCTCACATTCAAATTAGATGGAAACATCCATACCAGAATCTCTAATAAAATTCAAGCATAAATTCTGAATCTCATGCCAAACTAAATTTGCAATTAACGCTTCTCAACTGCATAAACCCCAAATTTAGAACAGAAAAAAAATCATTTTGGATCACAGGAAGCTGAGATCACATATGCCAACTTCCAAAGCTTTTCTATGAATTTACTAAAAATAATTTTCCATGCTGCAACTCACTGTCAATACACATTACAGCCAATACTGCACATAGCTGAAAATCCTCATACTTGTACCCCTCTTCACGATTTACATCCCAGTATCATCTCCCTCATCTCTCAATGGCTGATTCGACTCCACTTCTTGACCCTTGCTCCCCTTGTTGCTGCTTCCTCGTCCTCCTCATCGCTCTCTCCCTCCTCACTTCCATCTTCCTTGTCGCGTTCCTTGTCATTCCTCTATCCCTCAAGCCCAAACTCCCCACATTCTCCATCGACCACCTCAACGTAACAAAACTCTCCCTCTCCAGCTCAAACCGCCACTCCTTCCTCTCCCACCTGGACTCCTCCATCGACGTCTCCCTGAAAATATCCAATGCCAGGAATGTCACATTCATCGTTGACGACATGAGAGTGCAGGTTTTGTATGATGATAGCCTGGTTTCGCTGGGGAAGGGATTGTTGCCGGGGAAGTTTGAGGTGGAGGAGGAGAGTGTGATGCTGGTGGATGCTAAAATTGGGGTGAAGATGAAGGTGATTGATCAGAGGAGGGGTAATTTTGTGGCTGACAGGTTTAAGGCTAAGGACTTGGTTTTGGACATGGGATGGGATTTGAAAGTGGAGGGAGTTTGGGATGGACAGTTGAGAAAGTTTCCTGTCAAGTTGTTGTGCAATGATCTGAACATGACTAGAGTTTTGCATGGGTATAATCCAGAGTGCAGCACACACATATCTCCAAGGTATGCATATGTGCAATTGTTCCATAAAATTTTCGATCAAATTCGATTCGAACGATCATTTAAGCTTGATTGAATAGTTAGTAGTATTCTTTTTGATAAATGAATCAAATATAATAGCTCAACTGTACAATTTCTCCTGCTATCAAACATTCAATATGTGTGCATCATGTAAAACATGAAAATTTGGTTAATTTAACCCACTTATTTGCCACTGATTTCTGAAAACAAAACCCATTTGACCAAAATGTGTTTGACATATGCTAAAAGTT
The DNA here is from genome assembly GCA_038442645.1 of Agave tequilana. Classification (NCBI taxonomy): domain Eukaryota; kingdom Viridiplantae; phylum Streptophyta; class Magnoliopsida; order Asparagales; family Asparagaceae; genus Agave; species Agave tequilana. The sequence goes on from JAVJIF010001225.1 coordinate 24,006, forward strand.
GTGAAAACTACATTTTTTTTTGAAACTTTGTGTGTTTGAAAGAAATCCAGCTTCAAACTTTTTTCCTTATTTTTTAAATCTTTGCAGGATATTATGGCAACAATAACAAACATTATTCATGATACTATGGAAGCAACAAGCAAATTCCTCACAAGAGAGACTTTCAAAGTGGCCTGCTTCAGGATTGAAGCAGTGCAAGTTTGAGGACAGTTGCCATCTGCAAAGAAACTTGTGTTCATGTGATGAGGGAAAAAAGAAAAGAAAGAAAATGTTGCTGAATTACTCTCTATGAATCCTTGATACATGAATTCGCTGTTGTTGGTACAATTGAGTTTGCAACAAATTTAAGAACATGAAACATCAATCCATACAAAAGAAAAAGGGAAAAAAAATTATGTACAACATGAGTGACAATATGTTGATGTGGTATAAAAGCAAGATGCGAAAATTTTAAGAATCAGATATGCCAGAAATGAAAGTCGATGGAGGATTCATGAACTAATCTCAAATTATGAGAATGAATCCTGCTGGTGGTTGCCACAAAATGGCCCTATATTCAGCAAAAGACACTGATACTGTCAATACAGCATGTTAGAAGAAAGACGGCGAGATTGTATATCAAAGTTTTATGAAGGGATGTTATACTACCGACTATTGCAATAAGGATAACAAAGGGAAATCGGTCTAAAATTCAAATGCAATCATGATACGAGCAGGCATTACTAACAATATTTCCTGAAATAACTGATCCTACTGAAATTTGAATGAAGGAAGTCTAGAGAATGCAGAGTCCTACTCCAACCATGTATGTAATGTACAAGCAATAAGCAACTCGCTATACAATAAACCAAACTGTTTTTGCGAAGAACTCATAGATACCAAATCAAACAGGCGGCAGAAGTATTCTCATATATCAAACCATGCACATGAAAAACCGATTCTAAAAGCTTTCTCCTCAGTAGTATTGCAACAGTAGTATTGCAACGTAATTGGAACTTCAATCTTGAAATTTATATCCTCATAAATTCCAATACAATTTCAGACTATGTAACAAGAAAGTAGCACATATCAACCCACAAGATCAGAAGGGATATAATATAATTCTGTTTTGCTTCAAGGAGCATAGACAAAGCTTTTCTACTGGAACCAGATGCAACTAGATGTAATCCTTTGAATACAAATGGATTTTTTTATAACTTCTAAAGATTACAGTGTATATCAGAGTAATTGATTAGCGAAGGTTTATAGGATAACTGACCTGTTCTACCTTTTATGGAAGTCCGACTGTCTGGTACAGTGATATTCGCTAAAAAATCAATCATCTGCATACAACAATTGTGAGATACATTGCCAACTTGAATTACTAATAATAAAGCAATGATTCCAAACTGAAAACTACTGATCTAAAAATAATCATCAAATTGTTTTGCATCAATTAAGTATCCATAAGCTTTGCCTAAAACCAATAATACAATTGAAATCATTGATCTAATCATGTGAGACAAATGCGAAACTGTTAGAACTTACACTCATGAATGCAACCCTATCAAATTCTGCACAAATAAATAAAATCACTAACTGAAATCAGATCCATGTAAAACAACATTTGGCCCCTTCGTGCTTTCATGGTGTTTGCACATTGGAGTCCTTAGATTTCTCCTCTGAGGATGGCCGGGTCTCTGAGTCAGACAGCCGAACCTCCTCGATCATCCTAATTACTTCCTGGATTTTGGGTCGCTGATCAGGAGATTTAGCAACACAAGCCATTGCAATCTGAAGCATCTGGACCATCTCTTCCTCAATATTCTGATACCTCATCAGCTCCACATCAAAAACTTCAGCTGTCCACTCCTCTCGGACAACAGAATGGACCCATCTTGGTAGATCCACAACATCATCACGCCCTGGAGATTGCAGCGGAGCTTTACCTGTTAGCATTTCAAGTAGTAGGACGCCAAAACTATAGATATCGGATTTCTGAGTGAATTTTCGGGTTTCAATAGTTTCCGGTGCTCGATAGCCCACCACGATCCTTGAGGGAGTGGCAGGGGAGGTCATGATTGCTGCCAGGCCAAAGTCAGAGACGCAAGCATCAAGATCTTGCGTGAGGAGAACATTATTAGACTTGATGTTGCCATGTGCGAACTTCCCACCACCTTCTGCATGAATATGTTCTATGCCGTGTGCAGCCGCCAGCGAGATTTTTACTCTTGATTCCCAATTTAATGGAGTCTTTTCAGCTGCTCGGCTTCCTGTTGAAGGGAGACAATACAGAATTAATTCATAATGGTAGACAAGAGAGAAAAGTAGGCATGTAAAAACATGATTAGTGACATTTTCCAGAGAAATAAAAGATTCAGTAAGTAGAAATTTTAGCTTGTAAATTGGTCTACACGGCCCTAGTTTAGTATACACACTTATAGATAACCCAGATTCTACACCATAGTGGACGCAATGCTTCATACATAGGTAGGCACACATAAAGAGTCTCTTTTACGTTCCAAATAATACATAGAAGGGTTGGATTGTGGGCACATATTTATTCTCATCTACGAGGACGCAGATTTCTGAACCCTTGAAAAATATGTTACATAAAAGTCGAACTGCTAGCAAAGGAGACATTCACAGGCAGGCTCAGAGCAGATTCCCCAGCTCAGTGGGCATTGTGGACACTGACGTCCCGATGATGGAGAACGGTTTGACGACGACCATTCCAACCCAAAACAACAACAACAACAAAAAAACCCACCCCACCCACACGCCAGCACGCGCGCGCGCGCACACACATACCCCTTAATGCTCAGGCTTCCTTGGCATAGGGGAGAGCTCCTATTTTATTTTTTCTCACCTTTGTGTGTGTGTGTGTGTGTGTGTGTGTGTGTGAGAGAGAGAGAGAGAGAGAGAGAGAGAGAGAGAGAGAGAGAGAGACCTGAATTGTATTTTCGTTTTGTTGTTTTGCTTTGACTGCCCCACTCCCTTCACTCAAGTGGTGGTACAGTCCTGTTTTCTTTGTACTGCTCTTATGTTTCATTAAAAGCTTTTTAATGGAACGCGGGGGAACCTTTATCCTCTGTTATTTCTCAAAAAAAAAAAAAAAAGTTGGGTCATAAAAAATTTGCTATACCACATATTTAACTCAGACTGGTGTTCCATAGCAGATCCATTTTGATGCCAAAAGCTTGGCTGATTGGCTGATACTAATAATCATTAAGGGGTAAACCAAATTACAAATCTTGTTTTGATGTAAATCTCACTCAAGGGCTCTGAATTAAAGCGCTCATTACATTGACATTAGGCTACTTCTACAGTGCGGCAGTTTTGCAAATCAACACTATAGGAACAACACATTTTTACCAATCTTCTAGACACAATATTGCTGCATGATGGTTATAACCAACAAGATACTGTATCATAAGACCTAAGAATAAAACTCCTCATCCTTACTTCTAGGGGTATAGCTATAGTCTTTGGTTTGGGGCATGTCTTAAATTATCATATTGACACTGGTCATGGAAGAACACATCAATACTCACTAACAAATATAAGCATTGATAATTTGAGTCATCATTGACTTGATTTACTATCTATTAAGTTAGATCTGCTTGAAATGGCACAAGATCAGGTTTACTACCATCTAAATCACAGATATGCTGAATGTTAAGTGGCTTTGGTTTTGCTTCCTGAGATTAACATCAATTAATGAACTAGAACTAATAAATTAAACTGATAGTACTAAAGAATACGAAAGAGCAAAAATATAATTACTCTGTTCTACTTGTGGAATAGAACTTTTTGGAAACAAAACCGAGCAAATTTCAAAATTGCTTGCATTGACGAATCAGCAAGTATTAACATCATATTGAATTTTAAAAAACCATGAAGTTTTCCTTCTACCATTAGGTGCCATTTTGGAAAAACTCATATCTTGCACATCACAGTCAAGCCAACACTGTGTGTGTGGCTGCGCTGTAGTGAATAGTGCAGGCTAGTAAAAAGCATAACCTCATTTCCATATCTTTCTGTGGAAGAGATTGGAGTTTACATTATCCAGACTTGAGTCCTAAAGCAATCAGGAGCTGAACACATTTGGTGCTCCAATGTAGAATGGAACTTTGAACAGGTTAGACGTTCAAATAAAGGGGTCCCAGAATAATTTACAGAATTGCCTGTTAGTATTTGTGACAAAAAACTCATGTAAGAGTTGGACTTAAATTGCAATTTAAAGTCACCTCTGGTGTCAGTATGAATACCTTGGAGGATAGCCTGCTAGCTTTGATTACCCTAACACTATGATCTTAAATAAAGTAAGGCTTTAGATTAACTTTAAGTCTATCCCTGACAGTATGGATACACTGGACATTAAAACAAGAGACTCTAATAGTGTTGTGACTGAAACATTGTGCCATTCAGTGATTTAATAAGTGAGAACAGGTATACATAGAATAAAATCATTCGCTGTTACAATTTTAACATTCCCCATTTAAGGTTTTTATGAGAGATAATATTCACCATTTTGGTCTACTGTGATAATTAAACATAATGGAAGGTGAGAGCAGTGGCATAAAAGCATTTACCTTTCCGTATATGGATATCAATTAAGTCACTTTGAGAAGAATACAATATTCAACTGCTAAGTAGTGAAAATGAAACAAGATAAACAAAACAAAAGAGAGGAGTAGATAAAATACCATGAAGAAGGGTTGAGAAATTGCCAGCAGGCATGTAATCATAAACAAGAAGCTTCTCATCCTTGGAGTAGTAATAAGCACGGAGAGGCACAACATTTGGATGCTGCCCAACTCTTCCTATTATCTCCATCTGTTGCTCAAACTCTTTCTTCCCCACCACCACTTCTTTCAACCTCTTTACCACCACCGTGGTGCCATCCTCAAGTACAGCCTTATATGTTGTTCCATAACTCCCTTTCCCAAGTACTTCAGCAGAAGCTCTCAGTAGATCCTCCAAGTCAAAGTTATAAGCACATCCCTCGAAGAAAACCAGCTTGTTCTTCTCCGCTTCTTGAACCCCACTACTGTATTCCTCCTTCGGCTGCTTTTCACTCCGTCCCCCTGCGACAGCTTTCCCTTTCGATGCTCCGCCATTTTCCCTATCTCTTCTCCTCTTCAAAATGCATACCAGGAGTATGATAACCAGAAGGAGCAGAAGTGCCAATATCCCAGCAGCAATTGCAATTATGACTCCCAAGCTTAATCTCTTCCAGAAACTTTGCTTGTGTCTTCGGGGAAGAGGAGGAGGAGATACTGGTGGAAGTGAAGGAGGGACTCCAGGGCATTGTGCTAGAGGAAGCCCACATAGGAGAGGATTCCCCAAGAAGGAGTCTCTCGGAAAATTTTGGAGAGAAGGTGGTATGGGGCCAGTAAGGTTATTGTAACTCAAATTCAGATGTCTCAGTCTTGGGAGTTTGAGGTCAGGGATCGTTCCCGAGAGAGAATTATTTTGGAGATACAATGCAGTTAGTCGAGTGAGATTTTGAACTGCTCGAGGAATTACTCCAGTAAAGGAGTTGTATGAGAGGTCAAAGAAGGTGATGCTGGAAGAGAGTGAAGTGGGTATTTCTCCAGACAAATTATTGTGCTGAAGGAAGAGAGAATGCAATACAGGGATTGAAGGAACATCAGGAGGAAGATTTACGTTGAGACGGTTAGATCGGAGACTAAGTACTTGAAGGGCATCAAGTTTCCCAAGTGTATTTAAAGGGATTGGCCCGAGGAGGCCAACCGCTGGTAGCCGGAGAGTAATGACACGGGTTTGGTCCGAATTACATCTTACCCCAACCCAAGAAGAGCATACTGGGGTGTTAGAGCTCCAGTTTAGTTTCCGGCCATGAGGAACTTCAGCAGCAAAGGTAAGGAGAACTTGCTTGTCAGAATTTAAGTCAGAAGCAGCAGGAGTGGAGATGGAGAGTAGAAGGAAAAGTAAAGGAACCAAAACAAAGAGCTTAGAAGGATCCATGGCTAACTCACAGGAAGAGTGTCAGGGACACGGGAAAAAAAAACCTCCCAGTGTGATGTCAACATTGATTCTTCTCCTGTAACGATGTTGGAAGAAAAGGGACTTCAGTAACAAGAAAAATTTTAACTCGTGCTGTGCTTTTACATAAACATGAGAGAGAGAAATAAGTGTTTGCCAAGACAAAATAATAATGAAATAAAAAAAAGCAACAGGATCCACATTATCGCTTTCCAAGTGAAAGGGATTCTATCACTATGACAAAGGAACAGGTTATCTAAAGAGAAGAAAGCATCTTTCACTAGTAAAGAAACCAGTCAGTAGATACCATCCATAAGTTGCTTCCTCCTTTAGTCCTAGAGGTAGGAAGGCCACAAGAGCTAAATGATCATATGAAAACTTAAGATGCAGAAAACACTTGCTTGGCAAGAAGACATTTGGGGAAGACAAAGTACTTCTTGATAATTGCTAGGGAGGGCCATTTTTAGTCATTCCTGCTTAAATGCAAATTATATTTTTTGGGAACTTAAATAGATGGAAGAATTTGATAGGCAAAGAGCACGTGTTCTCTACTGATGACAACAACCTACTAAACTTGTTGAACAGAATTTTCCTTGTTACATTTTTTTTCTTCTACTTACCTAACAAGTTAGTAGGTTGTTTGGCAGCCCTAAACACACAAAAGTCAATTGGCTGACTATGGAAGAATGCAAATGTAGGTTATTCACAAAGAACACACCATTCTTCCTTATTTAAGCTCACCTTATAAAAGAAACTTGTGGAGATTGAAAAAGTTCTGAGCAAAGAAAAGAGGCAGAAGGCATCAATAAAACTTTTCACAAAGGAGAAGGGCCCAATAAATTTTTGCCAATCTTCTACTGTAATGAAGAAGCATGATAGAAATAAGGGTTATTCACACAAGAAAGGCCAACCTTTCCTTGATGAGTGGAACAAAAAACAAGACTTGAGATGCTCAAGGCCTACTGCTAATCAAGAAACTTATCAACCCAAAAGGCCTGAACAATTGAAAAGAAAAGCAAATGCACTACAAAAACAAAACTTTCCAAAAAGCAGAAGGCATATATATCAATAAAATTCACATACCAGTTATTAAGCCGAGCATTCTCTATGAAAATGAAGCGGCATTTTTAGTTTTGTATGTGTTATACGCAGTGATTACCAAAAAGATGAGGACTAAATCCCCGAAAAAGCCAGAACAAAGCAAAAGCAAAAGGACTTAATCATCTTTTCCAAAAAGTCATGGAGCAGAACAAAAGGGAATGGACTCTATTTACTTCACTAAAGAAATGGGCCTGGGGTAACATGCGCCAGCCTGGCCCATGTTAGCCCGACCCCATTAAAAGCACATAAATTTAACCCACTACCAGTAATCAATTACAAAAACAACAGAAAATTAAAATCAAAGTTCAAATCTCAAACCCTAAATCTCACCTGATTCAGAGAAGAAATAGCCCCAAACTCTCCACTGAAGCCCTCAAAGTTCTCACAGACCTGCAAATTTCAACGATTTTATGTTAATGTGAATACAGAAGGAGCTACATTCTGTAAAAAAGGAGAAAAAATAAAACCCAGAAGCGAAAATTCAAGCCTTTGACATTTCTGTCACTTGGAAGCTCAAATTGAGCTTAAAAATACGAACTTTGGCCAAATTACGACAACAAAATGCCAAAGTTGCCCCAAAAAAAAAAAAAAAAATCCCAAGTGGAATCAGAGACGTGAGTTCAGAGAAACTAGTCGACGTACTTGTTCCCTAAATCTGAGATTAGAAGCTCGAACTGTTCCATTGACGAAAGTATCTCAACGGAGGTGGGAGAAAGGTGCGAACTTTGAAGCTTCAGATCCGCCATTGCAGAAGAGCTCGATGGGTGGATTTAATTAAGAAATTTAAAGGCATTCCTCAAAGTGTCCGCCATTGGGTGCTTTGTGCTGGAAGCTAAGCTTAGCGGGTCGGATCTTGATGAGGAGAATCAAAACCGCATTCGTTTTTGGGGGGATGCCGAAGCTGAGCTTTGGTTTTCTCAGTCGAGAGATCGAGAGAGAGAGAGAGAGAGATGGGCACTAAAAAGGGACCCGGGTTTTAGCCGGTTATTACGGTTTTGTCCTCCCAATTGCTGGCGACAGTTAATTGGAGTCACGCACCTCGCACGCGCGGTGTCAGAGGATTGTGGGTTCGCGCTTTTGAGGTCAACCAGGGCCGTCGGATCAAGCAGTTAAAGGATTGGCGTGGGACCCGCTGGCGCGACAACTTCAGTAGCCTGACAGGTGGGCCCACATGTGTAAAAGTGGATGATAAATTGATTGGATATCCTAACTACACCAACAGTTCAAAATGAAACGGAACTTATTTTTCTTCTTAAAAATATATATATACTCACAGCACAGGCGCAAACCATAAAATCCCATTCCCCAAAAAAAAAATGCCACTCAAATTATTTCACTATCCATCAAATTATTTCACTATCTAAATTGGGTTCGGTTCATGTGTGTAAGCCACACACACATACAATAAGAGGGCCAATTCGGTGTTGACACGTGAACTGGTCCTCTTATAATATGTTATGTGTGTGGGCCTCACATACATATTATAAGGGATTATAAGAGGACCAGTCCACGTGTCAACGTCGGATTGACCCTCTTATTGTATGTGTGTGTGGCTCACACACGTGAACCGAACCCATCCAAATTACTGCAACTTAATAAAATATTCAATACATTAATTCATTTTCTACAGTCTAACTTCATTAAACATATCGTTGTTGTTATTGTGTGACAATACTCTTATCTGTTTTCATTTTCTTGTTATCGTGATTAAGATCTTAATGCACATGCTGAAAGCAAATACGGTAAAACTTTTTCTTTTTCATTTTTGTTTTGCTAGTTAAAAAGAGAAGGAAAAGAAAAAACTATAATCTATAAAAATAGACGCCCGTGAAGGTAATCGTAGATAATCGAACCAGCGCACATATTCAAAACAAATAGAACTTATACGTACCTTTCGGGAAAACTATCTTGACAACACTTCATTAGCCTATTGTAGTGGTCAGAATTATAACCTCTGCGAGATCGTGACACCTGGCAAATCTCACAGTTCATAAAAGTTCCAGATTAAATCTCATCCAACTGATCTTACCCGACCACCGGGCTAACATGACGGTTACAACAACTCAGCACGTGATGGGCGATAACTGTGAATCTAAAGCCGTTATCCTCGCTAACCATCGCGATCCTGTACCAATTGCAGCTGGGGTGTTACGTGCAGTTAGGATCGTGGGTTGATCCATAGGCAAAGATCTCGGACACTATGACTTAGCTTGTGAACTCTAAGCTATAAAATCTGATCTCTTCCTCTTTTGCAAAGGATCGAACTCTAGAGAATTAAATATTGTAATAAAGTGTTGAGTGTTGGGAAAACAAAGAATTTTAAGTGAATCTTTGAGCTGAACTAAGGCTAGATCTATTGATAGAATCAACCGGATAATGATTAGAGTGTGTTCTCCTTCCATTGGGGATTAACGTGGTATATTTACATGTTCAATTCTATTATCGAATGAATGAGATATTCAAGTCAAAAGTTAGCCTAATTTAATAGCTAAAGGAGACTACTAAAGGTAGTTAAAACATTTAAACTCATATTGGATATGGTGTGAAAAGTTAAAGTGTTTAAATATGGAAAAATGAAAATAAAAGGTGTGCTCTTTGGGTACTTGGTGTTTTCGCGCGTGTTTGAGGGGAAACCATGCCCAAACGCGTGCGCTGCCCGGCGCCAGAGCCAGAGCTCGGGCCCGTGTCCAGGTCTGGGTACGGGTGCAAACCCGGTCCACTTTTTTTGACCGGGCCACACGGGTACAAAAGGGTCGCGGATCTTGGATGCACAATTCAACAAATTTTGGAATATAAACAGAATTGTTGCCGGAATCTGTGTCTTCTTAAGACAGAAATTATTCTCTCTCTCCTCTTTTCCTTACAGTGGATAATCCTCTATATCAAAACAAATATTCTCTCTGAAATTTATCTTCATCCAGCTACTTTAAATTCTAACTAGTGAAGGTACTAATTAACTACGGTTCGACTGTACGGTAATTAGGTAATGCTATCTAAATATCGTGAAGGTGTGTTGTATCTTAGGAGACCAGCGTCAAGTAACCTGTTAGCATTGTAGCAGGAGACGTAATTGTCTTAAGGAGACTCGCAATATGCGTACCTCACTTCATTTACTGTACAATTGAACTAACGTTCTTTTTATAGGGTTTATGTTGTATGTTCATGAATATTACTGTATATTGAGACTGATTAATACCACTCTAATTGGTGTTTAACAAAGAAAGATAATTGAAAGATGGTTATGTAATTAAGGAACGTTATATTGAACGAAAAACCTCACCTGATATTCACCAACCTGGCAAATTAGATCGGTGACATTGATTAGCTGTCATATCTAACATTGAGAACTACTTACAATCTCTCTGATTTAGTGGAATCTCTCTCGTTGTTCCATGATTTTTCCCTCCTTGAGTTTTTTACGTAATACTCTAGTGTTTGCGTTTGATTTGTATTCTCATTTTACAATTTAAGTGTAGATAAATTCTCTAAGAATTTACCTCACACCTATATTGATATCCTCAACGAATAAAAGAACCCTTGTTGTTGAGAAACGAATTAATGAGAAGAAAGAATACAGATCAAGTACACTTATCAAAGACATCAGAATTTTACATGAAAATTCAAATCAGAAAAAACCACGAAGCCACACGCAAATTCATTGTATTATCAGAGAGATTACATCACAAGAAGCGAGAACCTCACAGCCGCTAAAAAATACCCCAGAGAGGGAGGCTCCCCTGCCCTCTTCCAACCCCCACGACGACTTGACCGTGAGGTCGATCCGCGTAAATGACTCTTTATAGGATGACAAATCGCCAAGACAATAATTAGACTCGACAACTTAACACTTATAGCTTATATTCTAATGGTGTGAGAAGTCAACACATTTGTGTACATTGTATATTTAGATAGAACGAAAAGTTCTAGCCCTAATTGATGTCCTGACTCTAAATGATATACATGCATGTAACTCAAACTAACGGATATAATTTGTACTTTTAATTCTTATCAAGTGGCCACATATGAAAATGTATAATCATGTGTAAAGATAAGCTCCAAAACTCGTGGGATTCACGAGAGGGTCATAAACTGTAGCACCTTGACCACATGAAAAAGCCTTGTTAATAACGTTATAATTCCAAAGCTAGCTCGCAAGTTTTACAGAGCTTAAGCCTTGTGAATTTCAAATTAGACTTTCATACGTACTTATAACTTCTAAAGTTTAAATTCTTATAACATTTTCATGTTTAAATTTTCCCTCAAAACAAAGTCTACATGTTTAAATATGAACAATTTGGGGCTAATGAAGAACTAAAGAGGGGGAGAGAGATAAATGGACTCCTTAGAGTAACTGGTGTCTTACGTCTGCATGCATTAACCCTTTAGGACCTGTTTGGATTTGAAGTTTTTCAACCAATAGTTTACCTCAAGTTACAGTTATAGATTTGTTAATCTTTTTTGAGAAAAAGACCCCCCTGCGTTTCATTAATAAGTACTTAATGACACAGTTCCCAAGATTGGAGGGAACAAAGATGTAAAAATACAAAATTACTCCACCCATAAAAATTTTAAAAAAAAAAATCCTAGAGGGGCCACCTTATTTCTAGGCGTCTTGACGACATACCCACTTTTCATTCAGGTGCCAGCGCGACCTAAATAGCGATGCTGAGCTCAGCCCAATCCGATCTGTCGAAAACTCTTCTGACGCAAATCGCCCACCTCACTCTTCTAACTCTCCCAGAAGTTGACTTCTTCGCTCACTCTAAAGATTTGTTAATCTTTAATATTAGTTTTTTTTTAACTGTAATTTACTAATTTTATCTTTTATTTGAACATAAAATGCAGTTGATCAAAATCTATTCTCTCTCTTTCATAATTTGAAGTTACGAAAAATCTACTCTATAATTGAATTTTTCTGCAATTAATTAGCCTAATTTAAGAGGTAATTAAGAACAATTTATTAAACTACAAATAATAGCCAAATAGACATCAATTTACATTGTTACAGTAAAAAAAAGCACTTACTATGAAAAACTACAGTTCAGAAAACTTGACTCCAAAACCAAACTACAGTAAAGTGTGAAAACTTGAAAGGTTCAGCATCTCATCTTCCCAAAATTTAGCTGGGTATGATGATGATGGCATTTTGTCCCATCCAATTAATTCCCCAACAACTGCATTTTGATTATTCACCACCTGCTCCCATTTACTGAACCATAAAAACAGTGGCATCCATTTGTTGCTAGCTAGATTACAACCACCATGGCCAGAAGAAAGGCCAGATCTCTTTATAGCTGACAGTTCAAAGTGTTGCCACCTTGCTCCAAGTTTCAGTACTATTTCTCATCTGCTGCCATTTAAAAACTCCCCTTTCAACCACTCTGCCCCCTAATTATATATTGTGGAGCCTTGGCAAATGGAAATGAGAGGCAGAAATTAATTCCATCATTAACATTGTTGGCCAAATGGATACAATGTGGGGGCAAGAAATTATGTAGCTAGCAAACACACACCACATGGTTTTCCATCACAGTTGTGTGTTTTCTGCACATAAATAGGTCATATCTATTTGTGTCTTGCTTAAATTGTAATTAATATTTTGAGTGAAGAATCAGCAATATGTTTAATTTGTTATTTTGATATGTTCAAAAGATAATTAGCAATTTTGGACTGCAAAATGAAAACATTCCTAATTTTTGTTTTTCTTGTTGTTTCACCCTTTTTTTTTTCCTCCCTTTGTTATAGAACATGAATCACTGAATCAATATTTTAGTAGCTTAATACATAAAATATACAAGGTATCATGTGGTTCCAGGTTTACATTCTCAACTAAACAAGTTAATTGTTCCATTTTATTCTCTGGATCTCCATGACATTTTGATCTTAAATGACACTGTAATGATGTAAGATTGTAGCTGTGATGACTGTTATTGGGTCCATTTGTTGCAGTTTAATACTGTACAGCAGCAGCACCAGCAGCAGCAGTCATGTGACCTAAATTCTTTTGATTTGTGACAGAATGTAACTTCTATTTTAATAATACACTGTTAAGTTATACAATTGAGGATAATGCATGGTTGTTGTCTTCAAATGTACCTTTTCCTTTTTCAACATGAATTTTATGTTATCCAAGAAAAAATGAGGGAAAAAAAGAAGAAGAAGATGTATACATAGTATTCAGTCTACTTCTGCACTATTTTTAGTGTACTACTCAAGAATTATACATACTCTCATGTATTGCACACATAATTATGTATTAAACCGGCGCCACGAACAATTTCCAATAATATTTGCATCAAGTGGAGTCTGTAAGATTCTTTCTTTTATTATATGTTTTCTTCGCAAGAAGTTTGTCGGGATTTAAACCTTCGACTCCCTAATACTCACTCCATTCTTTTATCAGCGAGTCAGACCTCACAAGCAACTTGTAAGCAATCACAACATTATATTAATATTAGAATGATACATGTATCCTTTAACCATGTGCTTCATTAGCTAATCAAATCTGGCACTGCCTAAATACTATGCAATCACTAAAAAAACAAAGTTTGGTCTAATTCCATCCAATGCAGGAGATATTTAATTCTTGCACAGCTGGATACAGTACACTGGAATAATAAAATAAAAAAAAAAACTATACTATTTTATGGGATGATCTAAGATTAATGATGCATGTTTCTAGGGGAACAAATGGCAATTGTGGAGCAACAACCAGCTTATTTGAACTAATCCATTTGTGTGACAAAACTATTTTCACGCTAAATTTTGTATTCTATCCTCGAGAGAGAAAGTCACATTCGAAATATTTGAAATTTTATTGTATTACACTTGTATACTTTTGGATAAACTGTAACAAATTCTACTGCATTATCAATTTTGCCAAAAACCCTTCTTGTTCTATTGAAACGAGAAGAAAATGATCTTGCTTTATTGAATTCCACCAGAAAATACTTCTCTGCTTTTATGAAAATTGCAAGTGTCTACGAAATCTAAAACATAATATATGGAGGTTATTATACCTTAGCACGACTGTTTTCTACGTCAAATCTACTAAGGAGTTGTTTGTTTCATCGTAAAAGGCGTAAAAGTCCGTAATTCGTAAATGACTTACAACCCAATTACAACTACGGCGTTTGTTTAGACCGTAATTCGTAAAAGATTTACGCAGCTCAACTACCACTCACTTGCAACTCAATTACCACTCGCTTACAGCCTAGTTACAGTTAATTTTGTGGTCATCCAAATTTGTATTATTTTCTTATGTTAATATTAAATTTTTTTAATATTTAGCATTTTTAATATTTATTTACAATATTAAAACTTTTTAAATCACCAAATAGTTAATTTTGTGGTCAACTTTTTCACTTACGACTTACACATTACGACAACCAAAACTATAAAATACAATACACTTTCTCACTTAGAACTTTATATTACCAACCAAACACCGTAAAACTTACGTGCATGTAACTCATTTACAACTGTAAAAGACTTTATCAATTACGACGAATGACGGCCAATTACGACAACCAAACAGACCCTAAAATGAATAGACTTTTAGGCAAATCGTGTGATAAATAAAGACATTTTCTAATTCAAAAAAAAAAGGAGGAAAAGTTTTTTACCATTCCAATAGAAATAGGAGAAATATTGCAAACTATTTATAATACAAAGAGTTTCCTGTGATTCTATCCTACATATGCTTTCAACAAAGATGGTAACAAGTTTGTTGTTTCTCGGAATTAAATCAAGAACTTCCTTCCCTAAGACCAGTGACCTGATGCACGAACTATTGCAGGCTTGCAGCTCAAAGTGGTCGTATGGTTAAAATAATTATCAATCCTTTAGGTCACCCTCAGTGATTTAAGAAATGAGATGTCTCAGGTTCAAGATCGAGCTGTAGCCTGTATTTCCAAAAATAATTATCAAATCCTTCACAATGACTCAAGCTACAGCAATTTGAGTTGAATTCCCGATGACTCAGTTTACATGTAGTCTCAGATTAGAAATTAAATCTAAGTTTAATAATTAGATGTATTGCTCAAAGTTTCAGTAAATTAAATTTGTTAGTGAGCTTGAGGCTGGGCAAATGGGCACCTGCTTGCATGTCACTAAAATTTGAATTATATTTTAATTAAATCTGGGACTTTGGTGATGAATTGCTTGCACGGCGCTGTTCCTCCTTCCAAATTAATTAATTATACAAATGAGAATATATATATATATATTTATCGTAGTTCTGTCCAAAATTTTAAATAAAATAAGGTCTTTCTCATATGTATCTTTCAAAATTTTCAGATTTTCAAATTTACCCCTCAAATTTTCATAATATCTTTATTACCCTCAAGTCTTTAAAAAAATCAGAATTACTCTCACCGTCAGTTTAAAAGAATCTAAAAAGAATATTCTTCAAATTTCTATTATAAAATATGAAATATCAACGGTATGCAGCCAACCACATCTACACACACCCACACTCCTTCTCCGCCACATCTCCGCTTCAGCCTCAATTGCCTCTGCCGCCACCTCCTCCTTCCAGTTGGGGACTTTAGTGAAGAGAGAAGGAGAGAGAAGGGGAGAGAGACATCAGGATTTAAAACAAAATAGAGAGAAAGATTGGGGGTAGAGGGATAATTTTGCCCACTGTTAGAGTAATTTTAAAAGTTTTTAAAGATTCAAGGAGTAAAAAAGATATTGTGAAGATTTGAGAAATAAATTTGAAATACAGAAAATACTGGGGATACGTACGAGAAAGTCTCTAAAATTAAAGGATGCAACGCTTGATTTATGACACATGTTCCCAGCACTCGAGGGCGTTTTGATTGCTCTTTTGGTCAAACCTTTTGCATGTGGCATCACAAATCTTGAGTGGGACCTACTTGGCGGTGGTGTCAGTAAGAGTGAATAAATACTTTGGTCCCAATTTCAAGTCTCTTAATTGGGTGTGTGGGGGGGCGGGGGGGGGGGGGGGGGGGGGGGGGGGGGGGGGGGGGGCGGGGGGCGGCGGGGGGGAGGTGTGACCGCACTTAAGTGACGCTCACAAGCCGACTACATTGGATTCTGGAAACGCAAGAGGAAGATAAAATTGCTGCCGTCAATGGTTGCTTGGTTTTTGACTGGATCGTCAGTGGCTCACGGCTTATGGCCTAAAAGATGCGGGTTTTGGTTCCCGTTGGAGGCTGAGAAACTCGGGAAGAAAACTCTAAAATGCAAGTCCTCAAAAAGGATTCTTTGTTATAAATATATTGTCTGCCCACCTACAAACAGAGTAGAAGTTACTGTGTGTGTGATGACGCAAGCATACAAATAGTGACTGCATAATAATCTAAAGTTTTTCTATAAATACGCTATTTCTGATTCAGTTCAATGTACACTTCAGAAATTAATAAGAATTCCTCCTTCTACTCTCTCTAAAATTGTCTCAGTTTTATAATTTCTCCGGTTTTACAACACGTTATCAGCACGATTGGTCTAGTTTGTCACCAGTCTCTACCTCTATCATCTCAGTAAATTTTTTTATCACAAGCCTCTACCTCTATTAACTTAAGGTAAAAGTCCTGTCACGAGCCTCTACTTTCATTAGATCAAGGAAAAATCTTATCACAAGTCTCAGCCTCTAGCTCTACTATTTTAAGATAAAAATCGCAAGCTATTCTACTTGTAATACTCGTATAACACCACTGCTATATATAAAAAGAGGCTCTGCCACCTATTTATAGTTATGTGATGTGATTACGAAAAGCTAAATTATTATACTAATTATATTTATATACCACCACTACTATATATGAAAAGGATGCTTTGTCCTATTATAGTAAAGTGATATGATTATGACAAGCTAATAATATTTCTTGTTATTATTTTTACTAGCCTCTCGATTGATGCTTGCGCGGAATAAACCCCCGAACTACTAATATTATATATTTCATTACTCTGCTATTTATATCTTTATAATTACCTACTGAAATATTTACCGAGTAGCGTAGTGTGCAATATTTATTTCAATATTTATTACTTCATTAATTATGTCTGCAAAACACCCACCAAGTAAAGTGGCGTGCCTATATTATATCTCATAAATATATAGTACAATGCATTTATTTTACCATCTTCTTAATTATAACATTTAATTGTATTAAATCCAAATTGATTTTCTCTCTCCTCTAACGGCTATATAACCGCAATAAACGGCTAGTTTTTAATCTATAAATTGGTGAATTTTAAACCACATAACTCACTTCTCAATCTCCTTTCATTCTCAATTTTCTTCATCATCTCCAAAAGCTTTTTAATTTAAACGCAAAATGCTTAGTCCATTTTTTGAAGTTTATTATTGTTGTTATCATCATCAGTATTATTATCCTTTTTATTGGAGATATGTCTCCAAGTGATTTTCATCTGAATCTTTTACTTTTAATGTTTATTTTTCTCCTTTTATTTATCTCTGTTATGATTGAGATTAATTTTACTATTTTGTTGTGAAATAAAAATATTGTGATTCTAATTATTTGTATATTTTTTTATAGTTATCACCATGTAAAATTTTTCAAAGTTTGAATTCATTCCACTTGATATCACGAGAAGAAATTATATGTCTTGGGTTATTGACATAGAAATGCATTTTGAGTTAATGGGTCTCACTGAAACCATAAAAGAGATGAACTCTACATCGTCTCAAGATAAGGTAAAAGCGACGATCTTTATCCGTAGACATCTTGACGAATGCTTAAAATGTGAATATCTCACAGTAAGAGATCCGTGAAAAAATTTTAAAGAAATATTTGATCATGAAAAGGAAGTTGTGCTTCCTGTCATACGTAATGAATGGAATGCTTTGCACTTTCAAGACTCAAGAAAGTCAGTGACTATAACTCTGCAATGTTCAGAATAGTATCCCAATTGAAATTTTGTGGGATGGATATCACATATGAAGAAATACTGAAGAAAAATTACTCTACATTTAATGCATCTAATATAACACTGCAACAGTAATATCAGTTACGTGGTTTTAAGAAATATTTTGAACTAATTTCATCTCTTCTTGTGGCAGAGAAGAATAATGAACTTTAATAAAAAAATTGAAAAAACACCTAGAGGGGGGGTGAATAGGTGTAAGTGCTAATCTAAGAAACTAAATGCAAACTAAGTGCGCTAAATGCGGAAGCTAATGCAAATGTTGCACAAACTAATACAATACAACAAGTGTAGCCGAATTCCCTTGCGAGGCTCTGGACTAACTCCCCTTGATTCCCCTTAAAATGGGTTGAGGTGCTATGTGAAGCTCTTGTTGGATGAGTATAAGTTAGGCACACACACACAAGCAATCCAAGCAATATAAAATGCACACAATCAAGCCAAGCATATAAGAATGAATTGCAATATAAAAGATGCAAGGCAACACAAGCAATGTATAAGATATGAATGAAAAGATGCTCAACACAAGCAAGTATGATATGATGATGGGTATGATGCTTTGCACAATAATAAGAGAGAGAGAGTTAGAGAGACAATGGATCACAACGCAAACACCAAGATTTGTTTCGAGGTTCGAGCACCTTGCTCTGCATCCCCGCCTACACCACCGTGTAGGATTTCCACTATCTCAACTCCCACCGAGGGAACCTCTACCGAAGAGGATTTCTTACAATACTAGGAGTACCAAACTCCTCTCTCAAACAACCACCTCACAACCGAGGGGTAAGACCCGTAGCCAATACAACAACCAATCCACACACCTCTACCGAAGAGGCTCACAACCAAACTCCACCTCTACCTAAGAGGGAGCAAACCAATACCACTCCGATCACCTCTACCGAAGAGGGATACAACAAATAAAGGAGGGTTTACAAACAATGAGGTTTACAACAAACAACCTCAAACACTTCTCTTTCTTTCTTTTTCCACAAAACAAAGATCCTAATAGTTTAGGATAGTATGATATAGCTCAAGTGTGGAAACAAGGTGTTTTTGGAAACCAGCAACAAAGAAAAACTATTTGGGAAATCACTTGTAAATGTTAGAAAATGAAAAACAAAACAATCTCCCAAAACCTAGCTTTCTTTGATTTTCCAAAAACCCAAAAACAAATAAGATGAAATCTTTTTGACTTAAAAACTCTTTTAAAAACTCTTTTAAACTCTTCAGAAAACTGAAAATTTTTATGTAACGCCCCGATTCCACAGATACGGGGACGTCACTGCGACGTATATACGTAGGTCCGGAGAAGCCCCCACGTATATACGCTAAGCAAAAGTACAACAAGAAATGATCAGAGTGCAACACAAAGCGTGGTATACACACGTATCTATGCCAACATAAAGGTACAATACAAAGTCATCGCAGTATGATAAACATTACATGATACATGTGTCCCTTATCATACAAGTCCAAAAGTAAAATATACATCAAAAGTACAAAAGAGCTCACGAGTAGGATGGGGATCCCGTGAGTCAAAAGAAGTCAGGCACAAGGAGCTGGAGCTAGGATGCCTGCTCGCTAAGGGTGGCTCGATCTACGGTGGACAACTCCACTCCGATCTAGCTACAGAACCTGAATGTGCAAATCCAAAGGGTCAAGACATATAATAATAAATGAACTGCAAGCCAAGTGGCTAAGAGACATGAGAAGGGTCAAAACACGAGTATAGAATATAATAACGGTATAATATAATAATCATGAAACGGGAAATCCAAGGTAATGCTAACTACGAGCTAAAGAGATTGTATATGCTTAAGTTACGGTCCTATGAGACTAGTACGTCGAAGGAATAATCCAAACAAGGAAACCCTCATAAATATACCCTTGTCTCATACTACCGCAATCCCAAGCATATAGAAGCAGAATTGCAAATCATGCGATAATCATAACGTGAATACTAGACAAGAAAGACATGAATCATACTGAGGAAGACATAAGTCAACAATCCGGAATCGTCACTGGAATCTCTACAAGTAAAGGAAGGAGTCATAATGTAACATGTGTCATAACAGGAACTATAGCAAGCACAATAATCATAACAATAGCTATAACTGAACCTATTATTATTATTATTACTCGCCTAACTCATATATCTAGGTATGTGTCTCGGTATCGATCCCAACTCACATACATCCATATATAAGCTATTCGAGGTTCGTTATCGGAAGTAGATGGAGAACTGATATCTCTTCTTATAGAGGTACGTAGAAGTAATCAGGTAACATATTCCCAGGCTATAAGCAAGATAATCATCTACACTTATAGAGGTACGTAGAAGTAATCATGTAACATATTCCCAAGCTATAAGCGAGATATCATTCCGGCATCCATCACTTCCTCCCATACCCATACAAGTTGTAGCTTATTAAGGATTATCAGTTTACGGGAAAGTGAACATGATAGTAATAGCCCTACAGACTCAAGAGGTGGCCCCCATGGGTCTCAAGAGGTGGCCCCCACCGTGTGGTGTGGCACTTTGTTCCATGTGGCACTTTGTTCTGAGGGAGTGGATTCTAGAGGTGGCCCCCACCATTGGACGGTGTGGCACTTAGTTCCATAAAACAAGGCAAGGTTCCCGTAAATAAGATAATCATAAAGTCAAGTGTATCATGCTTGGTTTAAGGGATAGCATGACAAAGAGGTGATGTACAGTAAACAATAAAACATAACCATAAATGTATAATGGGCCGGATCAATCATGACATAACAAGAGGGTCTAACAAGGGGGTAGCATGCCAGTGGGTCAAGTGGTAACATATTATGTGTTGTGTGATATACATGTGTTAAAAGAAGATAGTTAACCGACGAAGTTATGTTAAGGTAATGCAAGTGGAAACATAGATACGACTTAGGGTTCAACGACCTCGAAGGGTCTGCCACGCATGTTATAAAATAGGGAAGTAATAATATCACGGCAATGTACAAGTATAAAAATAAGACAAGTAATAGCATGGGCATACATAAACATGACAAGATGAGTGACTAGAGTGATATACTACAAGAAATAGGTTATTAGGTACAAGGTTCAATCACATGACCCAAACATAAGATTCATCGTGAAACATATTATACAATACAAGTATGAAGCATGAGACAAGACTAAAACAGCACATATGCATCAATCAACAAGTCCTAACATGGGGATACATGATAACAATTTATGGAGTGTAAGTGGTGTAACCAACGGAGTTTTATGATAACTTTCATTCTACGTATAGGAATAGAATGAGGAAAGATTTATTAGAAACTAGACTCCACTACCTTTCCAATGACCTATTACATGATAGGTTTTGATTAACCAAACTGCTCCAGAAATTCAAAAACCTATCAGCTGTGCTGAATTCTGCAGCATGACAGTTTTGACCAACCTTCAATGTTTCAGTCATAGCTTAAGTTACAGGTATCCGATGATGACATGGTATGAACCGTTGGAAAGCAGACTCGATTAGCTTTCTAACGGTATATTACATGACCTATTCCTTATTGAATATCCTTACGAAAGAAACCCCAAGATTCTGGTTTCAGTTTTGGACAGACATTAACAGATTGTATTATTAGGGCAGAAAAATCAGATTTTTATGGGGGTTGTTCTAATAGCCTAAAGGTAGGATTTTTTTTATGGTATTGGGGGACCTGATCTATCTATACAAGTACACAAATAATAGTCTAGACTTGGTGAGAAGATAATTTTATATGGAAAGCTTAGATTTAGTTCTTGATGACCTAAAGGTGGGATTTTTATAGAAACTAGTGTGTAAGAATTGCTAATACAAGTAATTAGGAAACTATCTAGGTCTTGGTGAGTAAGGTACTCACATGGAGGGGATGGATTTGGGGCTTGATCCAAGAGGAAGAAGATGGCTTGAACCCACAAGTTGTTGGAGCTTGAAGTGGAGGAGGTTGAAGCTTGGAGTTGCCTTGGAGCTTGGAGGTTGAAGATGGAGTCCTTGTGATGCCCTAGATGAGATCTTGAAGCCTAGAGATGGATCCTTGAAGCTAGGGTTTGGTGGAGGAGATGAGAGGGAATTTTGGGGGATTTCTCTTGTTGGAGTAAAGGAGGAAGAAAAGGTTTATTTGCAAAAGAATAGAATTTATATGATGGGGGGTTTTGTGAAGTGAGATGGAATTTGTGTAAATGAAAGGGAGCTTTGTGTAAAAGGGGACATGAGGTGTCACCTCCTTGGCCACTTGGCCGGCTAAGGGAAGGAGGGAGAGTTAGTGGGGTTAGGTGAGGATGTGAGTGGAAATGAGGTGGCAACCTAGGTGGAAAATGGAATTTGCAAATATTGGAAAAATGCCCGAAATTCAAGTACCTCTGAATGATCTGAAAATTTAACCAAAAATCAAGAATAACATATAAAGACCAATAGCGAAATCCGTTCGAAGAAATACTGTATAATTTTAAAGTTAAAAATCCCGGAATCTGTGATTTACCGACTCCGAAAGAATTTCCATAAAATCATAAAACTCTCAGAAAAAGAATATAGGCAGAAAATATGATTCCGAGAAATAAAGTCTAAAGGACCATCATGAAATTCCAAACAGTTGAGAATTAAAAATCCGGGAATCGGTCAGCGGCACTAGCCGACACCGATTGAAGAAATTCAATTTAATCTGAGAAAAATCCAGAAAATCACAGAAAACCTTATATATTGAAAAACAATATTTGGAACTGAAATCGGTCAAATCAGAATACTGGAAAGACTAAATTGAATAATATACTAGGATCGGGTTCTCGGTTCAGACCAGGCCTGACTCCGAATCCGGGGATCCAGATCCAAAACAAATAATCGTACAAATAATTCATAATACAAAATAAATACAGGAAATAAATCAAAAATACGATCGGAAATCTGAACACGTAACTAAGTACGTATTCCAGGAACGGGGTATTACATTTTAGCTCAAAAATTCTTGTCTAAAACAATGGAGAAATGGGGTATATATAGCCCCTAGGAAAAACTAGCCGTTAGGCTGATGTGGCAGTCTGACCAACTGCCGGTCGACCGGCCCGGTCGACCGCCAACGGTCAAAAATGTGACCGTTGGGCAACATCGGTCGACCGGTCCGGTCGACCGAAATAAACCGAGAGCAGAGCTCTCAGGCCCGGTCGACCGGCCCGGTCGACCGTCCACTGTGCCTAACAGACGTGCACGTCTGTGCACGTCGGTCGACCGGATCGGTCGACCGGCCCTTGGTGCGGTCGACCGTCCCGGTCGGCCGACCAGCCTGTCAGCACAAAAACCAGGTCAGAAAAATTTGGAAAAATATTTTCTAAAAAATCTTTTATCATTTCTGAAAATTCCATAAAACTTGTTTTATCATTTTATGTTGAAACATAAACATGTGATAAAAATTTCAAGACATATATCAATCATATCAATTCATTTTTGTGTCTTGCCAATTTTATCAAAAACAAAACTTGTATTTTATCAAACTTGATTTTTCCAAAGCATGAATAGGATAGTCAAAATAAGTTTGTTTACCAAGTTAAAGCATGTATGTATAAATAGAGAACATCTACTATACATATAACATATGTAAACTTGTTTTGATCTATTATTCATAAAAACCAAAAATCAAATCATGAAACGTGTGTGTTTTGTGCACTTGAGCATATCAACTAAACTAAGCTTTACAAATATGGATCTAAAACACAAACTCTAAACTAGATACCTAAGTCTTCTTGACGATCTTCATCTTCAAGTAGACTCGGTCCAAACTCCGTGATTCTCCAAGTGCAAAGGTATGATCTTTAAGCTTTGGCACCGGAATCATCATGAATAGCTTCTAATCATCTTGTTGAAGCTAATCACCAACCTAATATCCTGTTAATGATCTGAAACTTAGAAACACAAGAATATTAGTAAACATAACTACATGAGTGTTGATCATCATCAAAACTAGAGTGGAAGGCCATTGGGCCAACAATCTCCCCCTTTTTGATGATGACAAAACTCATGGAGTTATATATGCATGGATTAAAGATAAGCTTCAAAGAAGCTCCCCCTTAACTCATGCATAGGGATAAACAATAAATATATGCAATGAATATTAAACATGAAAATGGTTCTAGATATCAAATGGATATTCAAAACAAAATAAGCTCTAGATACCAATTACAAAGCAAACTCTATAAATCAATTAAACTTATTAAACTTATATTTTTATGCATGTGCATGTTTCATGTTTAATAATCTTGAGATTACAACATAATATATGCATATAAAACATAAGCATGCATATAAAACACAAATACTTCTCCCCCTTTTTGTCAATCATCAACAAAGGGGTAAACAATCAAAACCATAGATAAAATGAGGGGTAAAAATCTTTCTCCCCTTTTTGTCAATCAAAACAATACAAACAATGTTCTCCCCCTTTTTGTCTAAAACAAAAAACAAAGTCAATAAGGGGTGACTACAAACATGATATCAATTAGAAAATATGTCAATGAAGCATCTTGATACCAATAAACAAGAATCAATATATGTTATATGCTATATACATTCATGAAGAGGAAGACGCTAAGTTAGCTTCCCCACACATATGCATTACATGAAGAAGGGATGACAAGCCCCAATTCACATAACACATATTATGTAATGCATAAGAGGAGATGTGAAGCTCCCCCTACACACGCATATCATATAAAGAAGAGTTGTCAAGCTCCTCAATTTATAATATACTCAACATGAATCTATATGTAAGAGAGATGTTAAGCTCTCCTTGCATATAGGAAATACAAATCAAAACTTTAAATATTTTCTTTAAACAAAATTTTGGAAATACCAATTGTAATTAAACATAAGTCTTGAATTCTTAAACATGAATCTTGAAACCAAAACAAATTTTGAATTTCTTAAATATGATACCAATTGTAAATATTTTACCAATTGTAAGAATTGTTCATTTTAAGACATATAAACAAATTTGATGTTGATATCATATGTTTAAAATAATAACTTTTAATCATAAAGAGTGGGAGTACAAATACCAATTGAAATACAAAATCAAATTTCTCCCCCTTATGAAATACAAATTAAAGTCATGCATAGTCTTGATAACAATTTAAAAGTAATCAATTTAAACAAAATTGAAACTCAAACACTAGAATAAACACAAACATATATATGTATGAAAAATAGATACCAATAGAAATTGATATACTTGGAATTTAAAGCATACATACATACAAAACATATATATGAGTATACAAGAAGATCAAAATGATACCAATTGAAAGAGTTCAATGATACCACTTGACATAACAATAAGTTCAAGTGTATACATCATATTATCTACCACCCAATCATAATTCAAGTTTTAAAGATTTTCAATTTAGGGCATACATGAACATGATCTCCCATCCTACCGCCCTTTGAAGGTAGGGGTTTTCAAAAATAGATTTGAAAATTAGGTTTAGTTTGAAAATCACTACCAAATGAAGAATACGAACTAGTTAAAATGAAAAAACTTATTAACTAGTACGAAATCCTTCAAGCAAGGAATAAAACAAAATTGTTTTTCATAAACATGAGATTCAAATCATATCAAACACTCAAGTTCAATTAGGCATAAATAAGACTCATGAAAACAAAACATGAGCAAGCAATAAATGTGAGTGTACAAATAAATTATGAAGATCATAAATATGAAAATTAGGCAATAAGCTCAATTATTCTTTAAAACACGAAATCATCAAAACTATCTAATCTTCAAGGCATATGTATGTCTAATACAAACTAACGTATACATACATATCCAAAACATAAAGAGTCCACAAGATATATGCATTAAGGCACGTGGCTCAAAAAGGATACTCATGTATAGTCAATAGTTTGGATAAGATGGACATATACATGAAGTTAAATATTGACACATAAACATGAAAACAGTAAGGCTAAATTTTCATCAAAGCAATTTTCATTTCAAGGTATATGTATGATTTGTCAACACAAGAAGTATACATACATATCCCTTAAACACACTTTGAGTCCATAATAGATATTTGCATGAAAGGCAAATGACTCAAGGGGTATACATGTATATCTTAAAGTTTGGCAATACAAACATATACATGAAGTGAAATATACAATCATAACGCAAATTCAAAAATGAGAATACAAGTTTAATATGTATGAATCATCAAAACTAGACTATACTAGCACATCTAATGGGTTCAAATAAGCATTCAATTCCAACTGTATATAGATTTATTTGTAGCCCACTCTATGTACAAGTATATAACTAGTCTTAATGAAAACTAACACTTAAACAAATATTCAAGACATGAAGCATCAAAACAAATATGAGAATCATCATGATAAAAGTCATCATGGAAAACTAAAACATGATTATTATGTGAATTCACATGTATTAGATTCATGATGTACATTATAGCTTAAACATAAGTGAGAACACTAAGTATGGGATCATATAAGCATGTGTGTCTCAAATACTATACATGTATGTCAAGGATCTAATAAACATGGAATGAACATACTAATCCATAGACATCAAAAAAATATGCTATAAACTATCAAAACATGCTATAAACAATGAAGTGGAAAGCATGTAAACATAATAAATGGGAGTAAAGGATTGTTACCAAAACCGAAGAAGCAACTCTCCTTGTCTCCAAAACATGGTGGTCCTCTCCACCAAATCTTCCCTTGAAAGTGATGCATCCAATTGATTTCCATGAAGTCCGAAACGCATCCACTCCAAGGTGTCATCACTCTCACGTCATGTGAGAGCCCACACCTACATCAAAAATAATAGGAGGGGTGGTCTTTGGTACCCATACTCTTTTGGGTCCATGGGGGTTAGTTCCTTCTCTAACCCAAACAAAGTTCTTTGCTAAATTTGGAGTATGTAATCTATCATAGCAAAATTTAGCAAGGTGGCCCTTACGTCCACAATGTGTACATGAGTACACATGAGCATACATGTGTTGATGGTGTCCGTGAGGAGCATGTGTATGCCGTGGTGGGTGTGCATGCATAGAAGTTGGAACTTGTTTCTTTCGAACCAAGGTTTCCAATCGTGAGTGGTTCATGGCACATTGGCTCATAGTGGAGCCCAAACAATCCATTTTCTTCTTTAACAAATTTATATCATTTTCGAGCATAGAAGAAGTGGAACATGCAATGGGTGATTTAGGTGAAACTACCCTAGCATGGCAAACATGAGAATCAATCTTATTTTGCAAAACAATATTTTTCTCTAAGAAAACATTTAAATCATTGGAAATAGAAATGATTTTGTTTTTCAAAACAACATTCTCTTTTAAAACAAAATCAACTCTAGAAGACAAGTTTTCATTTTTCTTCAAAAGAACATGGCAATCATTTTTATTTTCAAAAACTCATTTTCTTTAAGTGCAAGACCAAGTTGAGATTTTAATAAATCCCTTTCATTAGCAATCTCCTCTTTCTCTTGCAAAACAACATCAAGTCTAGCAATCAAATTTTTATTTTCATTATTAATGCCTAGACTCTTCTTTTTCAACAAGTTATATTTTTCTATTAGTTTTTCACAAACAATAGATAGTTCTTCATTTAAAGTATGGGGATCAACAAAATCATTTGAAGAACTAGCACAATCATTACTATCTAGTTGAGTTTCCGATTGTACCTCAAGGGAGTCATTCCCTTGGACCATGTAGCATTATTGAGGTTCGGATTCTCCACTAGATTCCTCTTCTTGTTGGATTTGGACTTGAAGCTTGGAGGTGTTGGTGGTTGTCAATTTGTTCCACACTACAAAAGCGGAATCAAAGTTAGAAACACATAAAAGATAATCTTTAGATAAAGTGCTTCTAATGGCCTCTAGGGCTTGTGCATTGGCCCTATATGATTGCAATCACCAAGATAACATCTCTTGGTGGCGGCAAGAAAGACATGCAAACCTAGGGTTTTTAGGTACATGGACATCCTATACTTCCAAACATCAATGTTGGAAGGGTCAAAACTAGGAGGGGTCATGAAGTCCATGGTAAACTATGAATGTGCAAACAAACAAATGCAAATGAGATTAGCAAGCAAATGGATCACTCCTAGGATGTTAAGCCTAAGTATCAGGAGCACTAGCTCTGATACCAATTGAAAAACACCTAGAGGGGGGGGGGTGAATAGGTGTAAGTGCTAATCTAAGAAACTAAATGCAAACTAAGTGCGCTAAATGCGGAAGCTAATGCAAATGTTGCACAAACTAATACAATACAACAAGTGTAGCCGAATTCCCCTTGCGAGGCTCTGGACTAACTCCCTTGATTCCCCTTAAAATGGGTTGCGGTGCTATGTGAAGCTCTTGTTGGATGAGTATAAGTTAGGCACACACACACACAAGCAATCCAAGCAATATAAAATGCACACAATCAAGCCAAGCATATAAGAATGAATTGCAATATAAAAGATGCAAGGCAACACAAGCAATGTATAAGATATGAATGAAAAGATGCTCAACACAAGCAAGTATGATATGATGATGGGTATGATGCTTTGCACAATAATAAGAGAGAGAGTTAGAGAGACAATGGATCACAACGCAAACACCAAGATTTGTTTCGAGGTTCGAGCACCTTGCTCTACATCCCCGCCTACACCACCGTGTAGGATTTCCACTATCTCAACTCCCACCGAGGGAACCTCTACCGAAGAGGATTTCTTACAATACTAGGAGTACCAAACTTGTGATACCCCGTTTCCGGAATACGTATTTATTTTCGTATTCAGTTTTTCGACCGTATTTTTCGATTTACCTTCCGTATTTGATCGATTTTAATTTTAAATATCGTGTTCCAATATATTAGATTTTATGTGATTTTCTGAAATTTTTCGGAATTAAAAGGAATTTCTTCAAAAACGGTGTCGGCCAGTGTCGCTGACCGATTCCAGGATTTTAAATTCACACACGGCTAGGAATTTCTAGATAATCCTTTAGACTTTATTTCTTAGAATCACATTTCTTATTTAAATACTTTTTCTGGAGATTTTACGAATTTATGGATTTTCCGCCGGAGTCGGTAGAAGACTGATTCCAGTATTTTTTAATTTCCAAACAGTTAGGAATTTCTAGAAAGTCCTTTAGGCAATGTCTCTTAGAATCATATTTTCTACCTACATTCTTTTTCTGAGAATTTTATGATTTTATGAAAATTCTTCCGGAGTCGGTATTTTTCTGGTTCCGGGATTTTTAATATTAAAACTATAAAGTATTTCTTAAAACGGATTTCACTATTATTCTTCATATAATATTCTTGATTTTTGGTATTATTTCGGGTCGTTCCGAGATACTTGATTTCGGGACGTATCCGGTATTTTCCCGAAAGATTTCCGCATTCACGACTTTAACCCGGGAATCCGTGTTTCCACTATTTTCATTTTTGGAGTTAGAGAAAATATCTTCTCTTTTCCAATTCTTTTCCTTTTCCTATTTTCCTTTTCCTTTTATTCTCCACCACACATTCCCTTTACTTACACCCTAAGCTTTGCCACCTCATCGTCTCCACCTCACCTTTTCCACACACTTCCCTTCAATCTCCACCACACAAAACCTCCACCTCATCCCCCACTTGGCAAGCTCCTATTGGCCAAGGAAGACACCTCATCTCCCATTTGCAATTAAGCCCCTCACAATTATTTAATTGCAACTCCTTCACAAATCCCAATTCCTATAAATACCCTTCCCTCTCCATTTCATTTCTTTTTCTCCCTCCTTCACTTCACCAAGAGAAAAGCCTCCACCATCTCCTCCATCTCCACCACTTCAAGCATCACTTAGGTCATCTTCTCTATCCCAAGCAACTCCTTGGATTGGGATCGCCTCCTACTTCACCCGAGGTATCGCCGTGGACCGATTTGGTGATATCGTCAGCCACGATCCTTTCAAGCTTCACATGACCGATCTACGTGAGTATTCCTACTCACCGAGACTTGTCTAATTCTTAGCATACTTGTATCTTCATATCTAGTGTACACATATCATCAAAATCATATTTTTAGCCATCACACACAACCACCACAAAATCTGATTTTTAGACCAAACAGCAGCTTATTCCAGAACTCCGGTCGACCGGCCCAAGGAGGGCAGTCGACCGACATGCACAAACGTGCACAAATTGAGTTAGCGGTCGACCGGTGCACCAACCAGTCGACCGGCTTAGGAAACCTGGAGCTCACGCATTTGGTACGGTCGACCGGCAGTCGACCGCTACCCGACCGCCCGTGCAAGTCCCAGTCGACCGGAACTCGACCGGCCCAACCTGGAGCTCACGGCCTTTGATCGGTCGACCGGCCACATGACCCAGTCGACCGATAGTTCATTTCTGGGCAAAAATCTGTTTTTCTGTAGAAAAATCCTAACTCTTTAGAAACCCATTTTAGTCGACTTACCTTAGTTCCTAGTCGACTAGAGACCCTTAGTCGACTATACCCTACCACCCTAGTCGACTAACTTTAGCTATTTGCCTTAGTTAATTTCTTTGTTGCATAGGAACCTTACCCTCTAGACTTACATCACATATAGGTATCACTTGGCTAGTCACTTGACAAACATCATCTATCTTATTCTTTCTCTATCTCATCTTCACTCTACATTGTTTATATCACAGGTATTGGCACATCCCGAACTCCAGTGGACTCCGGATATTTCGGCGTTTTAGTAATTTGGGCGAGTATTCTTACTCGCTTCCTTCTCGCTTCATGTTTTCATATACTTTATTCTATATATCTTTTTATTGCTTTCATACCATGCGTGGCCGACCCTTCGTGGTCGTTGACTTCTGAGTTTCCCCTATGATTGCCATGCTATTATTTCAGACTTATCAGTTACTTGCTTTCTTTTAACACATGTATATCACCTGACTTCTACTGTGTTATCACCTGACTACTTGACATGCCTTTAGTTGGCAAGACCTTTATGTGGTACCATGACTTACCCAGACTATCATCTATCTCTTGACTTGACTGGTTACGTGTTGCATATCATCACTTGTCATGCTATCATTTCATACCCAGCATGATATAATTGACCATGTGATTATTATGTTTACGGGAAGCTTACCTTATTATTCTATATGGAACTAAGTGCCACACCGTCCAATGGTGGGGGCCACCTCTAGAATCCATCCCCTCAGAGCAAAGTGCCACATGGAACAAAGTGCCACACCGTCCAATGGTGGGGGCCACCTCTTGAGTCTGTGGGGGCCACCTCTTGAGTCTGTAGGGTTATTTCCTGTTATATCCACTTACTTCCCGTAATCTAATAATCTTAATAAGCTACAACTTGTATTGGGTATGGGAGGAAGTGATGGATGCCGGAATGATACCTTTACTTATAGTGATGGAGTTAAAGTATATATATATACCCGTATATATATATACAATGGTGCAAGTGAATATGATTACATTTCTGATTACATTTCTGATTATACCTACCGGTTCCAGGGGTATGGAACTACTATAAGAAAGCTCTATCAGTTCTCCATCTACTTCCGTTAACGACCCTCGCCTAGCTATATATGGATGTATGTGTGTTGGGGTGCACACCTGGACACATACCGAGATATATGGGTCAGACGAGTAATAATAATAAGTGTTCCTGTTACTTCATTGTATGCACTTGGATTACGATAATATGAGATAAAGGTATATATATGAGGGTTTCCTTGTTTGGATTATTCCTTCGATGTACTAGTCTCATGGAGTCGTAATCTGAAACCATACAATCAAATTGCTTGCCCTGATTACTGTTATGTTCCTGATTACTGTTATGTACCTGATCACTGTTATAATTATTGTTATGATTTCCGAGATATATTCCTGTATGACAGTTATATGATTTGCAACTCTGATTCTATACGCTTGGATATTTCTGTGGCATGAGATAAGGGTATATATATGAGGGTTTCCTTGTTTGGATTATTCCTTCGATGTACTATTCTCATGGGACCGTGATCTAAGCGTATAAAATCAATCTTGCTATCAGCTTTATTCTGGATTTTCCTGTTTTATGGATACTATGTTATTCCCGTTCTCATATATATTTCATTTGTGTTCTAACTCTCCTGTCTTCTGAGTTTGACTCTTGTGTCCCTCCTGGCTCGCCACCTGGCATCTATATACTCGCCTGGGGAGTTCCACTGACTCCCCTGGATTCTTATGTCCAGGTTATGGAGCCGGAGCGTGCAGATCCTTCCTGTTGCTGCTCAGAGTAGCGCAGCAGTAGCGTGGACCTCCAGCCGACCTTTTGGAGTTCCATTCTTCCAGGCCCCCTGTGAGCCTCTCGAGTTTCCACTTAGCAAATTCGTGAGCGCCTTATACTGTTTTACTCTTGTACTTTTCCTTGTACTTCCGCTGTTCATTTATGTATATCTTTTGTACTCTCGCATTTGCGCATGTTAGTGATATGATATTCATGTAATATTGTAATCACTCTGGTGATAATTCTGTAATTGTATATATGTGTTGGAATGTATAATGCACCATTTGCTTCCGTACTCTGATTCTTGTCTGTACTGATGCTTAGCGTATATACGGGAAGGTATCACGGACTTACGTATATACGTCGCAGTGACGTCCCCGTATTCGTGGAATCGGGGCGTTACAGGTTGGTATCAGAGCTTAGGCTTAGGCTCTTACTACTTCAGTACGTCCAGAAGGCAAATCAATGGTAAAGAGATTTGCAACTGGAAAACTTGAATCTTGGTTATACATTCCAAACTACAAGTACAGAGTTATCTATTTCTTGATTATCTTTCCTTTGATTCCTTATACTTCCTATCCTTACCCAGTTTTGGTTTTATGAAGCCTTTATTCGTGCCTTCGTCCTCCTTGTATTCAATTTACCCCTTACCAAATTGCGAGGACGCAATTTTTTGTAAGGTGGGTAGATTGTGATACCCCGTTTCCGGAATACGTATTTATTTTCGTATTCAGTTTTTCGACCGTATTTTTCGATTTACCTTCCGTATTTGATCGATTTTAATTTTAAATATCGTGTTCCAATATATTAGATTTTATGTGATTTTCTGAAATTTTTCGGAATTAAAAGGAATTTCTTCAAAACCGGTGTCGGCCAGTGTCGCTGACCGATTCCAGGATTTTAAATTCACACACGGCTAGGAATTTCTAGATAATCCTTTAGACTTTATTTCTTAGAATCACATTTCTTATTTAAATACTTTTTCTGGAGATTTTACGAATTTATGGATTTTCCGCCGGAGTCGGTAGAAGACTGATTCCAGTATTTTTTAATTTCCAAACAGTTAGGAATTTCTAGAAAGTCCTTTAGGCAATGTCTCTTAGAATCATATTTTCTACCTACATTCTTTTTCTGAGAATTTTATGATTTTATGAAAATTCTTCCGGAGTCGGTATTTTTCTGGTTCCGGGATTTTTAATATTAAAACTATAAAGTATTTCTTAAAACGGATTTCACTATTATTCTTCATATAATATTCTTGATTTTTGGTATTTATTTCGGGTCGTTCCGAGATACTTGATTTCGGGACGTATCCGGTATTTTCCCGAAAGATTTCCGCATTCACGACTTTAACCCGGGAATCCGTGTTTCCACTATTTTCATTTTTGGAGTTAGAGAAAATATCTTCTCTTTTCCAATTCTTTTCCTTTTCCTATTTTCCTTTTCCTTTTATTCTCCACCACACATTCCCTTTACTTACACCCTAAGCTTTGCCACCTCATCGTCTCCACCTCACCTTTTCCACACACTTCCATTCAATCTCCACCACACAAAACCTCCACCTCATCCCCCACTTGGCAAGCTCCTATTGGCCAAGGAAGACACCTCATCTCCCATTTGCAATTAAGCCCCTCACAATTATTTAATTGCAACTCCTTCACAAATCCCAATTCCTATAAATACCCTTCCCTCTCCATTTCATTTCTTTTTCTCCCTCCTTCACTTCACCAAGAGAAAAGCCTCCACCATCTCCTCCATCTCCACCACTTCAAGCATCACTTAGGTCATCTTCTCTATCCCAAGCAACTCCTTGGATGGGATCGCCTCCTACTTCACCCGAGGTATCGCCGTGGACCGATTTGGTGATATCGTCAGCCACGATCCTTTCAAGCTTCACATGACCGATCTACGTGAGTATTCCTACTCACCGAGACTTGTCTAATTCTTAGCATACTTGTATCTTCATATCTAGTGTACACATATCATCAAAATCATATTTTTAGCCATCACACACAACCACCACAAAATCTGATTTTTAGACCAAACAGCAGCTTATTCCAGAACTCCGGTCGACCGGCCCAAGGAGGGCAGTCGACCGACATGCACAAACGTGCACAAATTGAGTTAGCGGTCGACCGGTGCACCAACCAGTCGACCGGCTTAGGAAACCTGGAGCTCACGCATTTGGTACGGTCGACCGGCAGTCGACCGCTACCCGACCGCCCGTGCAAGTCCCAGTCGACCGGAACTCGACCGGCCCAACCTGGAGCTCACGGCCTTTGATCGGTCGACCGGCCACATGACCCAGTCGACCGATAGTTCATTTCTGGGCAAAAATCTGTTTTTCTGTAGAAAAATCCTAACTCTTTAGAAACCCATTTTAGTCGACTTACCTTAGTTCCTAGTCGACTAGAGACCCTTAGTCGACTATACCCTACCACCCTAGTCGACTAACTTTAGCTATTTGCCTTAGTTAATTTCTTTGTTGAATAGGAACCTTACCCTCTAGACTTACATCACATATAGGTATCACTTGGCTAGTCACTTGACAAACATCATCTATCTTATTCTTTCTCTATCTCATCTTCACTCTACATTGTTTATATCACAGGTATTGGCACATCCCGAACTCCAGTGGACTCCGGATATTTCGGCGTTTTAGTAATTTGGGCGAGTATTCTTACTCGCTTCCTTCTCGCTTCATGTTTTCATATACTTTATTCTATATATCTTTTTATTGCTTTCATACCATGCGTGGCCGACCCTTCGTGGTCGTTGACTTCTGAGTTTCCCCTATGATTGCCATGCTATTATTTCAGACTTATCAGTTACTTGCTTTCTTTTAACACATGTATATCACCTGACTTCTACTGTGTTATCACCTGACTACTTGACATGCCTTTAGTTGGCAAGACCTTTATGTGGTACCATGACTTACCCAGACTATCATCTATCTCTTGACTTGACTGGTTACGTGTTGCATATCATCACTTGTCATGCTATCATTTCATACCCAGCATGATATAATTGACCATGTGATTATTATGTTTACGGGAAGCTTACCTTATTATTCTATATGGAACTAAGTGCCACACCGTCCAATGGTGGGGGCCACCTCTAGAATCCATCCCCTCAGAGCAAAGTGCCACATGGAACAAAGTGCCACACCGTCCAATGGTGGGGGCCACCTCTTGAGTCTGTGGGGGCCACCTCTTGAGTCTGTAGGGTTATTTCCTGTTATATCCACTTACTTCCCGTAATCTAATAATCTTAATAAGCTACAACTTGTATTGGGTATGGGAGGAAGTGATGGATGCCGGAATGATACCTTTACTTATAGTGATGGAGTTAAAGTATATATATATACCCGTAATATATATACAATGGTGCAAGTGAATATGATTACATTTCTGATTACATTTCTGATTATACCTACCGGTTCCAGGGGTATGGAACTACTATAAGAAAGCTCTATCAGTTCTCCATCTACTTCCGTTAACGACCCTCGCCTAGCTATATATGGATGTATGTGTGTTGGGGTGCACACCTGGACACATACCGAGATATATGGGTCAGACGAGTAATAATAATAAGTGTTCCTGTTACTTCATTGTATGCACTTGGATTACGATAATATGAGATAAAGGTATATATATGAGGGTTTCCTTGTTTGGATTATTCCTTCGATGTACTAGTCTCATGGAGTCGTAATCTGAAACCATACAATCAAATTGCTTGCCCTGATTACTGTTATGTTCCTGATTACTGTTATGTACCTGATCACTGTTATAATTATTGTTATGATTTCCGAGATATATTCCTGTATGACAGTTATATGATTTGCAACTCTGATTCTATACGCTTGGATATTTCTGTGGCATGAGATAAGGGTATATATATGAGGGTTTCCTTGTTTGGATTATTCCTTCGATGTACTATTCTCATGGGACCGTGATCTAAGCGTATAAAATCAATCTTGCTATCAGCTTTATTCTGGATTTTCCTGTTTTATGGATACTATGTTATTCCCGTTCTCATATATATTTCATTTGTGTTCTAACTCTCCTGTCTTCTGAGTTTGACTCTTGTGTCCCTCCTGGCTCGCCACCTGGCATCTATATACTCGCCTGGGGAGTTCCACTGACTCCCCTGGATTCTTATGTCCAGGTTATGGAGCCGGAGCGTGCAGATCCTTCCTGTTGCTGCTCAGAGTAGCGCAGCAGTAGCGTGGACCTCCAGCCGACCTTTTGGAGTTCCATTCTTCCAGGCCCCCTGTGAGCCTCTCGAGTTTCCACTTAGCAAATTCGTGAGCGCCTTATACTGTTTTACTCTTGTACTTTTCCTTGTACTTCCGCTGTTCATTTATGTATATCTTTTGTACTCTCGCATTTGCGCATGTTAGTGATATGATATTCATGTAATATTGTAATCACTCTGGTGATAATTCTGTAATTGTATATATGTGTTGGAATGTATAATGCACCATTTGCTTCCGTACTCTGATTCTTGTCTGTACTGATGCTTAGCGTATATACGGGAAGGTATCACGGACTTACGTATATACGTCGCAGTGACGTCCCCGTATTCGTGGAATCGGGGCGTTACAAAACTCCTCTCTCAAACAACCACCTCACAACCGAGGGGTAAGGCCCGTAGCCAATACAACAACCAATCCACACACCTCTACCGAAGAGGCTCACAACCAAACTCCACCTCTACCTAAGAGGGAGCAAACCAATACCACTCCGATCACCTCTACCGAAGAGGGATACAACAAATAAAGGAGGGTTTACAACAATGAGGTTTACAACAAACAACCTCAAACACTTCTCTTTCTTTCTTTTTCCACAAAACAAAGATCCTAATAGTTTAGGATAGTATGATATAGCTCAAGTGTGGAAACAAGGTGTTTTTGGAAACCAGCAACAAAGAAAAACTATTTGGGAAATCACTTGTAAATGTTAGAAAATGAAAAACAAAACAATCTCCCAAAATCCTAGCTTTCTTTGATTTTTCAAAAACCCAAAAACAAATAAGATGAAATCTTTTTGACTTAAAAACTCTTTTAAACTCTTCAGAAAACTGAAAATTTTTAGCTCAAAAATTCTTGTCTAAAACAATGGAGAAATGGGGTATATATAGCCCCTAGGAAAAACTAGCCGTTAGGCTGATGTGGCAGTCTGACCAACTGCCGGTCGACCGGCCCGGTCGACCGCCAACGGTCAAAAATGTGACCGTTGGGCAACATCGGTCGACCGGTCCGGTCGACCGAAATAAACCGAGAGCAGAGCTCTCAGGCCCGGTCGACCGGCCCGGTCGACCGGCCCGGTCGACCGTCCACTGTGCCTAACAGACGTGCACGTCGGTCGACCGGATCGGTCGACCGGCCCTTGGTGCGGTCGACCGTCCCGGTCGGCCGACCAGCCTGTCAGCACAAAAACCAGGTCAGAAAAAATTTGGAAAAATATTTTCTAAAAAATCTTTTATCATTTCTGAAAATTCCATAAAACTTGTTTTATCATTTTATGTTGAAACATAAACATGTGATAAAAATTTCAAGACATATATCAATCATATCAATTCATTTTTGTGTCTTGCCAATTTTATCAAAAACAAAACTTGTATTTTTATCAAACTTGATTTTTCCAAAGCATGAATAGGATAGTCAAAATAAGTTTGTTTACCAAGTTAAAGCATGTATGTATAAATAGAGAACATCTACTATACATATAACATATGTAAACTTGTTTTGATCTATTATTCATAAAAACCAAAAATCAAATCATGAAACGTGTGTGTTTTGTGCACTTGAGCATATCAACTAAACTAAGCTTTACAAATATGGATGTAAAACACAAACTCTAAACTAGATACCTAAGTCTTCTTGACGATCTTCATCTTCAAGTAGACTCGGTCCAAACTCCGTGATTCTCCAAGTGCAAAGGTATGATCTTTAAGCTTTGGCACCGGAATCATCATGAATAGCTTCTAATCATCTTGTTGAAGCTAATCACCAACCTAATATCCTGTTAATGATCTGAAACTTAGAAACACAAGAATATTAGTAAACATAACTACATGAGTGTTGATCATCATCAAAACTAGAGTGGAAGGCCATTGGGCCAACAATCTCCCCCTTTTTGATGATGACAAAACTCATGGAGTTATATATGCATGGATTAAAGATAAGCTTCAAAGAAGCTCCCCCTTAACTCATGCATAGGGATAAACAATAAATATATGCAATGAATATTAAACATGAAAATGGTTCTAGATATCAAATGGATATTCAAAACAAAATAAGCTCTAGATACCAATTACAAAGCAAACTCTATAAATCAATTAAACTTATTAAACTTATATTTTTATGCATGTGCATGTTTCATGTTTAATAATCTTGAGATTACAACATAATATATGCATATAAAACATAAGCATGCATATAAAACACAAATACTTCTCCCCTTTTTGTCAATCATCAACAAAGGGGTAAACAATCAAAACCATAGATAAAATGAGGGGTAAAAATCTTTCTCCCCCTTTTTGTCAATCAAAACAATACAAACAATGTTCTCCCCCTTTTTGTCTAAAACAAAAAACAAAGTCAATAAGGGGTGACTACAAACATGATATCAATTAGAAAATATGTCAATGAAGCATCTTGATACCAATAAACAAGAATCAATATATGTTATATGCTATATACATTCATGAAGAGGAAGACGCTAAGTTAGCTTCCCCACACATATGCATTACATGAAGAAGGGATGACAAGCCCCAATTCACATAACACATATTATGTAATGCATAAGAGGAGATGTGAAGCTCCCCCTACACACGCATATCATATAAAGAAGAGTTGTCAAGCTCCTCAATTTATAATATACTCAACATGAATCTATATGTAAGAGAGATGTTAAGCTCTCCTTGCATATAGGAAATACAAATCAAAACTTTAAATATTTTCTTTAAACAAAATTTTGGAAATACCAATTGTAATTAAACATAAGTCTTGAATTCTTAAACATGAATCTTGAAACCAAAACAAATTTTGAATTTCTTAAATATGATACCAATTGTAAATATTTTACCAATTGTAAGAATTGTTCATTTTAAGACATATAAACAAATTTGATGTTGATATCATATGTTTAAAATAACAACTTTTAATCATAAAGAGTGGGAGTACAAATACCAATTGAAATACAAAATCAAATTTTCTCCCCCTTTATGAAATACAAATTAAAGTCATGCATAGTCTTGATAACAATTTAAAAGTAATCAATTTAAACAAAATTGAAACTCAAACACTAGAATAAACACAAACATATATATGTATGAAAAATAGATACCAATAGAAATTGATATACTTGGAATTTAAAGCATACATACATACAAAACATATATATGAGTATACAAGAAGATCAAAATGATACCAATTGAAAGAGTTCAATGATACCACTTGACATAACAATAAGTTCAAGTGTATACATCATATTATCTACCACCCAATCATAATTCAAGTTTTAAAGATTTTCAATTTAGGGCATACATGAACATGATCTCCCATCCTACCGCCCTTTGAAGGTAGGGGTTTTCAAAAATAGATTTGAAAATTAGGTTTAGTTTGAAAATCACTACCAAATGAAGAATACGAACTAGTTAAAATGAAAAAACTTATTAACTAGTACGAAATCCTTCAAGTAAGGAATAAAACAAAATTGTTTTTCATAAACATGAGATTCAAATCATATCAAACACTCAAGTTCAATTAGGCATAAATAAGACTCATGAAAACAAAACATGAGCAAGCAATAAATGTGAGTGTACAAATAAATTATGAAGATCATAAATATGAAAATTAGGCAATAAGCTCAATTATTCTTTAAAACACGAAATCATCAAAACTATCTAATCTTCAAGGCATATGTATGTCTAATACAAACTAACGTATACATACATATCCAAAACATAAAGAGTCCACAAGATATATGCATTAAGGCACGTGGCTCAAAAAGGATACTCATGTATAGTCAATAGTTTGGATAAGATGGACATATACATGAAGTTAAATATTGACACATAAACATGAAAACAGTAAGGCTAAATTTTCATCAAAGCAATTTTCATTTCAAGGTATATGTATGATTTGTCAACACAAGAAGTATACATACATATCCCTTAAACACACTTTGAGTCCATAATAGATATTTGCATGAAAGGCAAATGACTCAAGGGGTATACATGTATATCTTAAAGTTTGGCAATACAAACATATACATGAAGTGAAATATACAATCATAACGCAAATTCAAAAATGAGAATACAAGTTTAATATGTATGAATCATCAAAACTAGACTATACTAGCACATCTAATGGGTTCAAATAAGCATTCAATTCCAACTGTATATAGATTTATTTGTAGCCCACTCTATGTACAAGTATATAACTAGTCTTAATGAAAACTAACACTTAAACAAATATTCAAGACATGAAGCATCAAAACAAATATGAGAATCATCATGATAAAAGTCATCATGGAAAACTAAAACATGATTATTATGTGAATTCACATGTATTAGATTCATGATGTACATTATAGCTTAAACATAAGTGAGAACACTAAGTATGGGATCATATAAGCATGTGTGTCTCAAATACTATACATGTATGTCAAGGATCTAATAAACATGGAATGAACATACTAATCCATAGACATCAAAAAAATATGCTATAAACTATCAAAACATGCTATAAACAATGAAGTGGAAAGCATGTAAACATAATAAATGGGAGTAAAGGATTGTTACCAAAACCGAAGAAGCAACTCTCCTTGTCTCCAAAACATGGTGGTCCTCTCCACCAAATCTTCCCTTGAAAGTGATGCATCCAATTGATTTCCATGAAGTCCGAAACGCATCCACTCCAAGGTGTCATCACTCTCACGTCATGTGAGAGCCCACACCTACATCAAAAATAATAGGAGGGGTGGTCTTTGGTACCCATACTCTTTTGGGTCCATGGGGGTTAGTTCCTTCTCTAACCCAAACAAAGTTCTTTGCTAAATTTGGAGTATGTAATCTATCATAGCAAAATTTAGCAAGGTGGCCCTTACGTCCACAATGTGTACATGAGTACACATGAGCATACATGTGTTGATGGTGTCCGTGAGGAGCATGTGTATGCCGTGGTGGGTGTGCATGCATAGAAGTTGGAACTTGTTTCTTTCGAACCAAGGTTTCCAATCGTGAGTGGTTCATGGCACATTGGCTCATAGTGGAGCCCAAACAATCCATTTTCTTCTTTAACAAATTTATATCATTTTCGAGCATAGAAGAAGTGGAACATGCAATGGGTGATTTAGGTGAAACTACCCTAGCATGGCAAACATGAGAATCAATCTTATTTTGCAAAACAATATTTTTCTCTAAGAAAACATTTAAATCATTGGAAATAGAAATGATTTTATTTTTCAAAACAACATTCTCTTTTAAAACAAAATCAACTCTAGAAGACAAGTTTTCATTTTTCTTCAAAAGAACATGGCAATCATTTTTATTTTTCAAAAACTCATTTTCTTTAAGTGCAAGACCAAGTTGAGATTTTAATAAATCCCTTTCATTAGCAATCTCCTCTTTCTCTTGCAAAACAACATCAAGTCTAGCAATCAAATTTTTATTTTCATTATTAATGCCTAGACTCTTCTTTTTCAACAAGTTATATTTTTCTATTAGTTTTTCACAAACAATAGATAGTTCTTCATTTAAAGTATGGGGATCAACAAAATCATTTGAAGAACTAGCACAATCATTACTATCTAGTTGAGTTTCCGATTGTACCTCAAGGGAGTCATTCCCTTGGACCATGTAGCATTGTTGAGGTTCGGATTCTCCACTGGATTCCTCTTCTTGTTGGATTTGGACTTGAAGCTTGGAGGTGTTGGTGGTTGTCAATTTGTTCCACACTACAAAAGCGGAATCAAAGTTAGAAACACATAAAAGATAATCTTTAGATA
Source organism: Agave tequilana (assembly GCA_038442645.1). Taxonomy (NCBI): domain Eukaryota; kingdom Viridiplantae; phylum Streptophyta; class Magnoliopsida; order Asparagales; family Asparagaceae; genus Agave; species Agave tequilana. The sequence continues at coordinate 66,299 of JAVJIF010001225.1, forward strand.
AAGTGCTTCTAATGGCCTCTAGGGCTTGTGCATTGGCCCCTATATGATTGCAATCACCAAGATAACATCTCTTGGTGGCGGCAAGAAAGACATGCAAACCTAGGGTTTTTAGGTACATGGACATCCTATACTTCCAAACATCAATGTTGGAAGGGTCAAAACTAGGAGGGGTCATGAAGTCCATGGTAAACTATGAATGTGCAAACAAACAAATGCAAATGAGATTAGCAAGCAAATGGATCACTCCTAGGATGTTAAGCCTAAGTATCAGGAGCACTAGCTCTGATACCAATTGAAAAACACCTAGAGGGGGGGGGGTGAATAGGTGTAAGTGCTAATCTAAGAAACTAAATGCAAACTAAGTGCGCTAAATGCGGAAGCTAATGCAAATGTTGCACAAACTAATACAATACAACAAGTGTAGCCGAATTCCCCTTGCGAGGCTCTGGACTAACTCCCCTTGATTCCCCTTAAAATGGGTTGAGGTGCTATGTGAAGCTCTTGTTGGATGAGTATAAGTTAGGCACACACACACAAGCAATCCAAGCAATATAAAATGCACACAATCAAGCCAAGCATATAAGAATGAATTGCAATATAAAAGATGCAAGGCAACACAAGCAATGTATAAGATATGAATGAAAAGATGCTCAACACAAGCAAGTATGATATGATGATGGGTATGATGCTTTGCACAATAATAAGAGAGAGAGTTAGAGAGACAATGGATCACAACGCAAACACCAAGATTTGTTTCGAGGTTCGAGCACCTTGCTCTACATCCCCGCCTACACCACCGTGTAGGATTTCCACTATCTCAACTCCCACCGAGGGAACCTCTACCGAAGAGGATTTCTTACAATACTAGGAGTACCAAACTCCTCTCTCAAACAACCACCTCACAACCGAGGGGTAAGGCCCGTAGCCAATACAACAACCAATCCACACACCTCTACCGAAGAGGCTCACAACCAAACTCCACCTCTACCTAAGAGGGAGCAAACCAATACCACTCCGATCACCTCTACCGAAGAGGGATACAACAAATAAAGGAGGGTTTACAACAATGAGGTTTACAACAAACAACCTCAAACACTTCTCTTTCTTTCTTTTTCCACAAAACAAAGATCCTAATAGTTTAGGATAGTATGATATAGCTCAAGTGTGGAAACAAGGTGTTTTGGAAACCAGCAACAAAGAAAAACTATTTGAAATCACTTGTAAATGTTAGAAAATGAAAAACAAAACAATCTCCCAAAATCCTAACTTTCTTTGATTTTTCAAAAACCCAAAAACAAATAAGATGAAATCTTTTTGACTTAAAAACTCTTTTAAACTCTTCAGAAAACTGAAAATTTTTAGCTCAAAAATTCTTGTCTAAAACAATGGAGAAATGGGGTATATATAGCCCCTAGGAAAAACTAGCCGTTAGGCTGATGTGGCAGTCTGACCAACTGCCGGTCGACCGGCGGCCCGGTCGACCGCCAACGGTCAAAAATGTGACCGTTGGGCAACATCGGTCGACCGGTCCGGTCGACCGAAATAAACCGAGAGCAGAGCTCTCAGGCCCGGTCGACCGGCCCGGTCGACCGTCCACTGTGCCTAACAGACGTGCACGTCTGTGCACGTCGGTCGACCGGATCGGTCGACCGGCCCTTGGTGCGGTCGACCGTCCCGGTCGGCCGACCAGCCTGTCAGCACAAAAACCAGGTCAGAAAAATTTGGAAAAATATTTTCTAAAAAATCTTTTATCATTTCTGAAAATTACATAAAACTTGTTTTATCATTTTATGTTGAAACATAAACATGTGATAAAAATTTCAAGACATATATCAATCATATCAATTCATTTTTGTGTCTTGCCAATTTTATCAAAAACAAAACTTGTATTTTTATCAAACTTGATTTTTCCAAAGCATGAATAGGATAGTCAAAATAAGTTTGTTTACCAAGTTAAAGCATGTATGTATAAATAGAGAACATCTACTATACATATAACATATGTAAACTTGTTTTGATCTATTATTCATAAAAACCAAAAATCAAATCATGAAACGTGTGTGTTTTGTGCACTTGAGCATATCAACTAAACTAAGCTTTACAAATATGGATCTAAAACACAAACTCTAAACTAGATACCTAAGTCTTCTTGACGATCTTCATCTTCAAGTAGACTCGGTCCAAACTCCGTGATTCTCCAAGTGCAAAGGTATGATCTTTAAGCTTTGGCACCGGAATCATCATGAATAGCTTCTAATCATCTTGTTGAAGCTAATCACCAACCTAATATCCTGTTAATGATCTGAAACTTAGAAACACAAGAATATTAGTAAACATAACTACATGAGTGTTGATCATCATCAAAACTAGAGTGGAAGGCCATTGGGCCAACAATCTCCCCCTTTTTGATGATGACAAAACTCATGGAGTTATATATGCATGGATTAAAGATAAGCTTCAAAGAAGCTCCCCCTTAACTCATGCATAGGGATAAACAATAAATATATGCAATGAATATTAAACATGAAAATGGTTCTAGATATCAAATGGATATTCAAAAAAAATAAGCTCTAGATACCAATTACAAAGCAAACTCTATAAATCAATTAAACTTATTAAACTTATATTTTTATGCATGTGCATGTTTCATGTTTAATAATCTTGAGATTACAACATAATATATGCATATAAAACATAAGCATGCATATAAAACACAAATACTTCTCCCCCTTTTTGTCAATCATCAACAAAGGGGTAAACAATCAAAACCATAGATAAAATGAGGGGTAAAAATCTTTCTCCCCCTTTTTGTCAATCAAAACAATACAAACAATGTTCTCCCCCTTTTTGTCTAAAACAAAAAACAAAGTCAATAAGGGGTGACTACAAACATGATATCAATTAGAAAATATGTCAATGAAGCATCTTGATACCAATAAACAAGAATCAATATATGTTATATACTATATACATTCATGAAGAGGAAGACGCTAAGTTAGCTTCCCCACACATATGCATTACATGAAGAAGGGATGACAAGCCCCAATTCACATAACACATATTATGTAATGCATAAGAGGAGATGTGAAGCTCCCCCTACACACGCATATCATATAAAGAAGAGTTGTCAAGCTCCTCAATTTATAATATACTCAACATGAATCTATATGTAAGAGAGATGTTAAGCTCTCCTTGCATATAGGAAATACAAATCAAAACTTTAAATATTTTCTTTAAACAAAATTTTGGAAATACCAATTGTAATTAAACATAAGTCTTGAATTCTTAAACATGAATCTTGAAACCAAAACAAATTTTGAATTTCTTAAATATGATACCAATTGTAAATATTTTACCAATTGTAAGAATTGTTCATTTTAAGACATATAAACAAATTTGATGTTGATATCATATGTTTAAAATAACAACTTTTAATCATAAAGAGTGGGAGTACAAATACCAATTGAAATACAAAATCAAATTTTCTCCCCCTTTATGAAATACAAATTAAAGTCATGCATAGTCTTGATAACAATTTAAAAGTAATCAATTTAAACAAAATTGAAACTCAAACACTAGAATAAACACAAACATATATATGTATGAAAAATAGATACCAATAGAAATTGATATACTTGGAATTTAAAGCATACATACATACAAAACATATATATGAGTATACAAGAAGATCAAAATGATACCAATTGAAAGAGTTCAATGATACCACTTGACATAACAATAAGTTCAAGTGTATACATCATATTATCTACCACCCAATCATAATTCAAGTTTAAAGATTTTCAATTTAGGGCATACATGAACATGATCTCCCATCCTACCGCCCTTTGAAGGTAGGGTTTTCAAAAATAGATTTGAAAATTAGGTTTAGTTTGAAAATCACTACCAAATGAAGAATACGAACTAGTTAAAATGAAAAAACTTATTAACTAGTACGAAATCCTTCAAGCAAGGAATAAAACAAAATTGTTTTTCATAAACATGAGATTCAAATCATATCAAACACTCAAGTTCAATTAGGCATAAATAAGACTCATGAAAACAAAACATGAGCAAGCAATAAATGTGAGTGTACAAATAAATTATGAAGATCATAAATATGAAAATTAGGCAATAAGCTCAATTATTCTTTAAAACACGAAATCATCAAAACTATCTAATCTTCAAGGCATATGTATGTCTAATACAAACTAACGTATACATACATATCCAAAACATAAAGAGTCCACAAGATATATGCATTAAGGCACGGCTCAAAAAGGATACTCATGTATAGTCAATAGTTTGGATAAGATGGACATATACATGAAGTTAAATATTGACACATAAACATGAAAACAGTAAGGCTAAATTTTCATCAAAGCAATTTTCATTTCAAGGTATATGTATGATTTTGTCAACACAAGAAGTATACATACATATCCCTTAAACACACTTTGAGTCCATAATAGATATTTGCATGAAAGGCAAATGACTCAAGGGGTATACATGTATATCTTAAAGTTTGGCAATACAAACATATACATGAAGTGAAATATACAATCATAACGCAAATTCAAAAATGAGAATACAAGTTTAATATGTATGAATCATCAAAACTAGACTATACTAGCACATCTAATGGGTTCAAATAAGCATTCAATTCCAACTGTATATAGATTTATTTGTAGCCCACTCTATGTACAAGTATATAACTAGTCTTAATGAAAACTAACACTTAAACAAATATTCAAGACATGAAGCATCAAAACAAATATGAGAATCATCATGATAAAAGTCATCATGGAAAACTAAAACATGATTATTATGTGAATTCACATGTATTAGATTCATGATGTACATTATAGCTTAAACATAAGTGAGAACACTAAGTATGGGATCATATAAGCATGTGTGTCTCAAATACTATACATGTATGTCAAGGATCTAATAAACATGGAATGAACATACTAATCCATAGACATCAAAAAAATATGCTATAAACTATCAAAACATGCTATAAACAATGAAGTGGAAAGCATGTAAACATAATAAATGGGAGTAAAGGATTGTTACCAAAACCGAAGAAGCAACTCTCCTTGTCTCCAAAACATGGTGGTCCTCTCCACCAAATCTTCCCTTGAAAGTGATGCATCCAATTGATTTCCATGAAGTCCGAAACGCATCCACTCCAAGGTGTCATCACTCTCACTCATCATGTGAGAGCCCACACCTACATCAAAAATAATAGGAGGGGTGGTCTTTGGTACCCATACTCTTTTGGGTCCATGGGGGTTAGTTCCTTCTCTAACCCAAACAAAGTTCTTTGCTAAATTTGGAGTATGTAATCTATCATAGCAAAATTTAGCAAGGTGGCCCTTACGTCCACAATGTGTACATGAGTACACATGAGCATACATGTGTTGATGGTGTCCGTGAGGAGCATGTGTATGCCGTGGTGGGTGTGCATGCATAGAAGTTGGAACTTGTTTCTTTCGAACCAAGGTTTCCAATCGTGAGTGGTTCATGGCACATTGGCTCATAGTGGAGCCCAAACAATCCATTTTCTTCTTTAACAAATTTATATCATTTTCGAGCATAGAAGAAGTGGAACATGCAATGGGTGATTTAGGTGAAACTACCCTAGCATGGCAAACATGAGAATCAATCTTATTTTGCAAAAACAATATTTTTCTCTAAGAAAACATTTAAATCATTGGAAATAGAAATGATTTTGTTTTTCAAAACAACATTCTCTTTTAAAACAAAATCAACTCTAGAAGACAAGTTTTCATTTTTCTTCAAAAGAACATGGCAATCATTTTTATTTTTCAAAAACTCATTTTCTTTAAGTGCAAGACCAAGTTGAGATTTAATAAATCCCTTTCATTAGCAATCTCCTCTTTCTCTTGCAAAACAACATCAAGTCTAGCAATCAAATTTTTATTTTCATTATTAATGCCTAGACTCTTCTTTTTCAACAAGTTATATTTTCTATTAGTTTTTCACAAACAATAGATAGTTCTTCATTTAAAGTATGGGGATCAACAAATCATTTGAAGAACTAGCACAATCATTACTATCTAGTTGAGTTTCCGATTGTACCTCAAGGGAGTCATTCCCTTGGACCATGTAGCATTGTTGAGGTTCGGATTCTCCACTGGATTCCTCTTCTTGTTGGATTTGGACTTGAAGCTTGGAGGTGTTGGTGGTTGTCAATTTGTTCCACACTACAAAAGCGGAATCAAAGTTAGAAACACATAAAAGATAATCTTTAGATAAAGTGCTTCTAATGGCCTCTAGGGCTTGTGCATTGGCCCCTATATGATTGCAATCACAAGATAACATCTCTTGGTGGCGGCAAGAAAGACATGCAAACCTAGGGTTTTTAGGTACATGGACATCCTATACTTCCAAACATCAATGTTGGAAGGGTCAAAACTAGGAGGGGTCATGAAGTCCATGGTAAATTATGAATGTGCAAACAAACAAATGCAAATGAGATTAGCAAGCAAATGGATCACTCCTAGGATGTTAAGCCTAAGTATCAGGAGCACTAGCTCTGATACCAATTGAAAAACACCTAGAGGGGGGGTGAATAGGTGTAAGTGCTAATCTAAGAAACTAAATGCAAACTAAGTGCGCTAAATGCGGAAGCTAATGCAAATGTTGCACAAACTAATACAATACAACAAGTGTAGCCGAATTCCCCTTGCGAGGCTCTGGACTAACTCCCCTTGATTCCCCTTAAAATGGGTTGAGGTGCTATGTGAAGCTCTTGTTGGATGAGTATAAGTTAGGCACACACACACAAGCAATCCAAGCAATATAAAATGCACACAATCAAGCCAAGCATATAAGAATGAATTGCAATATAAAAGATGCAAGGCAACACAAGCAATGTATAAGATATGAATGAAAAGATGCTCAACACAAGCAAGTATGATATGATGATGGGTATGATGCTTTGCACAATAATAAGAGAGAGAGTTAGAGAGACAATGGATCACAACGCAAACACCAAGATTTGTTTCGAGGTTCGAGCACCTTGCTCTACATCCCCGCCTACACCACCGTGTAGGATTTCCACTATCTCAACTCCCACCGAGGGAACCTCTACCGAAGAGGATTTCTTACAATACTAGGAGTACCAAACTCCTCTCTCAAACAACCACCTCACAACCGAGGGGTAAGGCCCGTAGCCAATACAACAACCAATCCACACACCTCTACCGAAGAGGCTCACAACCAAACTCCACCTCTACCTAAGAGGGAGCAAACCAATACCACTCCGATCACCTCTACCGAAGAGGGATACAACAAATAAAGGAGGGTTTACAACAATGAGGTTTACAACAAACAACCTCAAACACTTCTCTTTCTTTCTTTTTCCACAAAACAAAGATCCTAATAGTTTAGGATAGTATGATATAGCTCAAGTGTGGAAACAAGGTGTTTTTGAAAACCAGCAACAAAGAAAAACTATTTGGGAAATCACTTGTAAATGTTAGAAAATGAAAAACAAAACAATCTCCCAAAATCCTAGCTTTCTTTGATTTTCCAAAAACCAAAAAACAAATAAGATGAAATCTTTTTGACTTAAAAACTCTTTTAAACTCTTCAGAAAACTGAAAATTTTTAGCTCAAAAATTCTTGTCTAAAACAATGGAGAAATGGGGTATATATAGCACCTAGGAAAAACTAGCCGTTAGGCTGATGTGGCAGTCTGACCAACTGCCGGTCGGTCGGCCCGGTCGACCGCCAACGGTCAAAAATGTGACCGTTGGGCAACATCGGTCGACCGGTCCGGTCGACCGAAATAAACCGAGAGCAGAGCTCTCAGGCCCGGTCGACCGGCCCGGTCGACCGTCCACTGTGCCTAACAGACGTGCACGTCTGTGCACGTCGGTCGACCGGATCGGTCGACCGGCCCTTGGTGCGGTCGACCGTCCCGGTCGGCCGACCAGCCTGTCACCACAAAAACCAGGTCAGAAAAATTTGGAAAAATATTTTCTAAAAAATCTTTTATCATTTCTGAAAATTCCATAAAACTTGTTTTATCATTTTATGTTGAAACATAAACATGTGATAAAAATTTCAAGACATATATCAATCATATCAATTCATTTTTGTGTCTTGCCAATTTTATCAAAAACAAAACTTGTATTTTTATCAAACTTGATTTTTCCAAAGCATGAATAGGATAGTCAAAATAAGTTTGTTTACCAAGTTAAAGCATGTATGTATAAATAGAGAACATCTACTATACATATAACATATGTAAACTTGTTTTGATCTATTATTCATAAAAACCAAAAATCAAATCATGAAACGTGTGTGTTTTGTGCACTTGAGCATATCAACTAAACTAAGCTTTACAAATATGGATCTAAAACACAAACTCTAAACTAGATACCTAAGTCTTCTTGACGATCTTCATCTTCAAGTAGACTCGGTCCAAACTCCGTGATTCTCCAAGTGCAAAGGTATGATCTTTAAGCTTTGGCACCGGAATCATCATGAATAGCTTCTAATCATCTTGTTGAAGCTAATCACCAACCTAATATCCTGTTAATGATCTGAAACTTAGAAACACAAGAATATTAGTAAACATAACTACATGAGTGTTGATCATCATCAAAACTAGAGTGGAAGGCCATTGGGCCAACAAAAATCATCAGTCTCGTCTTACTGGTTCAGTAGTATTTCTATAAACAAATGTTGCATTTTCTAAAAATTATGGACGAAAATATAATCATGGTCATGGTCGTGGACGCGGTCGAAGTTGTTGTATTACAGCCCTTAACAAAACACAACGATCCACAAGAAGCATCATGTAGAAAGACATGATAAAGGAAAAGATGTTTATGAAAGTTCTCTTCAGAATCCTGAAACTTCCTGTTATAAATGTGGCTCCAAAGAGCACTGAGTTCGAATGTGTCGAATACTGGAGCACCTTTGTAAGCTTTACAAGGCATCCTTAAAAGGAAAAGAAAAGAAAGTAAATTTCATTGAACATGATGATTCTATGGATGATTCAACTTATCTTGATGCTTCAGATTTTACTGATAATTTTGTTGATCTTTCAACCCATCGTGATTTTATGGATACTGGTGACAATTAGATAAATGATTGTATTACCATGTTTTACTATTTGTAATTGTCAAAATTATTTTTTAATGTAATATTTCATTTATAATAATATGTTTAAAATTTTATTCTCATCAAAATGATTATTTTGCATGAACCTTGATATAGATTATACTAATGATGAAGTCAAGACCAAAACTGGAGATATTTGTATATCAGATAATGTTACAATGCACACTATTCTCAAATATAAAAGGTACTTTTCCGATTTAAAACCAACAAAAACAAATATCAATACAATATTAGGTCCTATAGACTTGATTGAAAGAACTAGTAAAGCCAGCTTTATATTGCAAAATGGAACAAAATTTTTCTTAAAAGACACTTTATTTTCACTAAAATCCAAAAGAAATTTGTTGAGTTTTAATGATATATATCTTCGTGGATATTATACTCAGTCTGTAACTGAAGGAAATATGAAGTATATGTATCATACTACTTATATATCAGGAAAGAAGTACATATTAGAAAAACTACCAAAGCTTTTCTCAGGATGACATTACACATAAATAACTGTAATTGAGTCACATATGATAATTAAAGAAAATACACAGACATTAACTCTACGGCATGACCGTTTAGGTCATCCTGCTTCAATAATGATGCGAAGAATTATTTATAAATCACATGGGCATACCTTGAAGGGCCAGAATTAAAATTTCATGTGAGGCTTGTTCTTTTGGAAAATTAATCATGAGACCGTCACCAGTTAAAATAAAAACTGAATCACCTACATTTTTTTAACGTATTCAAGATGATATATGAGGGCCTATTCACCCACTGTGTAGATCATTTCGATACTTTATGGTTTGATAGATACCTCTAGTAGATGATCACGCGTTTGTCTATTATCAACTTGCAATGTGACATTTGTAAGATTTCTTTCTCAGATAATTAGATTACGAGCATAATTTTTTAATTATACAATCAAGAAAGTTAGACTTGATAATGTTGGTAAATTTACGTCTCAAGCCTTTAATGATTATTTTATGTCAATTGGGATAGCTGTTGAGTATCATGTTACCCATGTACATACACAAAACAGTTTAGCTGAATCACTGATTAAGCGCCTCCAGCTTATTGCTAGACCATTAATAATGAAAACAAAACTTTCTATTTCTATATGGGGTCATGCAATTTTACATGCTGCGGCATTAATTTCTTATCAGACCTAGTGCATATCATGAGTACTCCCCTTTACAATTAGCATTTGATCAAGAACCAAATATTTTCCATCTCATAATTCTTGGTTGTGCGGTATATGTACCGATTGCTCCACCACAGCGTACAAAGATGGGTCCTTAAAGAAGACTGAGAATATATGTCGGGTATGAATCTCCATCTATCATAAGATATTTTAGCCTAAAACCGATGATATTTTTACGGCTCGGTTTGTCGACTGTCATTTGATTGAGGCAATTTTCTCAATATTAGGGGGAGAAAAGAAAAACAAGGAGAAGGAGATTACATGGAGGGAACCATCTTTATTGCATCTTGATCCTCACAAAAAATAATGTGAGTCAGAAGTGCAAAAAATTATACATTTAGAAGAAATAGCAAATCAATTGCCAAATGTGTTCACTGATATAAAAAGAGTGACCAAATCATACATACCGCTATAAATATTTCTACTCGGATTGAAATCCCAAAAGGACAATCCGAAAATGAAATCACTAATGAGTCTAAGACACGCCTAAAGCGTGGTGACCAATAAGTTCCAAAGATAAAAATCATCGAAAAAGAAAATGAGTATATAAGCATAATAACCCCAATATAGAGGAATGTGTTCCAGAAGAAACACAAAACACGATAAATGAAGAAATAGAAAACCCTGAAGGTATAAAAAATTATGAGATCTCTATTGATTATGTCAATACAGGAGGATTATGGAATCAAAATGAGATGAAAAGTATGGATGAAATATTTTCTTATTCTGTAGCATGTAATATTATTAACGGAAGTGAGGATCCTGAACCAAGATCTGTCACTGAATGTCAAAATAGACATGATTGGACAAAATGGAAAAAGACGCTATACATGCTGAATTGAATTCGCTTAATAAGTATAAAGTATTTGGACCTATTGTCCTCACACCTGAAGCCGTGTGACCAGTAGAAAACAAATGAGTTTTTGGGCGAAAGCGCAATGAGAAAAATAAGATTGTGAGGTATAAAACTAGACTTGTTGCTCAAGGTTTTTCACAAAGACCTGAAATTCATTATGAAGAAACGTATTGTCGTCCTAGCAGTTTCTAAAAATTTAGAAATGCGTCTTATGAATTTTGCAGCTTATTTATATAGATCGCTTGATAGCGATATTTATATGAAAATCGCTGAAGAATTTAAGATGCCTGAAGCATCAAGTTCAAAACCCAAATAATTATATTCGATCAAATTACAAAGATCGTTATATGGGTTAAAAAACAATCAGGACGCATGTGGTATAATCGCTTAAGCGAGTATTTGTTTAAAGAAGGATATGTGAATAATCCTATATGCCCTTGTGTTTTTATAAAGAAAACAATATCTAGATGCATTATAATTGCTGGTTATGTTGATGATTTAAACATCATTGGGACTCATAATGAAGTCCTAGAAGCAATGATGTATTTAAAAATGAATTTGAAATGAAAGACCTTGAAGAAACTAAATATTATATTGGTTTACAGATTGAACACCTTTAAAGTGGAATACTTTTGCATCAATCAAATTATACTGAAAAGGTCTTGAAACGCTTTAGCAAGGATAAAGCAATTGTAAAACCTGTTCCTGGAATATGTACTTAGATAAGTATTCTAATTTTTTGATCATATTTTTTTGATTTAGTTTTTGTATTTGTTTTTGTTTTATAATTATTTGTGTGATTATTTTGTATTGAATCCATATTCGTGGGCTCGGAGTCAACCTTAGTCTGAACTAAGGACCCGATCCCTGTATTACTCGATTTGGCCTTTCTGGTAGTCCGATTTGATCGATTTCAGATTCAAATATCGTTTTTCAATATTTTAGATTTTTTATGTTTTTAAAAATTTCAGAATTAATTTGCAAAATCTTCAAAACAGGTGTCGATCGGTATCGCTGTTCGATTCCCGAATTTTTAGTTTTCAAATGGAATTGAATTTTTAGAAACGGCTTTCACATTACTTCTTAGAATCTCACTTTCTATCTAAATACATTTTTGAGATTTTTCTGAATTTATCGAAAATCTATCGGTTTTGGTGTCGACTGATATCGCGGGAAGATTTCAGGATTTTTAATTTGAAAACTAGATTGAATTTCTCGAATCCGATTTCACCAGGCACCTTAAAATAATATTTTCTATTTTTGAGAATTTTTCGGAGCGTTTATGATATAGTCGATTTTTACCCGCATTAAAATAATTTTTTCTTTTTCTTTTTCTTTCTCTTTTTCCTTTCTTTCTTCTCCACCCGCTCCCGTACCCTCCCCCATTTCCTGCCAACGAACCAGAGCTGTAGCAGCAGCCCATTCTCCCCATCTCCACCATACTCTCCCTCTCCCTTTCTTTTTCCTTCTTTCTTCCCATTCTCTCCATCTCCATTTCTCCCTCTCCTTCTCTCCCACACTCTACTCTTCTTCCTTCCCCATGACCGTTGGCTAACACCAGACCCGCCGCCGGCGCCTCCCCTCTAGCCATCACCTCCACCAAGTTACCTCACATCTGAAAGTACACCTAGAGGGGGGTTGAATAGGTGTAAGGTTAATCTAATGACAAATGATGCGGAATTAAAACAAATTGCAACACACTTAGTGTAACCAAAGAGTGTAGCCGAATTCCCAGTGAAGGGCTCTGGACTATCTCCTCTAAATTCCTTTAAATAAGAGTTGAGGTGCTATATGAAGCTCTCTTAGTTTAACACAAGTATGGCACACAATCAAAACCAAGCATATAAATGATATGAGCAATATGATGCAATGCACAGTAAGAGAGAGAGAGAAAGAGTTTAGAGATTGTAACGCCCCGATTCCACGGATACGGGGACGTCACTGTGACGTATATACGTAGGTCAGAAGAAGCCCCCACGTATATACGCTAAGCATAAAAGTACAATAAGGAAACAGAGTACAACACAAAGCGTGGTGTATACAGTCATATGCCAACTATAGAAGTACAAATACAACGTTATACAAGTTATGATAACTGTTACACTTTACAAGTGATATGTATCACAACCAAGTCCAAAAGGATATATACAAGGATATACATAAGGTGCTCACGTAAGAGATGGAGACTCGTGAGCCAAAAAGAGGAGTACGGCACGAGGGAACTAGAGCTGGTCAGCCTGCTCACTGAAGTATGCCTGATCTTCCGTGGAAGGATCCACTTCGTTCCAGGTCTCGGAATCTGAATATGCAAATCCAAAGGATCAAGACATATATACAATAGATAGCTACAGCCAAGTGGCTAAGGGACGAGTACAAGTAAGATGGAACTATATAAGGTATATCAACTAACAGATATGAAAAGCATGAATAAATAAAGTCGTACTATAGATCTACAATTAACGCTTTATTATTATTATTACTTGTTTTACTCGGATATCTAGCTATGTGGTCCAGCGTCCCAGTGCACATAGATCCATATCATAGTAATACAAGGTTGTTGTTGGAAATCAGCGGTTGTATCGACGAACTATGTTTACAGTGGACCCCGTACATGCCCGGGATAACGGTCCAGGATTGTTCCGTTGCTTGGTGACGGAAGCCAGCCGCTAGGCTATTCAGGAGGGACTTATGTATGCCCTTATCAATATGGTACCAGTAATACAGGGAGCAAGCACTCCCCTCGGTCCCCTGGAGGCCCACAGGTCAGACCGGAACATGGGTTGCACAACACTCCTAAAAGCCACTGTAAACACGAACACATATCGATATCCGCATGTTTTCCCCCGACCCAATATAAGTTGGTCCATTTTATACAAAAGTCAAGAATATCATGCTTGGTTCAAGTGATGGCATGATAAGTGGGGATATCCATTTATTAACAAGTCATGAAACGGGAATATATAATAACAAGTCATGAAGTAATATGAGATAAGATTCATCAAGTATCATGTCATGTAATATCAGTAATGTAGCATAAACATGAACAATGTATCACATGCATAGAGGTTAAAGTCCAAAATCAGAAAAGGAAACAACTAAGTTAAATAGTCAGAATTAGTCGACTAGGTGGGAGATTAGTCGACTAATAAGGGTCTTCAGTCGACTAATAGTCCGCAGGAGTCGACTAAAGTGGTTTTCCAGAGAGTTTGGTAGTCGACTTGGGTTGGAAGAGTAGTCGACTTGGTGAACTATAAGTCGACTAACGGGTACGCAAGTCGACTAAATCTGTGATATAAAAAGTTGGGATTAATTTCCGGGACATGTTAGTCGACTAGGGTACTATGTATAGTCGACTAGAGGTCTCTGGTCGACTAATAATTTGGGATAAGTCGACTAGAGCCGAGAGTTGGTAATTTTTTTTGGTTCAAGGAAAATTAGTCGACTAGGGGTCAAAATGTAGTCGACTAGGGGGGTCTAGTCGACTGGTAAAAATGGGTTAGTCGACTAAAACTGTGAAAATCAGAAAAGCTACGTTTCAACTAAAGTGGGTTAGTCGACTAGTCTCTAGGTCAAGTCGACTAATCCTGGAGAAAACAGAAAACAGAACAGAATTTCAGATGGTTGTTTGTTGGCCTAAAAATGGGATTTTTATGACACAAGTGTATATGAATGATCTTCACATGTACACAAAGAAGTGATCTAGTCTTGGTGAGTAAAAATACTCACAAGGAAAGGTTATTTGAAGGTTCTACGAGCCTTGAAGGATCGTTTGCCGACGATGTCACCAACTAGGTCTTTGGCGATACCTCCGACGAAGTGAGATGCGATCCAAAACCAAGAGTGTGGTAGCTTGAGAAGAAGATGGTGAAGGCTTTGAGGTGGTTGGGAGTTAGGGATTGAGATGGAGAAGTGAAAAAAGAGAAAAGAATTGTAAAGGAAAGTTTATATAGGATTTGATTTTTGTAAAGGGGATGAAATTAAAGAATTGGAGAGGGGTTTTGTGCAAATAGGGGAGGATGGGGTTGTCTCCCTTGGCCAATGGTGGCCGGCCAAAGAAGAGAGAGAAAGAGAGAGGAATTGAAGGGCATTTATGAGGAAGGGTGTGGAATTTTAGATATTTTGGAGGAGAAGATATTTTGGGAAGTTGGTGGAAGGAAGGAAGGAAAGAAAAAGGAAAAAGAAAAAGGAAAAGAATTTGTAAAAGAAAAGATATTTTCTTAATTTTGAAAAATGAAAATATTGAAAACACTGATTCCCGGGTTTAAATCGAGAATGCGGAAAACATTTCGGAAAATACCGAAATCGTCCGAAATTCAAGTGTCTCGGAACGACTCGTAAATTTCACCAAAAATCAATAATAATATATGAAGACGTATAGTGAAATCCGTTTGAAGAAATACTTTATAGTTTTATAACTAAAATTCCCGGAATCAGTTAACTACCGACTCCGTTGGAATTTTCATAAATTCATAAAATTCTAAGAAAAAGAATGTAGATAGAAAATACGATTCTAAGAGATAATGCCTAAAGGACTTTCTAGAAATTCCTAACTGTTTGTAAGATAAAAATTCGGGAATCGATCAGCGACACTGGTCGACACCGGTTTTGAAGAAATTCATTTTAATTCTAGAAAATTTCAGAAATTCACCTAAAATCTAATATATTAGAAAATGATATTTGAAATTGAAATTGGTCAAATACGGGAAGTAAATCGAAAAATACGATCGAAAATCAGAATACGCAACTTAGTACGTATTTCGGAAACGGGGTATTACAATCTACCCACCTTACAAAAATTTCGTCCTCGAAATTTCATAAGGTGAAGGGTAACAGGAATGGTAACAGATAGATAAGGCTAGGATGAGAGATAACAAATAGAAAAGAGTAAAAGGAAAGAGTCTAACCAATCAAGATGAGAAGAGTTGAGGATAACGCTCTCGGATGACGTCCTCTCGTTCCCAAGTGGCCTCTCCTGGCGCATGGCGGTTCCAAGATACCAACACTAAAGGTATGGCTTTGTTCTTCAGTGTCTTCACACTTCTATCCAATATGGCCATCGGCTGCTCCTGATATGATAAGTCCGGTTGCAGTTCCAGCTCGGAGTGATCCAAAATATGGCTATCATCCTTTACATACCTCCTCAACTGAGACACGTGGAAAACATTATAAACTCCGTCCAACGATGGCGGCAACGCCAATCGATAAGACACATCTCCCACTCGATCCAATATCTCGAATGGGCCGATATATCTCGGACTTAGTTTCCCACGAGTGCCGAACCGGATAACTCCCTTGGTAGGTGAAATCTTCAAGAACACATGATCTCCAACTCCGAATTCCAATGGCCTCCTCTGCAAATCTGCCCAGCTCTTCTGTCTGCTCTGAGCTGCCCTGAGATGATCTCTGATAATCCTGACTTTCTCTGTGGTCTGGATCAGAATCTCTGGCCCCAATAGACTCCTCTCACCGACTTCATCCCAACAAATCGGTGACCTGCATTTCCTCCCATACAGTGCCTCAAAAGGTGCCATCTTAATACTTGCCTGATAACTGTTGTTATAAGAAAACTCAGCCAAGTGAAGATGATCTTCCCAAGATCCCTTAAACTCAATCATGCAGGCCCTAAGCATGTCTTCAAGGATCTGGATGGTCCTCTCAGATTGTCCGTCTGTCTGAGGATGATATGCTGTACTGAACTTCAGACGAGTTCCCAGACTTTCTTGGAGACTCTCCCAGAAATGAGATCTGAATCTGGTATCTCTATCTAATACAATACTGACTGGAACTCCATGCAGACGAACTATCTCCTTCACATACTTATCTGCCAGAACCTCTGTAGTCTGACCCACCCTGAATGGTATGAAATGAGCTGACTTGGTGAGACGATCAATGATAACCCACACAGCATTATTACCTTTGGGACTACGAGGTAATGCCGTGACAAAGTCCATAGTGATGTGCTCCCACTTCCATTCAGGTATTGGCAAAGGATGAAGAAGCCCAGCTGATCTCTGATGCTCAATCTTTATTTGCTGGCACACCAAGCACTTAGCTACAAACTGAGCTATCTCTCTCTTCATGGCATTCCACCAAAAGTGCTTCTTCAAGTCCTGGTACATCTTGTTTCCTCCTGGATGTATAGAATATGCTGAACTGTGTGCTTCCTCCAAAATCTTCTGTCTAACTTCTCCCTGGGGAACACAAAGTCTACCTCCAAAGTACAATGCACCATCCGGACGAATACAGATATCCGTCCTCAATCCAGCCTCTACCTGAGTTCTGAATGTCTGAAGTCTGGGGTCCTTCTTCTGAGCTTCCTTGATCTCTTCTATCAATGAAGACTGGATCTGCAAGGTCATAAGCTGTCCTGTCTTCTCAGCTCCTCGAACCACCATCAAGTCCAATCTGATAAAGTCCTGAATCAACTCCTTCTGTTGAGTGATTTGGACTAACACTCTGTTCTCTGGCATCCTGCTCAGGGCATCTGGAACTGTATTGACCTTGCCTGGATGATATTGCAAGTCAATGTCATAGTCTGCCATCAGTTCCAACCACCGCCTCTGCCTCATGTTCAACTCTTTCTGTGAAAAAGATATACTTGAGGCTCTTGTGATCTGTATATATCAGCACTTTATCTCCCAGAAGATAGTGCCTCCAAATCTTCAAGGCAAAGATCACTGCCGCCAACTCCAAGTCATGAGTTGGTAATTCCTCTCATGAGGCTTCAATTGCCTAGATGCATATGCTATCACATGATCATGTTGCATAAGCACACACCCCAGGCCTTTACCTGATGCATCACTAAAGATGACCATCCCTCCTCTCCCTGAGGGTTCTCAAGATAGGAGCTGAAATGAGCTTCTGCTTCAACTGCTCGAAGGCTGCATCACACTCCTCTGTCCAAATATACCTTACTCCTTTCGGGTGAGCTGGGTTAACGGAGCTGCAATCCGAGAGAATCCTGGACGAAACGTCTGTAATATCCAGCTAGTCCAAGAAAACTCTTTATCTCCGTCACCGTCCTCGGCACTGGCCAGTCCTTTACTGCCTGGACTTTGCTCGGATCAACTGAGATACCTTCTGCTGACACCATATGTCCAAGGAATGCTATGCTGTCCAACCAGAACTCACACTTGCTTCTCTTGGCATGAAGCTGCTCCTGCTGAAGTGTCTGCAATACAATTCTCAAGTGTTCTGCATGCTCCCTGTTGTTCTTTGAATAGATCAAGATGTCGTCGATGAAAACAACAACAAACTGATCCAAGAAAGGCGAGAACACTCGGTTCATCAAGTCCATAAACACTGCAGGGGCATTGGTGACTCCGAAAGGCATAACAAGAAACTCATAGTGGCCATATCGGGTCCTGAATGCCGTCTTCGGAATATCCTCCTTCTTCACCCTCAGCTGGTGGTAACCCGACTGTAAATCCAATTTGGAGAACACACGGGCTCCATTAAGCTGATCAAATAGATCATCAATCCTGGGAAGGGGATACCTGTTCTTGATGGTGACCTTGTTCAATTCCCTGTAATCAATACAAAGTCTCTTACTACCATCCTTCTTATTCGCCAACAGTACTGGAGCTCTCCACGGCGAAGTACTTGGCCTAATCACTCCCTTATCTGAATACTCCTGCAGCTGCTTCTTCAGGATCTCCAACTCCGTCGGTGCCATCCTGTACGGAGCCTTAGATATAGGTGCTGCTCCTGGAATAGTCTCGATGGAGAACTCAATCATCCTGACAGGTGGCAGTCCTGTGATCTCAGCAAACACCTCCGGGAATTCATCCCACACCGGCACCTTCTGCTTCTGAACCTCCGAAGAAGTAATCTGAGACTTTCCCTTGGTGGTCTTCACTTCTCCACTAAACTGGAACTCTGTTGAAGTGGAATTCTAAACTTGATCTTCTTCTCCCTACAATCAATCACAGCATAGTACTGACTGAGCCAGGTCATGCCTAAGATCACGTCGTACCCTTTGGTGTCTAGTACGAGCATATCTATGGCCATGGTCTTATCACACAGTTCTACTGGACAATCAGTACACACTCTAGATGATATGACTACTCCATTCCCTGTACTTATCTCCCATTTGTGGTCTAAAACCTTAACAGGTATTGAATGTAAAGCCACAAATTTATCTGAGATGTAACAGTGGGATGCACCTGAATCAAATAAAGCGAGAACAGCTTTGCATGAACTCTGATGTTACCTGTAATCACTTCCTCTGAAGCCTCTGCCTCTTCTGCTGTCAGAGTATAAGCCTGACCTCTGCCACGCCCTGCTGCAGTCCTGCCTCCTCTCTGGACTGGGCGAATGACATGCTGTGGAGAAGGGGAAGAGCTCTCCTCATCACTGGCCCCTGGTTCCTCTGCTCAAGATGCCCTGGTACTGCCCGCTGTCCACTCGGTCCTGGAAGTGCTGGCAAGGTCTGGTTAGTCATCCCCAATCTCCTGTGTGGACATGCCTCTATGGAGTGATCTCTGGCTCCACACACCAAGCACAGTCCATTTGCCCTCCGGCAAGTCTGTCGAGTGTGCCCTGGCTTCTGACAATGACTACAGAATACCAGTGGTTGGCTGACTGATAAGGTGCTGGCCTAAAAGGTTGCCTCATCAGGATCTTCGCTGCTCTGAACGGGCCCCCTCTTCCCATAGGTACAAATGGCCTCTTCATGGCCTGCTGTCTCATCTGATCCCCTTGCTCCTTCTCAAACCCACGCTCCACCTCCCGAGCGATGGTGAGAACCTCTGCATAGGTCTTCAGCTGCTGGGGCATCAGATACATCTGAATCCTCATCTGAAGACCCTGCTGAAACCTGCTCGCTCGCTTCTCCTCGTCCGTCACCATATACGGCGCGAAGCGGCTCAGTCGAAGAAACTCCGCGGCATACTCGTCCACGGACTTGTTCCACTGCTGGAGCCTGATGAATTGTTCCTCCATATCTTTCTGTGCCGTAGCAGGGAAGAAGCGACTGTAAAAACTCTTGGAGAAGGCGTCCCAAGTAACGGGCTTCTCCAGTCTAGCCTCCTCTGCGAGCCACCAAGTTCTCGCAACATCCTTTAACTGAATCTTAGCTACTTCAACTTGGCTCTCCTTCGGGACACGGGCTGCATTCAGTAGGTCTGTCGTGTCCGTCAACCATTGCTCCGCCTCCAATGGTTTCTCGCTCCCCGTGAATATAGCAGGCTGTAGTCTTCTGAAGTCCGATACATTCCCGGGCTTCTGTTCCTTCGGGGCTGCTAACTCTTGTCTAAGGAGCTCGGTCTGCTGCTGCTGATTTTCCATCTGCTGTTGCTGGTTCCCCAGCATGGTCTGAATGACCTTAAGGATATCAGCATTCTCTCCTCCTACGGGTCCATTCGGGACTTGCCCGATATTGTTACGACCCGATCGTCTCTCCATTCCGAATGATAACTGGAATTGGAAACAATGGAAAGGAGTTTAGGATACGAAGGAATGAATCAAGGACGGAATCAAGAAGGACTAATAACTTTGTACATTGTAGTTGGCATAAGCAAATTACTAGAATTTGCCACTTGATTGTACTTTAGGTTTGAGAGCCTAGGCTCTGATACCAACCTGTAACGCCCCGATTCCACGGATACGGGGACGTCACTGCGACGTATATACGTCGCAGTGACGTCCCCGTATCCGTGGAATCGGGGCGTTACAGAGATAGTGAATCAATCGCAAACACAAAGATATGTTTCGAGGTTCGAGCCACTGCTCTACGTCCCCGCCTTCACATAAAAGGATTTTCACTATATCGTCCACACAGGACTTCCCACACAGGGGACCTCCACTAAGGATTTGGGTAATACAACTTTGGAGTACACAACTCCTCTCTTAACTAACAACAATCTCTACACTAGAGGCGAGACACAATAACAATCACCTCTACACTTAGAGGGATGGGCACTTAGCCAAAACAAGATCAACCTCTCACTAGAGGGATAAGGCTCAAAGCCAACAACACCACAAACACCTCTACACTTAGAGGGATAACAACAAAACCTCCACAATCACCTCTCACTAGAGGGATTTCAATACAACCTCCACAATCACCTCTTACTAGAGGATATCACAAAGTAAAGAAGGTTACAACACTTGGTGGTCTCCACAACCACAAACCAATTTTCCTCAAAACAAGATCCTAATAGATAGGATAGATAGATAGCTCAAGTGTGAGAAAATAAAGAGTTTGAAAAATAATTCACAAAGAAAAACTCTTGGAAAAACTTTTAGGATAGCTATAGAAATGGAGATCAAAAACCAATTTCAAAGACTCTATTTTTCTTTGAATTTTCCAACCCTTTTTAAAACAAAAAAGATGAAATCTTTAAGCCCAAAACTCTTTAAAAACTTGCTGTTAAAGACTTGTAAAGATGGGAAATTTTCTCTTCTAAAAACTTAGCTAAAACAGCTCGAGAGGATGGGTATTTATAACCCACCAAAACTCTGCCCGTTGGCAGCCAGGAAAGGTCAGAAATGACCTTCCGGTCGACCGCCGGGTCGACCGGCCAACGGTCATTTTTATGACCGTTGAGCCACCGGTCGACCGCCTAGTCGACCGGGCCTGGAACCAGAGAGCAGCAGCTCTCTGCCAGTCGACCGCCCCGGTCGACCGGGACTGGATACAGAGAGCAGCAGCTCTCTGCCGGTCGACCGCCCGGTCGACCGTGGCCATTTCCAGAGAGCAAAGGTCTCTGGCGGTCGACGGGTCGGTCGACCAGCCTACCAGCCTAAGCTGTCGTTCACGTTTGTGCACGTCGGTCGACCGGACAGGTCGACGACTTCTGCCTCAGTCAACCGGCAGAAGCCAGGTCAAACTATTTAGGGATTAAAAACTTGGTTATTTTGACTTTAATTAAATCCCATAAAATCACATAAATTCCACAAAAATAAGTTCTTTTAAGATCTTTGAATACCAAATATGTGTGACTAAATTCAACACATATTACAAACATTTTGAACCATTTTTGTGATATTGAAATTTGGCTTAAAGTAAAAAATCGGTATTTTCCAAACTTGGATTTTTGAAATGGAAAACCGTTTTCTCCAAAACTCATCTAAATACAAAAACATGATATTGAAACAACTTTGAAGCATATAGTATATGGATAGTATCCAATATACATAAAAGATATCTATCTATGTTTTGACATGAAATCCAAAATCAGTTAAACCGAAAAACAAAAACCAATAAACTTGAAACTGTGTGTGTATGTGAACTTGAGCATATCAACACTATCTAATCTTTACACAAGATCTAAACACTAAAGTAAAACACAAATCGAAGTCTTCTTGTCTCCAAGCTGACTCGATTCAAACACGATCCACCGAGCTTGACTCCAACCGAGTACTAGATGCGATCTTGACGCTCGAGCTCTTGAATTAACATGTGAAAGCTCCAAAACACCTTTGTTGAAGCTAATCACCTACTAATATTTTGATCAAATATCTTAAACTAAATATCACAAGATTATTAGTAAACTATAACTACATGAGTTAATCATTATCAAAACTAGAGTGAATGACCTCTGGGCCAAAAAACATCATCTCCCTTTCCAACTCCATCTCCAACAACAACAACTACTACTAACTCCAACAACTTCACCACCTTCACCACCATCACCTTCTTCCCTCTCTTCCACCATGGTCAGCCACCATCACCACCACCTAGGGCCGGCCACCTTCCCCCAAGCTCCTTCTTCTCTCCTCCACTCTCCTCCTCTTCAATTTCCACTCTTCCTTCTCCAATTTCACCAAAACCCATTACCACAATTTCCTTCTACTTCAATTCACCATCAATCCACCTCCCTCCACTTCCAACACCCAAACCACTATCTCCTCCTCCAACTCCCCTACACCACCACCTTCAACCAACACCACCACCACAATAACCACCATCTCCAACAACCACAAACAACCACAACAACAACATCAACAACAAACCCAAACCCCACTCCACCTCCTCCACCCTAGGGACGCTGCGGCCACCCCTCCTCGTAGGCCGCCCTCCGGCGGCGGCCAGAGCCGCCAGCCACCACCCAAGACCCCCCTTCTCTTCTTTCTTTCTTCTTTCTTTTCTTTCTTCTTTCTTTTGCCTTCTTTCCTATTTTACCCCTTCTTTTCCCTCAAATTCTCTCCCTTACCCCTATTTATTTCCAGCAAACACACACACACACACACACACACACACTCTCTCTCTCCTCTCTACACACTTTCCTACAAGCCTCTCTCTCCAACATCTCTCTCTCTTTCATTCTCTCCTAGCTCGCTCCTCTCTCATTCTCTCTCTCAATAACTTAATATTAATATATATGTATATTTAATATGAATTGGTGACGTGCATGTGTTTCTGGTATTCCAAGATTTTATGGCATTTTTCGGTGATTTAAGGCGAGTATATTTTCTGTGTTACTTCATGCTTTGCTATCATCGTTTCATACCTAGTGATTGCTATTTTAACGTCTATTGCATAATATATTGATATGTGAATGCCTTGTTACCATCATTACATGCCAAATAATTGGTATCTTGCTTTCTAATACATGATACATCGTTATGTGAGTTGATATATGATATGCAAGTGATTTTTAAAATTAACATGTTATATGAATACCTGTTGGCCGTTATTATAATTCATTTAGCTGGTATTATACTTGCATTGATATGCCTAGATACGCTCCCGCTTCGCTCGGCTCCGCATAGCTAATTAGAAGATTAATTTATTGTTGTTATAGATATGGTTGTGAAGAGTTTGAAATGTTTAACTATACTGTTCTCCTGTATCATGTTATATGCAGGATGATTACTTGACATATGATGCTGTAACTCTGTATTCAACTCACATAATACCGACATGTTAATTACCTGACCCTGATATGTATATACTTGACACCTGATACCTGACACTTGATATCTGACACTGGTACTTGACATGTTATCATTGGACACCTATACCTGACACCTGATATATGACACCTGACAATTGACATGCTATCACTTGGTACTGACACATTTGACCGATATTGTGACACCTGACTGGATATTACACCTGACACCTGTATTACATTGCATATTCATGATTATCACTTTACGGGACTTGGCATGATTATTATTTGTTACCAGACATTTGATACTCTGAACTTCTGTGCTCCTGAAACCTTATATACTTGAACCCCTGAAAAAGGGAGACCCCTGACATTATGCTCCTGATATTATACTCCTGTTGATCCCCGTAATAGGATAATCATGGATATCGAATTATCGTGGATTCCTTATGGACATTATCACTGGACAATTTGTTATAATTAAACAACTTACACCGGGACGAGGGAACTGATGGGTATCGATATAGCTTCCGTTTATGGTTGCCATTCAAATGTTGTGCATCTAATTTCTGGGATTCGACCTGGAGGCCATCAGGTGTTTCTGTGCAGTATACTGGCACCTCTACTCCCAGCCTGCCTGTCGGGTGTGCCATAAGCCCTGGGCCTATGCCGTGGGAGCGGTGACACCCTATTCCTGTTCGGACGTATACTAAGTCCTACGGGCATATACCAAGTCCTACGAGCGTATACTAAGACATACGGGCATATAGTACGTCCGGTACCTAGCTGTACATTCCGGCTCAGTACCGGATACTCCTGGACCGTTGTCCCGGGCATGCACGGGACCCATTCTAAACATGGTTTGTCGATCCACATCAGTTTCCAATAACCAACCTCCCTCGACTTATATGCAGAGGTATATGGTATAGGACATATGCCCAAACATACAAATTGGACGAGTCTTAATAATTAATAATAACATGCTACTGACATCTGACTAGCGACATACTTGATCTATACTTGTGAGACCGTGACCCATTACATTCTCCTGCTCGCCCACTTATATGTGACATCTATGCTACTGTGTTGAATTACCTGACTTGCTTATTTTTGGGTTTCCATACAGTTTCTATGCATGTTTTTCGATTCAGATTTATTGATATACATGTATTTATTTGATTCTAGATTTACCGTCGTTCCTTTAATTTCCTTTATGTTATTTGTCATTGCCTGTACCTGTATGCCTGAACCACATCACATGATCATGTACACGTGTGACTGCCTGAGCACGCCAACTGGCTTTATCATATGTACTCACCGGGTTGCTTTCTGACAACCCTGGATCCTCATGTCCAGATCCTAAAGTTTGGATCTTGGCGGCCTTGCTGTAGTAGATCAGAGTGGCGCAGCAGAAGCGTGGATTAGCGGTTGCCTGTGCGGACCCTCTTTCTTCCAGCCTCCCCTTGATCGGCTCACGAGATTCTCATCTTGCTACTCGTGAGTACTATCCCATATTTCATATTGTACATCATGCTTTTGCGCTTCTTGGTGATCTTATATTCTTGATTTATTGTATCACGCTTTGTGATAACTGCGTACTTGTGTTATTATTACTGGAATGTATATTACCACTGTGCTTCCGTACTCTGATTCTTACCTGTACTGATGCTTAGCGTATATACTGAGGGTATTTCTGACCGCGTATATAAGTCGCAATAACGTCTCCGTACCCGTGGGATCGGTGCGTTACAACAATTCCTTTAGCACTCTAATGGTTGTTAGATCATTGAATGTGAAAAATGATCCACTTCGCCCTCGCGAAGATAATGAAGAGGTTCTTGATCCTGAAGTACCATACCTAAGTGCAATTGGAGCTCTTATGTATCTAGCTAAGTGTACCCGATCAGATATAGCATTTGCTACTAATCTATTAGCAATATTTAGCGCATCTCCTACATGGAGACATTGGAATGGTATTAAGCATGATGACTCGAAGAGTGATGATGAGTGATGGGTGATGACGCTGGTGGTCTAGGTGTCCGCATGGAGATGGAGATTGGCTTTAGCCATGGCTGCGGGTGAGAGAGCGGTAGGAAGGAGAGAAGAGGTGGTGGTTGTGTGCGGGCGATGAGGAGGATGGCGGCACGGATCGGAGGGTGGCAAAGAAGATGGGCGCAGCTCGGTCTTGGATCATGGCCTGAGGGAGGAGAAGAAGGCCATGTGGGTTGTTCTGAGGGCACGAGAGGAGGGTGGGGCTTATGTGAGATGGTCATGATTGCGGGGAGGAGAGATGAAGAAGAGGGGGAGATGGCTGGCGGTTGTGGGTGCTCGGTAGAGAAGGAGCTTGGGGCTTGGCTGGTTGCAACGCGAGAGAGGATGAAGTAGGGAGTGCTCGTGGGGTTCGGCGGAGATGGCCGTCGGTGGCGGGTCATGGGTTCATTTGGTGTTGACGATGATGAGATTGAGTGGCGGGCGGCGATTTGACGCGCGCAAAGGGGGGCTCGACTGCAGGAAGATGAAGAAGAAAAGGGAGGAAGAGAACAGATGGCGACTTGGTGAGGGTTAGGTTAGGGCTTTGAGTGAGGTAGGAGGATGATGGTATTTAAAGTGGGGAAGAGAGAGAGCTTGGTCCTGGGCTGGATGAGCTTGGGCCTGAGTTT
Organism: Agave tequilana; assembly: GCA_038442645.1. Classification (NCBI taxonomy): domain Eukaryota; kingdom Viridiplantae; phylum Streptophyta; class Magnoliopsida; order Asparagales; family Asparagaceae; genus Agave; species Agave tequilana. The sequence continues at coordinate 93,008 of JAVJIF010001225.1, forward strand.
GAATGAGGAGAAAAATAGTAGGAAAAACATATTTGGCTTGGTCATATGGGTTAGGCTTGGGTTAATTGAAAAAAAGTTGAAATAATAATACTAATAATAATAATAACCATAATAATAATAGTAGTAGCAATACTAATAGCAGTAATAATAATATAATAATAATCCATACCAATTTCATATTAATGGTAATTACAATAAATAATAATGATCATAGTAATCAATTATAATTAATAATTATAACTCATACAAAATCGTAATTAATCCCTTAATACAAATTACATACACATTAAAATACTATTTTTATTATTAAATCATGTATTAAAAAATATGGGTATTACAGCGCGGCTTGGATCTATGCTGTGATGCAGATCTGGGGTTGCTGCCGTTTTTTCCTCTGACTGATCCAGGATCAGGCGGAGTTGTGCATCATTTTGGTCTCGATCAACCCCTTCCACGCAGAGTTCGTCATGCTAATGTCGATCAGGATAATCGCTTCTGTTCTATATGCCAATGTGAACGACGTTTCACCGTCGGGACGTGCTTGGTGGTCCTGTAGGCTCGGAGCATCCTAGGGAGTTCCTCGGCCCATTTGCTCTTTGCTCTGTCCAGGCTTTTGCACAGGCTGTCAAGGATGGTGCGATTACTAATCTCAGCCTGACCATTGCCTTGAGGATAGTAGGGTGTGGAGAACTGGTGGGCGATCTTATATTTATAGCAGAAGCTGGCCACTTGCTTGCTGGCAAAGTTTGTCCCGTTGTCGGAGATAATGGTGTGGGGGAGTCCGAAGCGACACACGATATTCTGCCAAAGAAATTTGACAATATGTTGACCAGCGACTTCGGAGAGTGGCATCGCTCTAACCAATTTAGTGAAGTAGCCAGTGGCCACCAACAGGAACCGCAACTGAGGATGTGCTCGGGGGAGTGGACCAACCACCTCCAACCCCCATTGCAAGAAATGCCAAGGACTTCGCAAAGTGTGGAGGTCGGTACTCGGTCTATTTAATGCCTAGGTGAATCTTTGACATTGCGAGCATTTCTTCATATAATCCTTGGCATCATCGAGCATCTTGGGTTAGTAATACCCTTGATTGATGACCTTATGGACGGAGGAGCGGCCTCCCGAATGATTCTCATAGTCGGCATCATAGATTTCTTGCATCTCTCCGAGCTTCGTATGGTCCGAGGCACCTCAGGTAGGGGTCAACATGAAACTTGAAGTAAGATTTCTTGTATAAGACGTCTCCGAGGAGCACGTACTTGGTGGCCAAGTGCAGGAGCTTCAGCGCCTCGCTCTGTCATCGGGGAGCGTCCCATCCTTCAGATAAGCAATGATAGGATCCCTCCATCCTCGAGTATCAAGGCGAAAGACCTCCCCGATAGGTCGTTCGACGCTCTCGGCTTGGCAATGTGCTCGATGGGGATCTTCCATCTGAACTGAAACCTTGTGGCTGCCCCCAGGTTGTCAAGTGAGTCAGCATGATTGTTTTCAGATCTGGGGACTCATTTGAAGTTGCATCGGGGGATTTTAAATTTCAGCTCGAGGGCCAGTTGTAGGTACTCCCACCATACGAGCATCCCTTGCGATGTATTCCCCACTGACTTGGTTAATTATTGGTAAGAAATCACATCAAACTTCAAGCCCTGTAACCCCGAGCGTGATAGCTATTAGGAGTCCAGTTAGGACTACCTCATACTCGGCATCGTTGTTGGAGCCGGAAGCCGAAGGTAAAAGACTGCTCGATGATAGATCTTTCTGGAGTGGTGAGGACAATCCCAATGCCTATCCCCATGCTGTTTGAAGCTCCATCTACATTCAGAATCCATCTTTCCAATAAGTCACATTGTTGCCTCAGCTCCGATGCCCATTTCGATATCTGTCCTGTTACTTATGGATTCTCTATAACGCTTCACAGGGGATGCTTCGTGAGGACCGTGATCGGGAAAGTCTGAAAGTAGTGCTTGAGCTTCCTCGAAATGATGAAGAGCACGGGCACCAGTTTTTTCTAGCCTTTAGTATTTGGTTTGTGGTCCATTCATAGAATGGCTAATGTAGTATACCAGCTTCGGACGCCTTCATCTTCACGAATCAGGGCTCCGCTCACGGCTGACTCCGAGACGGCTAGATAAAGGAACATTATTTCAACCGAGGTGGGCTTGGACAAGAGTGGTAGTGAAGCCAGATATCTCTTCAAACCTTGGAAAGCTGTCTCGCATTTTTCGTTCTAGTGGAAATCAACCTCTTTCTTCTTCAAGGCTTGGAAGAAGGGCATGCATTTATCCATGGATCGGCTGATGAATCGGTTCAAAGCAGCGAGATGTCCATTCAGCATCTGGACCTCTTTCATACATGTAGGCGACTTCATGTTTAAGATGGTGGATATCTGGTCGGGTCAGCCTCGATGCCCCTTTAAATGACCAGATGCCCTAAAAACTTCCCCGAAGCAACCCTGAATGTGCACTTTTCGAGATTGAGCTTCACCCTGTACTTTCGCAAAAGGTCAAAAGCTTCGTCCAAATGTTAGAGGTGATTCATACGCATGAACTTTTCACCAACATGTCATCAACATACACTTCCATTGTGCTCCCAATCAGATTCTTGAAGACTTTGTCAACCATGCACTGGAAGGTGGCCCTGGCATTTTTGAGCCCGAAGGGCATCACCTTGTAGCAATAAACTCCCCGACCAGTAGTAAAAGCAGTCTTTGTCTCATCTGGTCGGTGCATCTTGATCTGATTGTACCCGAAGTAGAAATCCATGAAGTTGAGAAATTCATGACTGTCGTTACCTCTACCAGCTAATCGATCCTTAGGAGGGAAAAGCTATCTTTTGGGCATGCTTTATTGAGGTTAGTGAAGTCGATGCAGACCCTCTACTTGCTATTTTTCTTCTTCACGAGGATGGGATTGGAGCGCTAGTTAACGTAGAATGTCTCTCGATGAAGCTGGCATGTAGTAGGCGATCAACTTCATCACTGATGGTCCTGACTCCGCTACTTGTTCATTCTCCTTGGCTTCTACTTTACTGACTTAACATTCGATTTGATGGAGATCTTATGGCAGATAATACTGAGATCAATTTCGAGCATATCGGTGGGAGCCCACGCGAAATACATCAAATTGTCCGACAAGAACTTTTTGAATAAGGTCTTCTCCTGAGGATGCAGCTTCGAGCCGATTAGGACTTGCTCTGGATGATGTGGATCTACAAGAAACGCCTCGGGTTCCTCCTCGTCATGTTGTCTGGGTCTCCCGACTTGATGGTGAGTCAGGGTCTGGATCTTTCGACTCGGCAGGGGAGTCAGAGTCCTTGGCTTTTGTCCTTCTGTAATTGCTATTGTCAGCAATTCTCTTTTATTTCTTCTCATTGGGG